>CM029553.1:10411412-11011412 GCA_017141385.1 Sogatella furcifera
TTGATTCAAAAATTATAAATTTGGTCTCAAGTTGTATGAAACATTATTATCCAATGTCCACCGAGATGAAGTCACTCTCCCATCTTGCTTTGGTTGAACACACTACAGGCATCGAATTCAACACAGCTGAACATTCGGTTTGTCCAATTTATATTCTCGGCAAAATTGTGAATTCTGCGTGTATCCCCCACAAATCACCACAATTTGCCTAGCGGCGTGGTTGTATAGTCTGTCCAAGCAAAGAAGACCCTTTGGCAAGATGAGAAAATGACTCCAGCTCGGTCAATATTGGTTCAAAAAATATTGATTTGGTCTCAATCGTAGGAAACATCCTGATCTACAATTTTAGACCAAATCAATCATTTTTGAACTAATATTGACCGAGCTGGAGTCATTTTCTCATCTTACCAAAGGGACTTCTTTTGCTTGGACAGACTGTAGCTGGACGATTGACAAATGATTGTTATTAATGCTCAGCTCTGTCAGGACACTCTGGAACTGTCTTCGAGAGCAAAGTCGTGGGTTAGGGTCGATCTTGTCCCGATGTTCTCTCGTAGACAGCTCACTGACTGTCCCGAGTGAGCTGAGCATTGACAACAGTCTTTCGGGAACCGCCAGTCCTTTTGGCGTTAGCCTGTATCAATTGATTTGTGAAAACGGTTGACAGCAACGACCGACCGGAAGTTGGAAATAATTTATCCCAACGATTACTCCCATTTATCGTTTTCCGGGGAGAAATGATCGCTATATGTCTAAGCAGGGAAGACATTCTTGCAAGATGGGAAAATGACTCTGAGTCAGTCAATATTGGTTCACTAACTATGAATTTGGTCTCAAATTGTAGATTAGAATGTTTCCTTCAATTTGAGACCATATTTATCAATTTTGAACGAATATTGACTGAGCTAGAGTAATTTTCCCATCTTGTCTGAGTGTCTTCTTTGCTTGGACAGACTATATGTACGTACCGATGTATTTCATCGGGGATAGCTTCATCTGTTCAGTCCGCGTTGCCATGGTAACTCACTCAAAAAACTCACATCATTAATCCACCGCGCTTACATTCCCAGCTCGCGGCTAAACCCGAGAAAAATATCTATGTTCTGATATTACTTCAAACGAATATCAATAGGCTACCGCCGATGTGAACTTGACTGTAAATATTCTAAACATTCACAGTAAAAAATTATAGTACTTATAGTCCAGTACGCAGGGAATTTTGTAAGGCTAATTTCTGCAAAAGGTGGTGTATGCGATTTTATTGTTTTAATAGCTTCATTAGGGTCCCAATAATGTGTATTCGAAAAGTGCACAGAAAAATTTCCACCGCACAACTTTTGACAGCCAGAAAACCATGCATTTTTTAGTTTTCCGAATATAACTATACAACGGTCCACATTGTCATAGGTACATTCTCATAGCACATGTAGAGAACAAAATTCTGCGTCGATTGAAGAGAAAAAAACAAAAATCAGTCAAAGAGATAACTTTTTACATTCATTCAAAAAACACAATTTTTTTATTTTCCCAAAAAATTTTCAAATTGTTATGTAGCTCATAGAGTAACAGAGAAACGTATTACCCCTCTTCCTTAAGGTTATAGAGCATCGAAAATT
This sequence comes from Sogatella furcifera, assembly GCA_017141385.1. NCBI lineage: Eukaryota > Metazoa > Arthropoda > Insecta > Hemiptera > Delphacidae > Sogatella > Sogatella furcifera. The sequence goes on from CM029553.1 coordinate 10,413,029, forward strand.
GAATTCAGGAAGTACAAAAAAATTTATATTTGACCAATTTTTGGAACTTTGACAATCATTTTTCCAAATATAAAACAGGCAACAGGTGTTTTTTTTTTCAATATTTTGATGTTAAGTTAGATATATGAGGTTCAAATAGAGCCTATCTTGTATTTCGTAGACTACTTGGATCACTTTCCATCAGAATAAATACTTCACTGCTCCAAATCCAAATTATTTTCGATACAAAGGACATTCAAGGGGAATAGAATAAGGAGACCCCTAACTTTCGTGAGAGTGAACGGATCCTGATAAACTATAGCTCATTGTTTTCAGCTTGAAAAGACAGTTCTATTTCGTATATCATATATATTGAATTTGGTCAAAATTGAAGTAATCCATCACTCAGAGTACTTTGAGCTCATTCCTATATACCCAGAAAAAGGCGACTTTTTGTGTTCAAATGCGTCTACCTTGGAAGCCATTGATGAGAAAAAGTCGTATTTGGGCTTAAATTGTAGACCATGTAGCGATTGTAGCTCCATTCACCGGAGCCGAATTCAGTGGTAATAGCGTGACTTGATTCGACTTCCATTGGACACGCTTCCAAGCTCCGCTTACGTTCCGAATGGCCAACGACATCGGTTCGAGAAGTTTCCTAACTCGATCAGTAGATGATAGGAGTAGCCGGGTGATGCATCAGATTTGACTTGTACACGACTTCATTGCCTGCCTGCTCTTTTCTGATTGGTTGACAGTGTTTTGAGAGTTCTGCCAAAATTGACAAAACAAGTGAAAAATTTGTGTTCAGTAGCAATTTTGCGATTTTTGATCGCTATTTCTGAGGTTTGGGTAAGACTTACATAATCGCCGCCATTTTTTTTGGATTCCGACTCTCTTCAACTTCCATTAATGAAAATACAAATTTATCATTCCTTATCCAGTTATAACCCTTATTGTTGAAAAATGGCGGTTTTTAGCATATTTTCCCAATTATCTCAGTAAGCGTTGAAGTTGCAAACTTCAAACTGGTTCCATTGAATTCCTCAGCTAATTCTACTTAGGAATTGATTAGAACCTGAATGAAGCCTCTAAAAAAATAGAAAAATTCATATCTATTGAAAAAATCTCAATTTTCACCGCGCGTTTTGGAGGTTAGTCCCATGGAAATTTTTTGTCTACTAGGTGTGAGGAATCAGCCTGAGAAGTATTGCACAATGCACATTCCTCCTGAAATACTCTGTATTATTCAGTTATGCTTTAAAAAATTTTTAAATTCTTCCATAGATAATCATAATTTACTAATTTTTTACTAAATTAATGGATGTATTACATTTAAAATTTCAAAACTACATGATCGTGATTATTGAGATGTAGAGATTAGCTCACCACTCTGGTACTGGCTCATTTTACATTGGCTTTCCAACTGAACCCTCGCAGAAAGCTTAACATAAAGTGTGTGTGTTGATATGCCCTACATTATCCCGCCGCCGCTCAAAACAACCCCACAACGTTGCCGTGGGTACTTACCAAGTAAATGTGAGAGTAGACTCGTTAACCCCTATTCAAATGGCTCTAATAACGATACATTCTACCTTATAATGTCTCTGCTAATCCTTTTTTCGTGTTATATGTTTCCTTCATTCCCCATTCTTCTCCTCTTTCTTCTCCTCCTCCTCCTCCTCCTCCTCCTCCTCCTCCTCCTCCTCCTCCTCCTCCTCCTCCTCCTCCTCCTCCTCCTCCTCCTCATCCTACATCACTCATCCATCAACAGAATATATTAGAGTAGGAATTTAGAAGGAAATCTCTTGATCTTGGAGCTCGATCATTTCCCGCATTCATACCTAAGTGAGTGAGTCTCATGTGGATAAGCCAACCAATCGGGCCTCGGGCAACTGGCAAATAGCTTTCAACACTAAGCTCTGTCAGAACAGTCTGGAAGCGGTTTGTAAGAGCAAAGTAATCAGCTGAGGTAACTCTCGACTCAATCCGCCTTCGCAGACCTCTTTCACACTGCCTTGACCATGCTGAGAATCAGTAAAATGTATTCGCCAACCGACAGTTAGCTCAACCGACAGAAAATCAAAACTTATTATTAATTCCTAACTTTGAAGTTGTTAATAACCCACCACCATGCATCGTACTTCAGGCAAGTTCCTGGAAATTTGTTGAAATCCAGAGCAGTATCCCAATTAGCAAGATTCGAAAGATTCAACCATCGTTAACAAAATAATTAAGTTCCACGGTAGATTAACATTCCCGTGGCTTCATGTTTGTAATTGATTAATTAATATTTCTATATTTAAAAGCGAAATGGCACTGATTCATTCATTCATTCATTTATTCATCACCAGAAGTAAAAGTCCACTGGACCGAATGCATTCAAATTTGGCAGGCATGTTCAGGATACGCCAAATATTTGATTTTTTTTATAGTTATTCAGCGTTTTTTTATTTTTTTCGATATCCTATAGGTAGAAAATGTATATATATGGTGGTCAACTTCAGATAAGGTCTAGAAATGTTGTGTTAAAATATTATTGAAATCCTTTCAAGATTAAGCAAGTAATCTGTTTTTCTAATTTGTAGATGTATTGCGGGTTGCATATCTTCCGCCTTGATACGACCAATCCTTACTTCAATGGTTCAATGGTTCAGCGAGATTATAGATGAACTAATTGGGAAGATATTGAATCAAGTTTCAAACAATGTCCGATATACCTCCCAAGGTTACGCACGATATTAGCGTTTTACGAAACTTTCGGAGTTTTTCTTAGATTTTTCGTGAACAAATTGGCAGAAAATGTTGAAATTTGGTAAACAGGTCCAGATTAGGTCTAGATGCTGTGTTCAATAAATTTTGAATCCCTTCTGAGCGGAATTTGCAGGCGAGCGGAGCGAGCCTGTTTGTCTCTGCTTACACTGCCGATAACGTGTCCCCTGGCTGACAGAGCCCCCTGGCTAGGCGGAGAAGGCGAGCGAACTAAGACTACCGGCTAGTATTGTAATAATTAATTAGAATCTCCATATATATTGCATTCCAGCATTGAGTATACTTAAAAATCCAATAATTATTCTTCCATCTTCAATATCTTATACTCGTTAAGAATACAAATTGTATCACGAATGAGGAAAACAGAACATACTATCATAGACCAACTACGCAGGTCTTCTTTATCTAAGCTTGTACTATCGAATAATTAATTGCAGATTTCTATGTAATAAGAGCTTAACGAAACGTGCAAGCATGTTTTCCTCACGTAGAAAATTCAATTAACGGATAACTTGATTTCAAAGTTTTAAATTCCAAATGAGTACAGATATTAATTTTATCGTAGAAGGGGACCTCGGGAGAAGAGAACTAGAGGCATACTTTCTCCCTGATTGATCTCTAATATATCCGATAACTTCAACTAATAGAGTAAGCTTTGAATGTAAATAATTATCTTAGAATATTTAATCATTAACAGATAATTCAGTTGTAATCAGACCTCCGTCGAGTACGGATCGTGGTTATAGTGTAGAGTAGTGGAAGTGGAACAATTGTGTTGACGCTTGAAAATACTGTTTCAGCATTTTCAGTGATTCAGCAGTCTTCAAATTACTGTTCAATAATAACTATTGAAGTGATTAATTTTTTTTATAGAATATAAAAGTAGGTCAGCAGTGTTTTCAATCATCAATAGACTGTGCATCAAATATTAAAAGGAAAAAATACATTGGTTGTTTTGAAATGTTCAATTGAACTTTCGGGATGTCTCATCCACCGACATCGCCGTCCCTGGCTGTCCCTCCACCGTTTCTTCAGCCTGAGTACGAGGAGGAAGTTGAGGAAAACGAAAATGCGGAAAACACGAACGATTTACCTCCTGATTGGCTACCGAAAATGAGGAATTCCAGCAGCATCACATTTGAAATTAGCAATATGAAAAGAATTCAAAAAGGAATATTATCATGGGGAAGTGAAACATTTGCGAAAAAAAACTTTCACGTGAAGATTACGATAATCTTCTAGCGATGGGAGATGAACTGGGACTTTTCATTGAGAGAGCTGAAGTCAAAAACAGCCTCGTGAGCAACAATTTCGAAGTTCTAGGGAAAATTGATAAACTGAAACAGAGTGTCGCCAAACTTGCAAACGAGGTAGCTAAAGGGCCAAATAAAACTATTTCGTTTGCGGAAGCGGTCCAACTACCGAAAGGAAAGAGGAGTCAGCCTTCCACGTCGAACGCGGTCGCCCCATCAGCTGGTGTCCCCAAGGAGTCGCCGCCAAGAATCAAGAAGCTGGTTCCAAAGGAAAACGTGGTGATCGTGAAACCGGCCGAAATGAGCGGAACGGAAAAGGAGAGCAGTGAAAAGATAAGAAAAACTATTCGGGAAAATATTAGTAGAAAGCAAAACTTGAACATTAAACAAGCTGTTAATGTAAAAGGTGGTGGAGTGTTGCTAGTTTTAGATAGTGGAGTTGACAAGAAGGAAGTATTAGGGAACAAATTACTAGAGAACCTTAGTCTAAAGGTAAGTGAGCCACTTTCAAAAATCCCTAAGAAAATGAGAAAAACCCTTCCGCGCACCCAGCTAATGATAAGGATTGTCCCACTTATCAGAGAGCACTAAAACAGGTAGTTGATAGAACTGATTACGATATACATGTTGGTGAGTGCTCACATTCAAAGATATGAATAATCCCGAAGAAATCTTAAATGCTTTAGAGGCTGAAAAACCCCAGTAATCACTGACTACTCAAATTATTACCCCCAATTTAGCGTAGATAAAAATATAGAATTTCTAAACATCTTATCCATGAATATACGTAGCTTAGATGCCAATTTCAATCAATTTGTTTGTTGTCTCAATGGTTTCAAATGTGATATTCATGTGATTATTCCAACTGAAAGTTGGTTAACTGCAGATATGCCTTTAATATTCAACATTCCTGGTTATACGGCTATAAATAAGTTTTCAAAACTGAACAAATGTGATGGATTGTGTCTGTACATTAAAGATAGCTTGAATTTTAATGAGGTTTCTATTGATATTTCTGAATCTAATGTTGTTGGTGCTGACATTAAAGTTTACAATAATGTTTTGAGAATAATTGGTATATATAGGTCTCCTAGTAATAGAAATATAAATAGTTTTCTTGATAGTTTAAGTGATACAATTAAGAATATTCCTAATTATAAAAGTGTTTGTGTAACTGGAGACATGAATATTAATACTCACTCCACAAGTATTTCTGTTCAAGAATACTTGCATATTTTTCACAGTAATGGTTTCAAATCCTATATAAATGGTGAACATAACCCAGTCCTGTTTAGACCATATCTTTTTTAAAAACTCAAGTTGTTATTACAATTATCAAATAAGTGGAATATCAAAAACAACTATAACTGATCATTACTCTGTTATTTTGCACTTAGGTAAGGATTCAAATCAAATTTCAAAGTCAAAGAGAAGAGTTCTTACCGGAACAGTAACTAGAATAGACTATAATGCACTTTTAGTATCAGTAGGGAATGAATGTTGGAACTACATTTATTTAATGAATGAAAGTATTGATGAAATAATGAAAAGATTTTTTGATCGTTTGACTCTCCTTATAAATAAAGGTAAACAATGATAATTGGTTGTTGGTTCAATAGCTATTTAAATGAATTATTTGTTACCCAAAAGTTGATAATCAAAACCATCCTTAATATACCCAGACTTTACCCTACGGAAATAGTTTTTAATGATTTTGAAATGATGACTATGAGGCAATTGTATGTGAAAAATTTAATCGATTATCTAATCAAATATAAGGCAAATTTTCCTACTATCCCAAATTCTATTGAAAATAACTACCGTTTGCAGAGCCTCTGCAAACAGATACGTTACTTATAACACAAATACAGAAGGTGTAAGGGGACAATTAATTTACATAAGTTCCAAAGTAATGAATCAAATTCCAAATTATTTTCTCACAAACTTGACATGCAGCAAACAGACTAAACTAGATATAAAAAACTGGATTAAGAGTAACTATTTTTTTGACATGTGGGAACTAGAGTTTCGCTATTGATTTATTGCAACTAAATTCCTTGAGCCTTGCCTTTTTTTTCTCTGTGTCTGCTTTAGTAATGAGTGAAACATTTGATTTTTTTATTACCAAAAAAGTATTATTTTATTCATGAAATGGACTCGCTTACCTTTCCCTTTTCTTCATTTTTCCCTGTTTCATTTTATTTTACATTCTCTCCTTTTTTACCTTCTTTCCTCTTTTACCTTCTTCCCTTTTTTATTTTTTTCTACCTGCCTATTGCATGGGAAACCATAGTTGGCTAGGTATTTCCCCTCCATCTTTTTGAGCATACCCCACCACAGTAACTGTTGAATTTGTTAATAATGTATTATTCTGTAATTTTGTTTGACTAATTTTTGTATTAAATTATTCATAGTGTCCTTATGTGTGTTTAAATTGAAATAGATTGAAATTGAATTGTGATCAGCAAAATATCAATTTGTCAGTGATTCATGATTGTTTGATCCGTGACCCTCTTCGCTCACTTAGGTTATGTCGGCGAGGTGGAACACCTTTCGGTCTCTCCACCAAATAAAGCCATAAGCTGATAATAAAATAATAATTCGCTCACTTATTCAAGAACTGACATATCTAAAAAATCAGCATAGTTGCACTCTGTCCAAGTAAAGAATACCCTCTGGCAAGATGAAAAAATGTCTCAAACTCGGTCAATTTTGGTTGAAAAATTATCAATTTGATCTCAAATTGAGGGAAACAATTTGATCCACTATTAAAACCACATTCATAGTTCTTAAACAAATATTGACCAAGCTGGAGTCATTTACCGATCTTGCCAGAGGGTCTTCTTTGCTTCCACAGACTATACAATGTGTCTTTGTTTCCAACAGTGCCAAACTCGGAAAAATGCGTTGGAGTTCAGATATTGTTTAGTTTAGATATTGCGGTCCACTCAGATAAATGAATAAATAAAAAACTCTCAATCCATAATTCTCAGTCTTTTCATTGTAAATCTTCTCCAAGTCATTACCCCACCCCCCATTTTGTTTTTCCACCTTCTTCATCATCATTTTTCCTGAACGTTTTCATTTTTCCTAACTCCCACCTTCCTTTTAGACCGATCATACACAGCTATTTTCCACTTGAATGTTTGATAACATTTAATGCATCACTAACCTCTCCATGCTTTTAAATAACTTATGGTAGTTCAAGGAAAAGTCGACGAGAAATTTTTTAAATTTGAAATAAGAAAGTTTCTGCACCTGAAATTTTCTGGATGAGGATTGAAATCCTTGTCATATTTTAGATAAAAGAGAATTCAAACCTTTTATCCACGCCAACGTAAGCTCTGACAAGCTGGAACTTTTAATCTCTTGAATATTTCAATCTCTTAATATTAAAAGGAACTGACAAAATCCTAATGAATTGAATAATAAATTTGTCAAATGGTGTGTTTCTAGAAAATAAAATGTCAAAGTAGTATTTCAATCATTATTGAGTTGTTGAAGAAGACTCTCAATATTAGTCATCTTAACTGCGTTCATTATAACGCAGTTTAAAATATAATGATTAATGTTCTTGAGCGAGGCTATAATAGTTTGTCCAAGCGAAGAAGACCCCCTGTCAAAATGAGAGAATAATTCCAGCTCGGTCAATATTGGTTCAAAAATTATCGATCTGGTCTCAGTTTGTAGAAAACATTCTTATCTACAATTTGAAACCAAATCAATAATTGTTGAACCAATATTGACCGAGCTGGAGTCATTTTCTCATCTTGCCAGAGGGTCTTCTTTGTTTGGACAGATTATACCAACACCTACTAATGTACTAATACACAGATGAAGGTATTGATATAACTGTCTGATATTTAATTGGGCAAAATTAAAAATATGGGTGGGGAGACCAGAATGTGACAAAGTTCAGATCAAACTTTTATTTTCACATTGTACGCATGGGATAAAATTTTCATCAAAAAATGTCGTATGTTGTTGTCAACCACATCATTTTCTATCTCCCCCACCACGTTTTCAGTTCCTCACAATTGGAATAACTTATTTGCAGAGAGAATAGAATTAACAATTATTCTATTGAATAATCTTGCGATTTTAGTACTTTTGGAGACGAAGTAAAAAACTAGCGCTCACATCAGTAACGTTTTAATTAGGAGGGATTTATTGCAATAAAATTGTCTCATGGATCTACCATTTTGAGTACCTATTTCCTTAAAGGCATCATTTCAACAGTGGATTAATCCGTGTATAGACTGTCCAAACAAAGAAGACATTCTGGAAGGAAAATGACTCCAGTTCGATCAATATTGGTTCAACAATTATAAATTTGGTCTTAAACTGTAAATAAGACTGTTTCCTACAATCAAAGTCCAATAATGAACGAGCTGGAGTCATTCTTCCATCTTGTCAGAATGTCTTCTTTGCTTGGTCAGTCTATACACAAAGCTTTCTGGTTAGGTATGTTGCAGATTCTTCCGAACAATGTCAAGTTCAGGTGTCATTCACAATCTTATCTAGTAGGATAGGTAAGATGTTTTCTGTTTAAAATAATAATCACAGTACCGTTTTCAAATTATTATTTTTCGAGTATAACATCATAATAAAATAAGTATAACAATCATGATTCGATTCAACTTATAAGAGTAATTCTCAAATGCACTTTCAATTCGGTAAGTTGCATTATTTGAAAACGACTCTTGGGCTGAGGCCGCACTGCCGGTGGGTAGAGCCTGGAGGGTGAAGGGTAGTTGGTAAATCTATAGAACATACACACCATCCACAGTAATACATCGTATGAATGGTATAACGTCATACTGTTTTTTGAGGTTATGTTGTCCATATTTAAGAATTTTAAGATGGCGGCTGAACACATACCATCCATACGATGTATTACTGTGGATGGTGTGTATGTTCTATAGATTTACCAACTACCCTCCACCTTCCAAGCTCTACCCACCGGTAGTGCGGCCTCAGCCCAAGAGTCGGAACATGTTATGCTCATGAAATAATCATTTAATAACGTTACTGTGTTTATTATTTTAAACAGTAAACATAGGAGACATAATATTTTCTCATTGATGTAAAGACTAGTAGTTAGCTTGAGTTTTTACAAAATTAATAATTTACAATCTTCAAACTTACCAAGCATGAATTGATTGATTGAATTATTCTGTTCAATCATTTTGAAATCTCTTCCTCAAAAAATACTCTCATGATCAATTTTCTCTATCATCTTTTCTGTGTCAATTATGCCAATTGTACCCCTGTTCTTTGTTTCAACAGAAGAGAGTCTAAATAGAAATTAAAATGTACTCTGAACGTGCTCAAAGTGAAAAACACAGAATGCCCAGCGGAGTTGCCTACAATGTTCTTCTTCATTACTGAATTCTCTTCTCAATAATATTATTATGTTCCATTAACTGTTCTGGGAATTCTTTTGATGAAATCAGTTATTTGTCAATAACAGGTGTGGAGTACCTGAAGATCCCTTCCAATGACAGATCTATTGTTCAGGCTGGGGCAGGCCGCACAGGCTGGTGGATCGAGCGTGGAGGGTTGTTGGTAAATCCATAGACCATAGACACCATCCATAGCAGTACATTGTATGAATGGTATGTCGTCATACTGTTTTGCCATTTCGCATTTTGCTATCACTGCAGCCATTTTGAAATTCCTAAATATGGACAATTTATATCTTGAAAAACAGTATGACGTCATACCGTTCATATATTGTGTGATGTGTATGTTCTATAGATTTACCAACTACCCTCCACCCTCCACGCTCTACCCACCGGTAGTGCGGCCTCAGCCTGCAGCTGATAGAACCTGCCTTATCTGTTTCTTATAACCTACTATCGGGTCTCCCATCCACTTACAGTTCTTGGAGGAGGCGAACCGTCTAAAGTTTTGGAACCAGCTATGTAATTGATGCGATTCTACTCATTTTGAATTTGAAACATTCAAGAGGAAACAAAAAACATTAAATTTGATACGCGATACAAAACGATGAATACGACTAGTATCGTTACGTTCCAATAAACTTTTCGCTTCAATTCAACACCTTTTAACTCTTACTGGATGTATTATTTTTCAATAAATTTTGAAAATAAAAATTATTTAATTGAAAAAGGATCGTATGCACACAGCTTGACAAAATTCGTGAGTACTTTGTGATTTTAAATATTACGAGTTCCAAATTTCTTTTGAGAAAGAAAATTGAAATAAAAATGAAGATGTATTGTATTGTATAATAAAAATAATCAAATTATTGTGTGACGTGCTATACATCCTTCAAGTTATTTTTCTCCTTTAAGTCTTGATTCCAGACACTTCTAACTAATTCCCTATAAGTCACAGGATATTCCATTATATTTGTCTCGTTAATTCCGTTCCAAAATCCACCCAACGTCCCAAACTTTTCTATCACTTCTTTCCTTAAACTAGACACTTCATGAAACCTGGTATTGATTACGTAATAGTCTCTCCACGCGGGAAAATATTCTAGATACATTTTCTTGTACATAAGCTTGTCACCGAAGAGTTTCTCCACCCTGTGAACCAGGTGAGGCTTTTTCCTGAGGATTTCTTGGGTGGGAAAATCGGCTGAGTTGTAGTGCGTTTTCCGCGGGTCGTAGTCGGTACGGTAGGTATCCAAGTATTCCTTGAGGAATCGAGCTCCCTTATGAGCAATCATCACATGGGTACTGAGGGAGGTGTTTCCATCCCATGCTACAACCATTTCAAATCTGTAACAAGAATTTCACGAATGTCAGCGCATTGAGAACAAAATAACAAAATGTACCAGAATTTAGTATCCAACTCTATCTAAGTTATGTTAGTAATTTAGAAAGGGAGGTTGTTACAAAAATTTACAAATAATATAAAATGTTTTTCAAATACAAGTTTCAATAATTAGTTCATTCTATAGTTCAACTATAAATAGAAGGATTGGACGCTATTTTCAATGTTCCTTATAATATTCATCCGTTTTTTATCCAATACACACCTATTTAAAAGCGTATTTGACTAAAGTTTGTTTGTTAATTTCTTAGAAGGGCCTAGGCCTACTAGCTGGTTGCCAGTTTCACATTCACTCCACTATACAGCAGAGGTGATAGGTGAATCATAATTAACTGGAATGGAGGTAACGTGTGCTTGGCACGTTGATCATCTCAACTTTAAGCCAATTTCCGTAACCAAGACAAGTGACAGCGCAGAACACCTCTGAATAACATGCAATTAGTCAGAGTGTGATGTAACAATTACTATTCCTCCAGAGACGGGAAACGTCTGACTGTCTTTACTAACGACAGCCAATCACCCAATACAAAGGGGTAATAGTCTTCACTCATTAAGCAATTCCAACCTACTAGTGAACTCAATCAAACTGACTGAATTAGTCTAATTTTTTACATATAATTCAATTACGATATGATTCTATCATAAAAACACAGATTATGTAGCGCAAAAGACAAGTCAACCGATCTTTGGAGATACATGCTTTCAACACAAGAATGATACAAGCTGTAATGTAAGCTCTAATTTGAAAAGGTTGGTTGGTTTGAGTAAAATACAGTATCTTAATACACTTGTATGAATACATGATGTCTTGAAAACACCAGTGTGTAAGCAGCCTTACAATCTATACAAACATACATGAAATAGATTATGATATTTTTTACATATACTAAGCCTATCACTAATTTTCATATTAAAATCGAAATTTTCAATTTTAAAATAGATTCACAAAAAAGCTCCAAACAAAACACCAGGGAAAACACATTTGAAACTTTTAAAATTTTTATCTATGGGCGTATCAAAAAATTCCTATTTCAGTTTTACAATTGAAATTGGAATGACTACCATTTAAAAACGGAATCTCAGAACCATGATGTAATAGTATATTTCGTACCTAGGGCCGAAAATGTGCGTTTACCGGCTCGAAATCGGTTTTCAAGTCCGAGGCCGTAGGCCGAGGACTAGAAAAGATTGAGAGACGGAATATTACATTTTCGACCCGTGGTGTCAAACTTTATTTTTCGGCACACAACATCAATGAAAACGAAACAAAATAAAAAATTAGTTAATCAGTTCCAAGAACAGCTAGACCAGTAACCTTATTATGCTATCTTCGCCTATACTGAATTTGGAGTAGGTACCATCTGCTTGCTATTGAAACTTCGCGTCAATAGTTTATTGATTTACTGACTGAATATTACTTTATAACTATCAGTGTATTTGATTTTCTTAGTCAAGAAACGTTTAAGCCCAAGATAATTTTTGTACAATCATCCTAAATTGTACAATATCAATCCAAAGTTGTTGATTTTCGACAGATATTGGCCACCATAGAAGCTTAGTCTAGTTGCATTATTACCCGCTAGATTACCCGCTGGCTAACCTGCTAGACAAAGTAACACAGAGTCTGACAACAATAATATTGTTCAAACATGGATTTCACGTTAATCATTATTCAACAGTTAATCAATACAAACATTTTTAATCTTATCAAAGTTGAAGTATTAGTTATTAAAGCAGTTTTCCTTTATTATTCAACTCCTGATTAATGTGAAAACTTTCAATGTTCAGTTCTCTTGAACAAGGGATCTTACCAATCAAAATAACAGATGAGAGACTACCTTTACATTGAAATACAGATATGTTGACATTGACTCCAAATGCAGCTGACATTTAATCCAATCAAACCGGGATGCTACCTATTGATCGATTAACCCTTACATCGACAACGACCTTCAGTCAGCTTACATTGAAGATTATTTTACCGCCCTAGGGCTGAAAAACGCATTTTCCCGGCGAGTTGCTGGCGACCTCGCCTGAAAACAAGCCTCCGTATGAAGCATGTAAAACAGTCCATTTCATACCAGTGTGGCAAAATAAACGTTTTCGCCACACTGGTATGAAATGATCTGTTTTACATGCATCATACAGAGGCCAAAAACGCTTGTTTTCAGTCGAGGTCGCCAGCAACTCGCCGGGAAAATGCCTTTTTCGGCCCTAGGGCGGTAAAATAACCTTGAATGTAAGCTGACTGAAGGTCGTTGTCAATTTAAGGGTTGGTCGATCAATAGGTAGCATCCGGGTTTGATTGCATCAAATGTCAGCTGTTTTGCGAGTTGATGTTGACTTATTGGTATTTCGATGTAAAGGTAGTCTCTCATCTGTTATTTTGATTGGTGAGATCCCTTTTCAAGAGAACTGAACGTTGAAAGTTTTCACATCAATCAGTTGTTGAATAATGAAGGAAAACTGCTTCAATAACTAATACTTCAACTTTGATAAGATTAAAAATGTTTGTATTGATTAACTGTTGGATAATTATGAACGTGAAATCCATGTTTGAACAATATTATTGTTGTCAGACTCTGTGTTACTTTGTCTAGCAGGTTAGCCAGCACCATCTAGTGGGTGATAATGCAATTAGACTAAGCTTCTCTGTTAGCCAATATCTGTCAAAAATCAACAACTTTGAATTGATATTGTACAATTTAGGATGATTGTACAAAAATTATCTTGAGCTCAAACGTTTCTGGACTAAGAAAATCGAATACACTGATAGTTATAAAGTAATATTCAGTCAGTAAATCAATAAACTATTGACGCAAAGTTTCAATAGCAAGCAGATGGTACCTACTCCAAATTCAGTATAGGCGAAGATAGCATAATAAGGTTACTGGTCTAGCTGTTCTTGGAACTGATTAACTAATTTTTTATTTTGTTTTCTTTGCATTGATGTTGTGTGCCGAAAAATAAAGTTTGACACCACAGGTCGAAAATGTAATATTCCGTCTCTCAATCTTTTCTAGTCCTCGGCCTACGGCCTTGGACTTGAAAACCGATTTCGAGCCGGTAAACGCACATTTTCGGCCCTAGGTATGAAATATACTATTTTCGATAAAGATGGGCCTTTTCAATGCAGTACAAATTCCGTTATTTGATAATTTCCTCATTTCGAAACCAGCTGATGAAAAGTAAACAGAGCTCAAATTTTTTAACCTAAAACCACAGACAATGTACTGTTATAGACTGTCAACGTAGATTGAATGGTTTGCTGCTAGGTGGCGTGACTACTGCAACCAGTCGAGTGGCTGTGACGCGCTCGTGTGTACGCGTGCGAAAAACTGTGCAATGTTGCCACATTGTCACTCACTACTATTTCTCACTTTTACTACGCTCACTCCTACTACTTCTGTCTGTGCTCTGTCATTGATGAGTTGATGCCTGGAGTATTCTGCTATTTCTACAACTTTTTCATTCACTCGTCTCGTCTGGTGGCTGAGACAGTTGTAGAAAAACATAGACAATAATATTATAAATCAGTCTGTAGTATAGTAGCGATATATCTGTGTTTATGAAATTGAACAGCATCAAGTGTAATGAAAGAAAGTAAATATACACGTTTTTTCTTGTATAATGTATATTCTTCGGTAGCACATGACAGTCTAATTGCCCTGGTAATAAACTAATAATAAATGAATCCACTCAGATAAGACTAGACAACTAGACATGTAGGCTATACAATAAATTTTAGCCAATAAAAATGATTTACTAGAAATTTATTGATAAGTTGATTAAATTCATTATCAATTGGAAAATCATCTCTATAACATTAATCGAATGAATTATTATTGCATATCATAAGTTAACCTTCTAATGTGAATCAATACTGGATTCATACTACTCTCTATAATCAGAGATGATTACAATCACAGTATTATGATTAGAAGAAGAAGAAGAAGAAGAAGAAGAAGAAGAAGAAGAAGAAGAAGAAAAACTAGGAGAAGGCAGGATAAAAGGAAGACGAAGGAAAGGATAATAGTAGTGGTCGCATCCTTTGATGGGAGGGAAATTAATAAATCAACTATTTTAGACTGGGTATTAAAAAATTTTATAATGCAACAAAAACACACTTGAAATTGAAAAATCGAATATTATTGAAGAATTATTAATGGAATTTGTTACATTTATAGGTACAAAATGTAAAGAGAAAGAGATAAATGATAAGAGACAAGACAGCAATAAGAGACAATTAATAAAGGACTGGTCATTCATCAACCCCAAGCAAATGAGTATGGAATCTTTTTCATTTCTCCATGTCTCACAAGGGAAGAGACATGGAAAAACAATGTGAGTTGGAAGAGCATTCCAAAAAAAGATGAAGAAATAAAGAAGGTGAAAGAAAAAGAAGAAGAAATTTATTGTACTTGATAAGATGATGTGGTATCTTTCCATAATGAATTGAAAACACAGAATTTTGTTTGTACCACTGTTTATTTTGTAAAACACTAACTATTTACATAATAAGAATCTAGATTTCAAGGGAACTTGCCTCATCTTCAGCCATGAAAATATTTAGTTGGCTAACTAAACTATTATTAACTAAATAAATATTTTCATGGCTGAAGATGAGGCAAGTTGCCTTGAAATCTAGATTCTTATTATGTAAATAGTTAGTGTTTTACAAAATAAACAGTGGTACAGACAAAATTCTGTGTTTTCAATTCAAAAAGAAGAAGGTGAAGAAAAAGAAGAAGAACAATACAATTTCAACAATGGGGTATTTGTGTGATAATGGAAATTCCTAGCCTTAACATACGGTATATGCTAGAGCTAGACAAAGTGTTGGACTATAAAAAAAAGTTTTTTGGGAATGAGGGTGCCAAAATGACCTTCACAGGAGTAACCATGAAAAAAATCCATTGAAAATATTCTCTCCCTACTTTTTAGAGGGTGTTTTGCAAGGTCAACTGAGCTGTGTCGAAGTGGCAAAGATTCTAGTATTCTACCACCTACGAAATCACTGCGTAGGCCTGTAGATCAGTCAGCAGTTTCGCTCCAAATGGTCAACGTCAACTTCAGTTACGGTGAATTATTTGATTTTATCTTCAAATATTATCTGTGAGATGTAAAAGAAGGTTTTTTAATGTGATTCGCGATTTTTTTCTATATTTCTCCGATTTCTAATCTCGTTAAAATGTGTTAATTTTAATATCAGTGTTAATTTCAGTTACGGTGAATTATTTGATGTTATCTTCAAATATAATCTGTGAGATGTGAAAGAAGGTTTTTCAATGTGATTCGCGAATTTTGTCCATATTTCTCTGATTTCTTATTTCGTTAAAATGTGTTAATTTTAATCTCCGTGTTAATTTCGGGTTTAAAATGCCAGAGACGCGGTGCTCTTATAAAAACTGTTCCAATAGCAGGTGTCGATCGAAGGGGATTAGAATGTTTAGAACCATTGAATTTACAGTAAGGATTGGTTGTGTCAAGGCGGAAGAAATGCAACCCGCAATACATTTACAATTTTGAAAAAGTTATTACTGGCGTACTCTTGAACGAATTCAAAACAACATTTCTAGACCTTATCTGAACCTGCCCACCAAATATCAACATTTTCTATTGATTGGTTCTCAAAATCTGATACTAGTAATATAATGCCAGTGGATGAATTGTCATAGAATTTTTCATTACAACATTCGCATGTAACATTCACAATCAATTTCAATTGACATTAATTTTAAAAAATAATAACATTTCAAAAATTATTGTGTTTATTAAAAATTTAAAAAGAAATAATGAGCATCTTTTTGTATCATCACCCTTCATAAAAATATTGGTTTCTGATTTATTTTATTCATTTATGTTACAAATGACACTGACATTGTGAGATAAAATACCAAGGTAATTCTTGTGCTATTCTATCTTTCAAATTTATAATATGATACAGTCCAAAATTGGACTGCTAGTTTTTCTGATTTAAGCAGGGGACACGTTTTTCGAATCTGTAGTATTTATTTCAAGCATTCATATTGGAAATAGTAAAGTTTGATTATTGACTGAAACTGCATTTCAAAATTTGATTTCTTGTATCAAACCGTTATCATATTATCAAACTATAAGTTACCACTTATGATTACCATTATTCTTATCCATTTCAAGCTCTGCTAAAATCTGTCTCTAATAGCAATTAGCAATCCGGTTACGAATATCAAGAGATTTTACAAGAGTTAATGAATCCAGTACCATAATAAGTTGAAATTACAATAAAACCTTACAATAAAATATGAAGTTATCAATATGAACAATTACCGAGTAAGTGGTGTTTTCATGAGTAGAATTAGTGGTAGAGTAGTATCTGGCACTACCTTTTCAACTTCTCCAATTGTTGATAGTAGAATAAATTACAGTGTTCTATAATACTGATTTTCCATACTCTTATTCTTATGTCACTTATGAAAACCTGACTTTGAAAAAGGAAAATGCTATGAGTGTACTTTTGTGTGGAAAATTATATTTTTTTGCTTAGCTTTATTTTTTTAGGCCGCTATTAGATGGTAATATATTATATGATTTTAAATGAAAATACTGGACCATATTTCCATCTCATCTCATAGCTTTATCACAAATGGTTGATATTTTTTTATTGAAGTGAGAGTAAAATCCACAACTGGATGAAATCTTATTTGATTGTGTATTTTTTGCAAGAAAAGAAATCAATTGAGAGCTGTATGAAACTAGCCAGTAAGCTTGCTTTTCTTGCCTGTTAATGAATATATTACTTTTTACAGGTTCAGTTTTACAATATTCGAGACTTAAATAAGTTAAACAATTTATTATGATAAATTCCTACCATGTTTTCAGAGAATACTTAACATTTTCTATACATAATATATGGCAACAAACTTGAAATTATTCATTCATTCACAAACATGAATATTTCATTACAGATCATCATTTATTGTATTCAAAATGTTATATTTCAAAAAACCTTGCATATTAAAGAAGGATAAAGAACTCATTTAATCTAATCAAGCGTTTTGCTTAAGAAATACAATACATAAAGATGTAAATGTGTAAAGCACGCACATAAAGATGAGAGAGAATCCGATCAAAAAAACAGAAGGATCGAATGTGAATAATAAGGTTTAGGAAAGCAATGAACGCAACCCATATTCTTTACTATACATGCCGTATAGTAGTGTGACACGTGACGCCTTTAGCAAATTGATTGCAGGAGACAGAAGACAGAAAGCAAATGAAATTCTAGAGTAGGCTCTCTAGCTTTCTCACTCTCTCACTCGGCGACTCTCTCTGTCTTTGCTCTCGGCGCGCATGAAGTGGCAATGCTGTTGGTGAGTTCGACAGTGGCGCTAGGATTTCTAGCGGTCGACGCGAGCACTCCTGAGTAATCCTAACGTCTGGCGCGATAACGACCAAAATCGCACCCTACGTTGACAGTCTATAACAGTACATTGTCTGTGCTAAAACTGTGACTGGAATCAAGTACCAGTATTTGTTCAACAATATTTCAATCTATGTATTAAAATAATCAATTAATTTTAATAGTATGAAGTTGAGATAGTTTAATATACTTATAACTTCATAAATATGTTAATAACTTTCACTTTTATAACAGTACTCACAATTTTGTTGATTATCGGATGCATTTTGTGGCACTGACTGTGTTATTATTATTATTACTGAATATGTTATTATTAATATGTTTACTAAGTTATAAGTCAATTATCATAAACAGTTCAATTAGGATGAATACAAAAGAAGAAGTTTAATATATGGTATGTTGATTTTTAGAGTACCTACACTTACAGATAACTTGATACTGGTGGTCAAAAACTATATAGCCTAATGTTCTGATACTGATAACTTCACTGGTAGTTGTAAATAAAATATTGTATGCAACGGTTGTATTAGGCCTTTCAAGCACTCGTGAGATATTTAGAGCACTAGCTACGCGCGCTATATGCTCGCTGCTCGTGGCTCCAACTCATATCTCATCTCATGCTTTAAAGGCTCCCATTATACAACCGTTGCATAAACTACTATTAATCAACTTGAAACCTTGAATAAATGGAATGAATGCATTTATTTCAGTGATTGTAGAAGAAAATGAATATTTATACAATATTTCTAGTAACGTATCGAATTGGTGCCAGGAAAACACATAGTTGCGTACAATCAAAAGCGTTAATAAGCAAAGGGCTCTTGGGTATAGTCTGTCCAAGTAAAGAAGACATTCTGGCATGATAGGGAAATAACTCTAGCTCGGTCAATTTTGGTTCAAAAATCATAGATTAAGTCTCAAATTGTAGATCAGAATGTTTCCTACAATTTGAGACCAAATTTATAATTTTTGAAACAATATTGACCGAGCTGGAGCCATCTTCCCATCTTGCCAGAATGTTCAACCTGTCTGTCTTCGTTGCTTGGACAGACTATACAGGGTAAGGGCTTGGGAAGAGTAAAATAGGAAGGATACCGAGGATGAGGAAAAGGGTTGTAAGGAAGGGGCGAGGGGATCGACGTTTTTTGAAAAAGAGGGACGTGGGAGGTTTTGAACCGAGAGGACGTGACTCGCTGCTTCTGCCAATTAACGGGAGAAAACTTCATCTTCCATGGAGTTAGCGCCGTTTTTCCGAAAGTAAACTGAAATATTAAACAGCCTTAATTTTCAATCAACACTGAAAGAGCTCAGCTAAACTTGATAAACTATTCAACGTGTTAAGTTCTGATAAAACAACGGACGAGATTTAATGGATAGAGAGAGAAAGGGGGAGATCACATCAGATTACTTTATTACTTAAAAATTGAATTTGAAAATATATTATTATTATTTCTTTATTATTCATTGTATAGCTTTAAATAGTGGAAAGACCCAAAGGTTGTTCTACTTCGCCATTATAACCTCATTATAAACTAATTGAAACATGGAGAACCATACTTAGAATAACTCTAATTATCAGTTTTTGTGCTACAAATAATTCTTTATCGATATGAGGCTGAGGTCGCACTGCCGATTGGTAGAGCCTGGAGGGTGGAGGGTAGTTGGTAAATCTATAGAACATACACACCATCCACAGTAATGCATCGTATGAATTAGGGCTCTATAAAAAGGGGGTAGACGCACGGTCCGCCATTCTGTGGTTAACTTTTAGCGCCAGGTTTGAATTCATATAAATATTTTTGATGGTAGAGACGATCAACAGATGTTTATCAAGTCGAGCAAATGAATTGAGTCGTTGTTTTGAAATCTTGGAGGTTAATTTGTCATATAAAATGGTTCATATTGCTTAGTATCAAATTGCAAAAAATATATAACCATTTTTAACATAAAATTGAAATTCAAAAAATGAAAATTTACCAGATTCTGGAAGATGAATCAAGGTTAAAATTTTGACTTCAAAACTGCTAGACTGGAAATTCAATGCTCTGTGAAGTGAGTATTATTTTTTCTAACATGATTTTTATCATTAATCATATGTTTGAATGTCGAATTGGATGAATTCAAACCTGGCGCTAAAAGATGACCACAGAATGGCGGACCGTGCGTCTACCCCCTTTTTATAGAGCCCTAGTATGAATGGTATGACGTCATTCTGTTTTTTGAGGTTATGTTGTCCATATTTTAGAATTTCAAGATGGCGGCTGAACACATACCATCCATACAATGTATTACTGTGGATGGTGTGTATGTTCTGTAGATTCACCAACTACCCTCCACCCTCCAGGCTCTACCCACCGGCAGTACGGCCTCAACCTGACAGCTAGAAAAGCCACTCCAAACAACAATGCCATACTGAAAAATTGATTCAACTAGAGCATAATACATTATTTTCAGTTGGTTCCTATCAAGAATTTTGTTTCTTAAATAAATGAAAAAGTAAAAGTTTGCCTACATGAAATAATTGGCGAAAAATATGATCTCAGGAGACTTCACAGTAATTGTGAGTATACAGTCTCTGTAGTTATTATTTTTATTGGATCATTGCAGACAAAAACAAATGCGGGGTTTCGGTTTAAGAGACCTCTTTCATGGTAACATTTTAGCCGCAGTTCTCTGATTGTCAATTCTATACTGATTGTCAATGCTCCACTCGAAAACACTTGAATGGTATGACAACTAAACTTTATACCATGTAACTTACGACTTGGGTTACATTGTATTCTCTATTCTACACGTGTTACGCCGTGCAGGAAGCTACATCACTTATATTATTTTGTACCGTGAACAAACGAGAATGTAGTGCCACAGAAATGCTAGCCATGCAATAGCAAACAACAAACAGATTGCTTTGTAAGCAAACCATTGTAGTGTGTGATTGTGCAGAGCCGATTACAAAAAACTAAACAGAACAAGTCTTTGACGGCTTTGTCCTTTGACAAAACTCTCGTAGATACATTCACTCGCTCACTCCCTCTCTCTCTCTGTCTCACACACACACTCTCTCACCCTCTCTCTCTCACACACACTCTCTCTCTCTCTCTCTCTCTCTCTCTTTCTCTTTCCAAGAATGTCATACATGTCTTTCTAGTCTTTTCTAGTCTAGACCCCCCTCTCCAAGATTGAACATTTATGTGTCTGAACTCCGCCATTTTATGTAGATGCAGCACAAATTCATATTACCGTTTATCAAATCCTATAATTATCTGTGTCATTTTACAAGTTTTCTGTTTCCATATAGTTTTTTTCTACGGCTCATCAGCCCACGATGAGCCTAGCCCCTAGGCCTACCAGCTGGTTGCCAGTTTCATATTCACTCTACTATAGTCAATAGTTAATAGTCAATAGTTCTTTATTGCATATTCCTTAAGAATAGAAATAGATGTCACCGATTTTCAATTCCGTCCAAGCGAAGAAGACATCATGGAAGAAGAGGCATGGCCTTCTATTATAGGGTGATGAAGAAGCTAAAATGCTAAAAATAAGTTCTAAAAAGTTTTAAATAAGCTAAGGCTAAGAAAAAAACTAATGCTCATGAGCAAACAAGCATAATTAGCGAAATTCAATAATAGCAAATTAACAAGCAGAAAAATAAAACGTAATTTGTTTTCTATGCAACAAAGATTTTTATAAAAACTCACTTCCTGAACTCATCCAAGTTCTTCAGGACGCAAGCATCAGTATCCAAGTAGATGCCTCCGTACTCCATTAGTGCTCTAATCCTTGTGATGTCACTAGCATGCAGGATCTTGTGCGAATTTGTCCGACGCGCAAATATCTCCTCCGGAAAACTTCTTCTCACCAGGATCAGTCTTTCTTTAAAGCCAGGAGTGTCCATCAGAACCCTCCAGTACCTTCCTTTGAACCTGGGTTAGTAATTAGAATTGAAGTTGATTTGTCTGAAAAACCAGTTTTCATCTATAGTTGTGTTACAATGAATTTGACTTTCTACAAGATTTTCTATCAAACAATTCAGTTTTGGCACATATTATCCTTGATTGAGGTAGTGCTTGATCATGTAGTACAAAAACTGGATCAATAGATCAGAGCCTGATGACAATGCAACCTTCAACAGTTTTTATTATGACAGCTTTTATTCTATTTTGATTGATTTTTACAAAATATGAAGCAATTAGTTTGTAAATGGGGATGAATTCCATCAGCTATCAGAAGGTTACATTGCTACAGCTGAAAAATATTGATTTTGTTGCAGAAGTTTCTAATGGGCAGAAAATTATCAACATTTCACATCAAAGTCTTACTTGCCAAACGATCTAACTTGCCAAAGACTAGCAAGCGATTTGAATTGAAAACATCTTCATTCATTGAAATGTACAGGTACATCCTGAATAGTGTCATAAACTTTATAAAATAAGTAATAAAATAGGCTACATCAAAATAAAGTACAGTACAATAAAGAACAGTGATGAATATCAAATAAAAGATGTCCATATTATTTTTTATTTTCTTTTGAGATCTTTGAGATACATTATTTCAGAATATGATGTATTAATACAACAATGTCAGAGCCGAACACTGTTCATAGAACAATACTACTAAACTGGTTCATTAATGAAAACATGCTCTGGATCTTGCATGTTTACAACTTTATAGTGACGTGGTGGTAATCTCAAATTCACAGAATTACAGGTTTTCCAGGTGCTAATATTCTCAGTTCTCGCGGAGATCATTATGAATTTCCATGAATCGGGTGTGCTAAAATTTGACCCTGACATTACTGTCAATACTGTGTCATTACATTCAATTTTATTTTTCTGCTGATTGACTCTCGAGAAAATGAGAAAAGCCAGGAAAAAGCAGAGAACCTATAGAAAACCGCAAGTATCCTTGGGAAGTTAGAAAAATCCGTTCTTAGTGCGCATCTAAAGGAACAGCTGGATATGCCTGCCAAATTTGAACGCATTTGGTTCAGTAGATTTCCAGTTCTGGTTATTCATTCATTCATTCAGTAAGCCAGATACATTTCGTTTCAGGACTCTCGCGTGGTTTTTTGGCGCCCTGTGCAAGAATTTGGCCGGCGCCACAAACCCCCCCCCCCATTACCAAACAAATGCAATCCAACATAATTATTGTAACATATTCAAAGCCATACATGATTCTAGCTGCCTTGCATGTTGACATTTTCCTCATAAGCAATCCCAATGTTGCATCCTTGCATGTGGTGTGGCAAAAAGGATTATAGGGGCTTATTTCAATATATTCCAACGTATCGTTCAATATTTTAATGTATGGGATACGTGGTAAGCAAAAGCCTACAGGAATTGATGAAAAATAACCAAATGCTATCTTCATTGAGCAAAACTGCCACAATGTAACGTCTTTTATCATTCAAATATTGAATTATTAATATTATTGATGAATTTATTTCATCAGTTTGCTTGGAAGCATAATAAGGAAGGGGATAATAAATTTTTTCAGGAAAATATTGAGAATCATCATGAATATTTCATATCACTGGGAATCAACAAAACAACAGAAACTCAATAACAAGCAAATTGAAGATTTCAGCCATTTTCACTGCTCTACCCAACTTTCTTAAATAAAATTCAAAATAGTTCCGAATTCAGCCAGCAGATGGAAGTAGCAATAGGGTGACTTGCTTCAACTTCCATTGGACACGCCTCCAAGCTCCGCCTACGATCAAAATGGCCGAAAACATCTGTTAGAAAGGTTTCTAAATTCAACCAGTAGATGGCAGCAGTTGATGGGTGATGTTTGAGGTTAGACTTGGACACGCCTTCATGCCTGCTATTTTCTTATTGGTTCGTGAGTTCTGTCTTAGAAAATGGCTGCTAGCAATAAAATGATGGATACATCATACACAGCAGTAAATTACACTGATTTAATATTGACGGTATTGTGCTAATATGATATTAATTTATGTATTCAGGCTGGTAAGGTTCTATCAAGTTAGTATTTGAAAGATCTTTTTATATAATTCAGACTCAGTTCTACTTCTATTGTGTTATAGCCAGTAGCCAGATGAAAATGTGATTTCGCACTCCCATCTAATATGATGAATGTAATGAAATGGAACTCAAACTATTGGTGTTCTTATACCAACCTCTTGCCAGAAAAAAGGTTGAAAAACTACAATAATTCGGTAGAAATATTAGGCAGGAGTTGTTATCGAAAACTGGCTTGTGATTGGTCGACAGAGTGTAAGGTGGTTGTCAACCAAAAATACAATTGAATTTAACAAAGGCGTTTCTTGGCTTGCTTCATATCATGGTTTACCAATTGATCAATTCATAATGATTGTTAAGGCGGGGTTCACAAACTATAGGAGGACCGAAAATTACACATAATTGAGGGTTAAACACTGCGAAAAAGAACTGGTGATTTTACTCACTTTTGGGGCTACTCTAGACGTTTTCTAGATAGCAACTTGCTCGGGGCTGGTCGGACAGCAACTGCTCTCGCTGTCCTTTTCTCCAACAGAAGATCCTGGTGGGTGAGGGGGGAGAGGAGGTTATCGCGCACTTATCTTGACTTTAGAGATTAACTGTTCTTACCAATGATGAATGCGTTCATGCAGAGGAAATTATTTCTTGTGGATTGAAGTAATTGGTAAGATAAGTTTTTCATCAAATAATGGGAAAATTATTTCCGTTTTGCATCAGCCGCCCCGGCGCCCCCTTGGACGTGCACCCTGTGCGGTCGCACACTCCGCACACCCCACCACGCGAGGGCTCTGGTGCCTGCCGAATTTAAACGCATTTGGTTCAGTAGATTTTCAGTTCTAGTGTTGAATCATTCATTCAGTAAGTCAGGTACATTTCGTTTTTATGGATGGTCTATAGATCTTAAGGACTCGACTTTTTCATGTAATCAATTTAATATTTTATTCAATTTATCAATTTTTTCTCCAAAAACTCTGTCATAACTGACCTGGGCACATCGGTGTGGATGAGTATCCGATCGGGTTTCTGGTTTTTCAGAGCGGCCAGCACACAAACCGTCGCCCCGAAGTTGAACGAGCGCCGCCGGAAATGCACGAAGTGCACAAAGTTGGGCACTAATTCGCACCCATCAGGAGCACCAATCACGTTGTTGAAACCATCGAAACTGGCAACTTCCCCACACGCTGCTACGTCATCATTTTTGCTGTAAACTCTGGGCACCAATTTGACCAGTTCATCATCGTAACAATTCGTTAGAAAAATCAGTACTACTATACAAATACTGATCAATAAGATGAGGTAGTGAGTGGATTTCATTGTTTTACTATAATTTAATTAGAATAGCTGGCTTCAAATCTATACCCCATTGACGATCACTTTAGACGAAATAAACAAACTTTTTGCGTGTGGGTGGGTATAAAGGTACCGTTGGCCCAAATTTCTTTGCACCAGACAGCCGAGTGTTATTAACTTTATTAACAACATTGACTTTTGCTCTAATCCAGAGTCTAATGTAACATTAGTTCCCTAATGTTTTAATTGGCCGAACGTAAGTGAGGTCTAGATTCAAGACGATGATTTTGCATTTCTCTTTATGTCTGTTTGTTCCGCATTTACGACAAAACACGGCAATAGATTCTGATGAAATTTGACAGTAATTTTCCTCGTGAAATTGCGCGTCGATGTATATGAGATTTCTTGAAATATAATATGAACAACATACATCAGTTACAGACTTGATACTGGTTTCATTGATTTCCTCAGCTAATTTTACATCAGAATTATTCATTTTAGAACTTCACTAAAGCCTCTAAAAAATTAGAAAAATTAATATTATTTTGAAAAATCTCAATTTTCCGCCTTTGTTATCTCGGTAACAAAGCGTTTTTGGGGGTTGGTTCTACGGAACCTCTTTGTCTACTTGGTGTAAGGAATCAGCCTGAGAAGTATTGCACATTTCTCCTGAAACACCCTGTATATATAGATATATTATATAGAGATATATGAATTTAAACGGACATCAAATGCGTCTTCTAGGGGCTCGGAAACGTGTAAAAAATATATCACATCTCAAATTTTCGATTGTCTGGGCAAGACCAATAGTGCATTTTTTCGAATGAAATGCACTAAAAAGGTTCAAACCTTCTTGAACTAAGTATTCTCTTCATGAATAATGCCCCATTCAAGGCCCATGGGTGACTTCGTGAGGTCTACTATTCGCAGAACTACTAGTTTAAGAACGGTTCCCTGACGGGTGTCGTAGTGTTTAGGACAAGTAATTTTTCAGACGAGTAAAGTTTCCGCCAATTTGGTCAGGTAGTTTGGGACCGTATACCTGAAAGAGTAGTGATTCGTCCAAATAACAAATAACAAAAAGAAGAATACCTGCATTGACATGACAGGCCCACATAATAGAAACGTTCAGGAAGAAAATAATAGAACTTCGAGCGTTGACTATATAGATATATCTGTAAAAATGACTTAGCTTACAAATCACTCTACTGTCATTCACACGCTAAAAATAGTACACTTCAATTACTGA
The DNA here is from genome assembly GCA_017141385.1 of Sogatella furcifera. NCBI lineage: Eukaryota > Metazoa > Arthropoda > Insecta > Hemiptera > Delphacidae > Sogatella > Sogatella furcifera. The sequence continues at coordinate 10,439,765 of CM029553.1, forward strand.
ATGGGAATCAGCTTAGTTCTATTCTCTCCGAAGGGAATCCCTGAAGTCGTCAAAGATAGATTTTATATCCTCAATTATTATTTTCCACAACGCACTTATTAGATTGATTTGACTATTGCTCGCCTGCAAATTCTATTCAAACTTATTTGCTTTGTTCATCAAATCACACAGTAGGGTTCATCTTCACTTGCCTATTATTTTCAAATGTTTAATATTGTAGCATACATAGGAATATACATGATTCCCGATATATGCTCAAACTACAGTATATTTATTTTATTATCAAACTACAGATTATATTTTCTACACGAGCAGATTATTTCTGAAATAGGCAAGAGTAGCCTACTCGCGTTTCGAACCTTTTTGACCCTGGTACTTTTTTGATACTATTAGATTATCAGGGATAGATTTCCACAATCAAATCTGAGGTCTAATTGGAAATTTAAGAAGTTCAAATTCCAGATTTTCTGCTCATTCTTTGGTAAAGGTGTCATCAGAACCGGATTTAAGGTAGGCCAACTAGGCTGGCGCCTAGGGGCCCGCACCACAAAAATATTGAAGAGAAAAAAAAAATTTTTTAGAACTTGACAACTTGCATTCCAGCAAACTAATATTAATAAATGGCCAAACTGTGTTTGTTGAATGTAATGTATCTGTTTAATAATAATAATACAAGTTGAAGCTATTTAAACCCCTCTTGAACAAAATCACTGTCTTTGGAGATAGAACTGCGATTTGCTGTTCACCTGCCTAGTTAAAGAATTGAATTCAGATGAATTTTATTTCTTTAAGCTTACATTCGGATTTAAGCTTACAATTATTCACAATCACTTATTATACAGCATACCGTACTTAATAAATGAGAAATTAATACAGTATAGTTACAAATAATAAAACTAGTAAGGTAAAAGGACCAGTAGTGGCCATGTTTAAGGAATTTTTTATAGTTTATGCTGAATTGTGAGACCATATATATTATCAGCTATCTCATCCAAAACTCAAAAATAATGTAGCCCAGATCCTTCCTGATTGACCTATTCCTTGAAATGGCGAATATGTCAATTCACAAATGAATTATTAAATTTTTCGTGAAACTCAATTTTGATTCTAAAGTGGTCACTGATTCAATAGTGGCCAGGCACTGATTCTATAGTGGCCACATGATGTTTTACGCTCATTGACAAGTCAATTTCTCAAGCTTCTTGTTGCAATTATTCAAGTAAGCTAATTTTTCATTCCAGACATTGATTATAACGCCAGAAATAATAGTAGGTTATATTAAAATTAGCTGAATTGGAAATGCATTGTTGTTAGTTACAATCCACTAGCAAGTGAGGTTAATCCAGAAAATAGATATTGTAAAGTTATTTTTCCTCTGTAACCTATCTGAAACAGTATAAGGAGAAATACACCAACTTTTACAACAATATCTACAACTTCTACAACAATTTTCGTTGTGGCCACTACTAGATTATTCACGGTTTCTTGCTCTAGTAGTGGCCAGTCTTCTTTTACGCCGAAATACTATCTGTATCCAGCTAGAAACCTTCTAAACATCATCTAGACATTCTAGGGAATGATTATAACACCAGAAATAGCGAAATTTATACACTTTCTAGTCAAAATAGAAGATTTTGTATACATGCCTTCTTACTGAAACTGCTAAGAGGAAACTGAACTTCTTACTGAAACCACGTTTTCGAGTGATATAGCGACAATGAATCTCTCTCAAAATTCTCAAATGATGCTCTGCAAGCTCCTACTTGAACTATTCAGCTGCTTAATAGTATAAGCTTAGCCTCTAGTAGGTTTAGAACTTATTTGAAGGCATCAAATTCGTGTTTTAAAGAAAAACCATTCAAGTGGCCTCTACTGAAACAGTGGCCACTACTGGTGCTTTTCCCTTAATAAGGCTTAAAACTCTTTAAAAAATATAGTTTCAGAGTATTTTTCTGGAAAAATTTTCTCCCTAGCGGGAGAAGCTTAGCCTCCCTAGCGGGAGAAATACTCCTTCAGTTCATCATCATTGATAGCTATTTCATGACCGTGGCAGGGAGTATGAAATTGTAGATATATTGCTAAGCTGTTCTGATAATGAATAAAAAATTATTGTAATAAGTTATATGCTTTGGCAGTTCGCACCACCACACTACCGTACCAAAATTTGCAGTTTGGCACTTATTTATTTAAAAAAAGTTGAATTCAACTTTGAAGGAATAAAATGGAAACTTAATAAAAACTCCAGCTTGAAAATCAAAACAGTTCTATCGGGATCAATTATTTTGCAAAGTAAGCAAGTGAAGATTTGCTAGTTAAGACTGTAGCATTGGAAGAATAAGTTGCATAATTTTAAATTTCATCCCAATCTCATAATGAATGAGTTTTCAACAACTCGTGAATCTTTCTTGAATTTGTAATTGTTTTTTTTTTTCAAAGAATAATGAATATTAATGAAACAATTGTGATTGAAGCTGAATAAATACTTGTCATCTAAGTTGAAACAATGCGACAACTTGAACTTGGTTTGAACTTGCTATTCACTTTTCTAACGAAGTTTGAACTGTTGAATTAAAGAACACATATAAACATGTATTAAATTGAACACAATTGAACATGTATAACGGACCCCAATGTAATTGTTCTAAGATGCTCAAATTGTATAACTTGAGATGAAAATATCTGAATATAGTAGAATTGGTTTCATTTGGGTCCTTGACAATAGAATTTTCCTGTGGGTTTGTTCCCACGAAACTGGTGAAGTGCTGTAAAGTAAAATATACTGGCACTTCACTTGTTTAGTGAGTAAGAGCCACGAGTGCTGTATATATTTCTTTGAATAAAAAAGGTCTACGGTACATGTGTATTTTATCATTGTTCAAGAAACGCTCAGTGGAACTTTTACAACAGGCCACTATAAAATATGTTCCATGACTCCTGATACATTGCGATGACAATTTCATTGTGATTTCCGGGTTTTTCTAGAAACTGGGAATACCCACTTGATTAGCCAATAAGAGAAGGGTCTCTGAAGGAAGGAAGACAACTCCGATCTTTTGTTGTTATTATGGGAGCTTTTGAGACTCATTGTCTCATTCATTCATAATTTCTATTCTAGTTACACATTTTCTAGTTTATTCAACTTCTGTCTATATCTGAGCTTTCTCTGACAATGGAGGGTGTCTAGAGTCAGGTAGAAATCGGTTGAAAGACTACTCGTTTGTAATGCTCACAGGAGCGTGAAAACCCATTGGGGGAAACACTACTCATTTGGGTATTGGTCAAATCGCTACTCGTTCGAATCGCTACATAATCCCCTGACGATGCCCCTCGCCTGGGTCAGCTGGTTCTGGCTGATGCCAAGGAATTTTGTTCCAACTGTAGGTCTTCTTCTATGTCAAACGGTCGACCGCAGTCGAACAGCTGTAGCCAATCACAGCACAAAAAATAGTCTTAAGACAAAACAAGTCGGTTTGTAGTTGATGAAAAATAATTATTTCGATGAAAATTTGAACACTGGTAGAAGGTATAGATGAATCTGGTATGTTTTAATTTTTAACAGTATTCAGACAAAAATATGAGACAAGACAAATCGGAATTTAGCCAGTCACAGTTCAAAACAAGAGCTGTGGCTACAGCTGTTTGACTGCAGCCGACCGTTTCGCATAGAAGAAGACCTACCTTTATACACGCACACACACCTAGAAAGTTTGTTTATTTCGTCTCAAGGGATCGGTAATATGGTATGGTTACGAATGAATATTATTAATTCTCAGCTCTGTCACTGTCAGGCTATGGCGGCTCGTACCCACGAAACAGGTGAAGTGCCTGTATCTTTTACTGTAAAGCACTTCACCTGTTTCGTGGGCACGAGCCGCCAGTGCTGTCAGGACAGTAGGCGAGCTGACTGTAAGTTCACATCGAACCGAAAGCGACCCCAGCAATACCAATTCGCTCTCAAAGGCAACTTCAAAGTGCCCTGACAAAGTTGAGCATTAATAACAGTCATTCACCAATCGCCTAAATTTTTGGGGCTAGCTATATCCTGTAGCAGCAAAAACTGGCGGATGATAAATATCTGGTATTAACACAAAGCTCTATCAGGACAGCGGTCCAAAAATGGAATAGTATAGCTGAGGCTGCTCTTGACTCGATATGATATCGCAGAACGCTCACTGACTGTCCCGACAGAACTGAGTATCAGTAGCCAATTATTTCCAGTTTTTTGGAGTATGCTTCTATACCCTATTCAAGGTCACTTGAAACGAAATATACAAACGTTTTACGTGTGTGCGTGTATTTGGTAGGTATTCTTCCATGCACTTGTCTTGAGCTGTGATTGGCTACAGTCCAAATTGAACTGTGATTGGACTGTGACTACAGCTGTTCGACTGCGGCTAACCGTTTCGTATAGAAAACCTCATCACACCATAATCACACGCACACACACGCAAAAAGTTTGTTTACTTTGTATCAAGTGATCGTGAATAGGGTATAGTATATCTTTGACAATGATAATAACAAGGAAAAACTAATCCCGAACACCATCACAGATTTTTCAACAAACTACCTACCCCATCAAACATTTCTCACTGATGAAATTCAGGTTCAATCAGTACTATAATATTAGATTACGGTACTTTTGTTAGTATTCATTACACTGCTTTTATCGTATAACCTGGCTAGCTTTAAGAGTTATCTAATGGTAGTGCTCGGCAATGCTGCAAAACGAAATATTTTATTTGAATTTCATATCACCAATCCAAGCATGCGTATTAGACTGAGACAATAATTAGCTATGGAATGAACTTGTTCAGTTTCCAAAGTATTTGGAACTCCAATTTTAGAAAAATGACACTATATCAGAAGAAAAAACTATGAAAATGAAGAATAAACAAAATAGAAAATTTTGATTTGCTAGGAGGAAATGGGAGTAACGGTACACAATATAATTTATATCACTCGAACACAGACTTCATCCCAAAGGTGATAGAACGGAATCACTTGAGACTTGCAGCACTTATGTAATGTTGAGCAAAAGACATCAACCCACGTACTGAGCTGACATTTCTCTCGAGTAGTTCTCGAAACTTCCAAGCTTATCAATGAATTCACCCACTTGAGATTATCACTCACAATTATTATGTCACGCTTAGAACTTTCAATTGAATTCACTGTAACGTAGCACGTAGCAGTAATACGTGTATATTGTATATTAGCTGGCAGACTCGTTACTCTCGCTTTGAACGTCTAGCCAGAGAGCTCCGCCTCCTGGGCCAGTGAATATAAAGTATATAGAAAAGAAAATTCTCTACAACTTGGTCGTATCACAAGACTTTTTATCAGATTCAATTCAGAATTAGGAGACTCAAACTATTTACAAGAATAGTAGAACTAAATACACAAGAATAGTTCAAGTCTCCTAATTCGAGATTGAATCTGATAAAAAGTCTTGTGATACGACCAAGTTATAGAGAATTTTCTTCTCTTCAAAATTCAATAATAATTCCGATGTTCAACCCTTTAATAAGAAAATTACACCTAATTGAAGAATTTAAAAAGTAAGGTTTTTATTTTTTTTTCAAAATTTTACATCTATTAAATGTTCTATAAATAAGAATTGCAACACTGTAGAAACTTGAATTTGGTTCCAAATTGTAGAGAATTTAATATTGAGTGTAAGAAAACACTCTTGAAAATGTTCTTGGAATTGAAGATATTCAAAAAATATTGAAAGAGGAGATAATTTGACAATTTGCTCCTTTTATAAACAATAATATTCCATCTTGTGGAACAGATATTTCGAATTATATCTACTAAGAATGAAAGAAAAAGTTGTAATCTATAATTAGAGACCAATTATGATTTTATGTCATCAAGTACTATCGAGATATGAGCATTTGAAAGCAAAAAAAGCCCATACACAAAGATAAAAGTTAAAGTCACCACAGGAATGAAATGTTTCAATTTTGACCGAATTTGACTTGTGATATATGCATTTGAACCGCCTTGATGAGCTGAGAAAAATGAGGTACGATTTGTTAAGATTCGTCTACTCCCACCAAAGTTAGAGGCGTCCTTAGCGTTCTTAAGGATCCTTTAAGGACTTTTTATGCTAGAAAATGACCTCGATTGAGTTTGGTTGGTGGGTCATTCGATGGTAAATGATCAAATTCAAAATATTCTGACAGGAAACTTCAAAATAGGTACGTAAAAATTAATTTTCGAATAAATAGTAAGAAAAAGTGGATTTCTGGAAATGCAAGGATATTTGTTTACAGGTGTAGCTTGAAAACTATTCAAGATAGAGAGGTCAATTTGGTCTCAAATTGTAGAGGACAAAATTATCCTCAGAGGGATTTTGAATTACACATTTCCAAAACATCAGGCGGAAGTTATAAACAATCAAAAACTGAGAAGTATCAAATTTTCATTTTCCTTGAAAAAATACTACTTTTTTGAAAAATCATAACTCGGTCATCATTCAACATAGAAGGTTGAATTTGATACCAATCTCTTGGAAATTTTATAAGCTAGAAAAAATATGATTTAAATGTTTTTGTCCGGCGCTTCATTTTCGCGTAAATCGCAGAAAACTAGACGCAGAACCGAAATTTTGTAGTTTCTGGGGCACCCTGTATTGAGCACAAGGTTTAAAAGGTCAACTTTTTGGATTTAAGTTGTCCAAGGACCAAGGAACATAACACGAAAATATGGCAGCGTCCTGAATTTTTTCTCGTGCGAAACCTAAAATGACTGGACTAAGTGGTTTTTTAGCTCTGCTGATGATTGAATAAGTGTCATGTTTGGATTGGGGTGATCGGCAAGGTTTTATGTACCCATGTGGGGGGAAAGCGTTTGTGTTTAAACTCTCCTACCCTGAAATTATTCTCAACAACAGTGGCACAACTAGGGGGGCATCGAAAATTTTAAAGTTGTAATGAGAATTAATTTGAATTTCCAGACAAAACAATATAAGTAGGAATGAAGGCCTCTTTACTCGGTAGATTCCTGACAATGATACAGAAGTACAAAATTTCTACGCAATCTTACAGGAAGGAAGCTCATTGACACAAAATATTCGCAAAGTGAGATCAGCTCATTGTTTGAAAATGTCAAAAATCGGAGAATTTGAATATAACGGGTTTATAATCATTTCCCTTGAATGTTTTTCAGGGTCACATGAGTACTCGCGTGTTATAAAGGGTTTGATTTTAAGGATTTGCTACTGCAAATATTATAACCGAAGCATCGAATAGCAGTTTTGAAATAACATTTTTGAAATTCTTCCCCCAGCAAAATATGGATTGAGTCTCTCCAACACTAAAATAGTCCGGAGCAGAGTTTCTTCCGGCTTCAAATATGTTGATTATGTGAAGATCTACAATGTTTCCTATAACTTCAACAGTCTTCTATAATTTATTGAAGATCTACCATGTTTCCTAAACATAAAAAACAATGCTTCCAATGGTAGAGATGATCATGAGATATGATATTTCATCCAAGCAAAGAAGATCCTCTGGCTCGTTTAAAATTTGTTCAATAAAAATATTGATTTGGTCTCAAATTGTAGATCAGAATGTTTCCTACGATTGCTGGAGTCATTTTCTCATATTGCCAGAGAGTCTTCTTTGCTTAGACAGTCTATTCACTAATTTATTTATTTATTCTGTCAATGAAGTACAATAAAGGGTTAAAGCACATACATAGATGAAGGTATCAGGTATTGTGTTATGTGGTGTTATGGAAGTATGACGGAATAAACCTTTTATCAACTTTTAGGCTAAAAGGAGATAAGTTTTAGGTAAAAGTAACTAAAATTTTTAGCGTAGACATTTATCAACTATAATAGTGAAAATTTAATAAATTCTCAGATCACAGTTTTGTAAATGAATTCATTGCAACTGCAGGCTTCATCATCACAAACAGGTTTTGTTATTATATATTCTTGAATCAATATTGACCGAGCTCGAGTCATCTTGCCATAGTGTCTTCTTTGCTTGGGCAATGTATGTTTGTTCCAACTCTATTTCGAGTGGACAAGTTGAGTCCAATTCATATGCAACCATGTAGTGACAGAAAGTTACTTCATAGAGCACGGTTCATAGTTGTCTCCCACAGCTACAACCAACCAATACCGTTGGCGTTACACAAATGTTTACAGAGTATGGAATAATAAGTTGCGGCTTTGACGAGATCAGGTGTGTATGTATTTACATCCATGTACATGTATTATGATGTTTACATGAATGTAGCCGATTGTATATACATTACTACATTCACATCGAGTTCTCCTAACACTTTCTGCGGGATGTTAAATTTTAACTCACTGATACCCAAAGTAGGCTACTGGACTCGGATATAAGGGGTAGCTGGTAGATTAAACATTCTGCTGTAAATTGCCCAAGCAAAGAAGACCCTCTGGCAAGATGACTCAAGCTCGGTCAATATTGGTTCAAGAATTATCAATTTGATCTCGAATTTTAGGAAACAATTTGATCTACTATCAAGACCACTTTTATAATTCTTGAACAAATATTTACCAAGCTGGAGTCATATTCTTAACTTGTCACAGGGTTTTATTTGCTTGGACAGACTCTAACTTTGATGTTAAAATAATTTACTCTTGTCAGGTCACGGATAAACGGTAGGCTGTGGTTTCTAAAGAAGTGATTTCAAGCTAGTTGACATCTCGCCCATCTCAGCTATCTTGCCCTGGCGGCTCGTGAACACGAAAAAGGTGAAATTAATGCCCTACAGCCTAAGGCTGAGGCCGCACTGTCGGTGGGTAGAGGGTAGAGGGTAGTGGGTAGATGGTAAATTGCTTGGAGGGTGGATAGCATTGCGGGTGGAGGGTTGAGGGTAGAGGGTAGTTGGTAGCTTCAACCAACAACCAGGCTCTATTATACGATGTATTACTATGGATGGTGTGTATGTTCTATAGATTTACAATCCACCCTCCACCCTCTACCCTCTACCCTCCGGCAGTGCGGCCTCAGCCTAAAAGATAGTATGGTTCACCTATTTCGTGTGTACGAGCCGCCAGAGCTATCTTGAAGTCCCGATTCGACAGACGGGACATTATAGGACGCGAACGGCACGAGGACACTCAGCTGAAGTGTTGTACAGTGAAAAATACGGGCACTTCACCTGTTTCGTAGAAGCCGCCAGTGGCAAAGCATCCCTCTATTTTTAGTATTCTACTGTCTAATTCTATATTGGAAGGATGTTTGGTATTGTATATTATTGTTCAGTTATTATATTCAGGGGTGCCTATCACCCCCAACGTCTATGACGCCAATCCCCTCCCCCCCAAATGAACTAAATATCCCCGCTTATTTTTGGGGTTTCCTGTCAAACAAGTGAGAGTGAAATGAATGAATGTTTTATTTTTCTCCTGGCAAGGTTGAAACCATGAGGTTCCCTCTTCCACCTAACCAGGCCAACACAATTACACAAAACAAATAATAGTACGTAGTCTACTTCTAAAACAAAAAAAATAATGAAGAATATTGTAATGTGAAAAATAATCCACTTCTTATTATTATTCAATAATAATAATGAATAATTGTTCATATCGGAGGTTTCCATCGATCGAAATGTTTTACGTCATGATAGTTCACTCAATAAATAATAATCTTATCCTCCAATAAAAAACGTAGAAACAAAATCAACACATTGAGTTCATTTGAAACTTTCTAATAATGATAGAAGTTCATAATCTTGATATTTATCCAGTTTCAAAGTTATCAAGAAAAATGAAAACGTGAGCAATTAAAGAAAAATAATTTGTATTTGGGCTTGCGATGCTTAGTTTCAGATTTAATCCATTTCCTCGTACAGATTTCCCCGTGAGGGGGAATTCTTTCAAAACAGTACCCTAAAATTACTTTTCTAGAAGTTTTCAACCTTATTAGTAAAAATTTTGGCAACTCCAACAAAGTGTGATAAGTCTCAATTCCGGGGGGGATATATATTCCCTCAATTCCCCCCTGGATTCGCCCCTGCCAACTACAACTTCAGGAGTCCTGAAAACGAAATATTGTAGCTTCAAGCACGTACCTTAGTGTCCCAACTGGAACTGTTATTCTTTACAATTATTATTAAAGAGAATCGGTCCTCTAGGTTAAAATAAATCCCCCCCCCCAGAAATTTGTATGACGCCATAGGCGTCATGTCCCTCCCTTGTCGGCACCCCTGATTATATTGCTACTGAACTACCGGCCAGGTTTACATGGGAAACCATAGTTGGTTAGGTATTATTTCTTCTCTCTTTTCTTTCCAGCACACTCAACCATGAAGCCTGTGTTTCATTCAATGTGTCATTGTTATTGTATATTTGTTTTTTTTTTGAAGTTTATTGTATTTATTTTTATCTTTTGTGTGTTTTGATAACTTGAATTGAATTGAATTGAAAAATATATGGTTTTGATACGGTTATGAAAAATGGTGTTTGTTGCAACTAACCGTCTCATGAGTCTTTGGCGGCTCGTAACCATGAAACAGGTGAAGTGCCCGTATCTTTTACTGTACAGCACTTCATGTGCTTTGTGGGCACGAGCCGCCATGAGCGATGGTGACGAGATCGCTAAAGTTTCTAAAACGCTACAGACGATTCAGGAGTAGAAAGAAAAGTTTTCGCGGGATTTCTCGCAATCCCCTGCCAGAAAACTCGTAAACCTTGTTAGCAGAAGTTGCACAAACTCGGCGAATAATTCTCTCACAGGTCGCCTACTATTGCACACGTCCAACTCAACAAACGTTACTGGCATTTATTCTTTTCAAAGCTTACAATATATGGCACGAAATGAATACCTCGGTTCATATGCGACATGTTGAAATAAATACCTCGGTTCTTAATATGCGACATGTTGGTGTGTTTCTTTTGTTTCTCTGAGGGTGAAACCTTGACTAGTTCATAGGCTTGTGCGTTAATAATATGAATGATAAAGATGAGAGATGACTACTGCTGTTCAGGTATATTCTGTCCATATACCTTGAGATAACATTCTGACAAGTTGGGAAAATGACTCCAGATGGTAAATATAGGTTCAAAAATGATAAATTTGGTCTCAAATTGTAGGAATCATTTGATTTGATCTCAAACTGTAAATCAGTATGATTCCTATCTATAATTGAGATCCAATTTGATATCAAATCTATAATTGTGGAACCAATATTGACCGAGCTGTATAGTCGTTTCAGGATTTCCCCGTCTTGCCAAAATGTCTTCTTTGCTTGGGTAGGCTATAGTTGTGTTGTGACCGGAAGATGGGGTGGCCGTATCTATGTGATTGAGCTGAGGTCGGAAAATTTTGGTCCGGTTGAGAATCAAACCCGGGTCCACCTGGTAGTCAGACCGTCGAATTATCTTTTCCTCCAACAAGACACCCAATGTGACTCAATAGAAGAACACTATTTTCTTCTTCTTCTTCTTCTTCTTCTTCTTCTCGATCTTATTTCTGAAAAAATGAAGATGCCGTGCAATCAGCACCAGAGATAGTAATTCACATTCCTTTCAGTCGACGCTCATTCTGAAAGTCGCCGAGCGGCCATTGGCTCCTTTATTCAGCCAATGACAGTGACTAATTGAGCCAGTGAGCGATCCACGTCTGTAATGAGCTTCGTGACCGGAATAAGTTGTTCAAAGGTAGCGGGCTACCTGCATCTACTGGGAAACATTATTGTAGCTCACTCGGTGAACCATTTCCGTATACAGGTTACGTTCGCATTAGTTATGTTGGGGCATGTATATTTAAAAAATCTATGATCTTGAATTGAGCCTCCTAGAGGCTGTGATTGGCTACAGCTATTTGACTGGCCGCCACTACCAACCACGTGTACAGGAGGCTTTAGAGCTTACAGTTTTTGCCTGGCATGTGAGCCTATAATAAGAGTTGGTAAAAGTAATAATGGTTAAGGTAGTGAGTAGTTCAATGTTTATTGGAATAATGGGGGAATATGCGATTATGAGAATCATATTCCAATTCCCAATCATAAGAAACTTTCATACAGTATTTTGAGATGATTTGCTAAGAAATTATAGATCCTCATTATTTCAATCTATATTATTGTTGTTTTTTGGCCTTTCAAGTACCGCGATATCATTTCGGTACACCAGGTTATATGGTTTACTATTCCAATCCAAAAGCCACGTTTACACCGGACTTAATAACAAAATTGTTAATAACTTTTATATTATAAGTATATATAATAATACGTTATTCACAAACGTTATTAACACTCCGGTGTCAACGTGGCAATAGCACGATCAAAGTTCAATATTTTCCGCTATAGTGTTCTGTAAGATATCAATAAGTTTCGAAAATTATAATAAACGGTTTAGTGCTGTTATATTTTCCATGAAGTCAGAAAATACATTCAAAAATTCTGGCGTAGGATTATTTTCTTAGTATAAATGCCTTGCACAATGTCAATTTCAATTATTATGTTGGCGAGTATCTATCTCCTCGGTCTTCCCACTATTGGAAACATTTATTTGTTAAATAAATATGACAAAGCTGAATTGGAAATATTTTGTAACTGGATGAGACAGTCTGACCTACATCAAAAAGAGGAGACTTGGAGTTCAAAACCCTCCTCCACCACCTCCTCCTACTCCTCCTCCTCCTACTCCTCCTCCTCCTCCTCCTCCTCCTCCTCCTCCTCCTCCTCCTCCTCCTCCTCCTCCTCCTCATCCTTCTCCTACATAAACTCTGAAAGGGTCGTGGGGCCCGAGTTGCAACCTAATTAGTTTGCAATTACGTATGCAATCGTTCGAAATCGAAAATTTGTTTGCTGTCAGATTGCATCCGCAATTATAGTTCATCCCGCTCTCGAATGGTCGAATGGGGTCTCAGGGAAGTATAATTATGTGCCTCACAGATTACAAAAAGAGGAAAAGTGCAAAGCAATGATTCAAATCCAAATGTGTTAGCTGATTATCCTCAGTGATTTTAGTTAAACAATAACTGGAGTCTGTGTTTTGTGAATATTTCAACGTATTGATTAAACAGATATATAGTCTCTCCAAGCAAAGAAGTCATTCTGGCAAGAAAGGAAAATGACTCCAGCTCTGGAGTAAAAATTATAAATTGTAGATCAGAATGTTTCCAACAATTTAATACCAAATTTATAATTTTTGATCAGGGGCGAACCCAGAAATTAATTTCGGTGGGGGATATGAATAAATCAGAGTGGACCTCAGGAAGACCCCTTCACAGGGGGGGTTAGTTGTTGCCTTGAAATATCTATAGTGACCTAAGTATCTGTAATAGCCTTCTCCCAACAAACATTATCATATCTTCTGACCGAGTAAAATAAGTTGAATGAATAAATTTCCCGCTTAAATAAGTTTTCTTTATGAAAGGATAGTAATTGATTATAACAAGAGCTATTGATCTCTGCTAGTCGTTATATATTGAACAATTGTTGAGTTGAACAATGAAAAATTTATTCATCAATTATTGTAGAGTAATTGATTTTAACACGAGCTATTGGTCTCATGTAGATGTTGTATATTGAGAAAATTATTGAATTGAACATGTTACACCAATCATCAACATTTTAGTAGGGAGAATATTCTTGTTGCATTCATTTAAACAAGAAATGAAATATTTGGGCCTGCGATGCTTTGTTTCAGTTTCATTCCATTTCCCTCTCCAAAGGGATTTCCTGTAAGGGGAAAATTTTTTTCAAAAAAGCACCCTAAAACTATATTTTTAGAAGTTTTAAGCCTTGTTATTAGAAAATGTTACAACTCCTTCAAAGAGCATTCTATCTGGTGTAAGATAGATCCCAATTTCGTGGGTGGATATATCCCTCAATCCCCGCCCCTGGGTTCGCCCCTGTTTTGAATCGATATTGACTGAGCTTGAGTGATTTTCCAGAATGTTTTCTTTGTTCGGACGGACTCACTTGAGTAGAACCATAGAGGAGGAAAATAAGTTATTTTTTCTTATGGATAAGAATATCTAACTCATAAATATAGGCCTAGTTCCTCTATGTTAGAGGAAATTTGAAAAGTACCTAGTATAATAATTCATTCAAATGCCACTGAAACTTTGACATTTTTGTGGAGTTCAAATTCAAATTCAAATTCAAATTTATTTATTTCCTCATAATTCATAATACAAAACACCTTGAAAAATGATTACAAATAAAGTAAAAGGAACCCCCCTAAAAAGACTACCCGTCTGTGAATAGGGGGGGAGTTCTGTATTTTCGTGAATTATACAATGTATAATTCAAATAATAATATAGCCTAATATAATAAATTACTTAGGCTACAAGATAATTGTCTTAAAATTAAAAATATAATAAAAATAATGTGTATATACGTATAATTTACTCTATTTGAAATTAATATAAATTGTAAATCATTATTTACTTGCATTTAAATAAAATCTATTTATTTTCCATTTTTGAAATTCTGAGACTTTCTACATCCCGGGAGGAGCTGAGCCGATCAGGCCCCGTAGGCGATTCACACATCAGGAGTTAGATTTTATATTAATAAGCAGGCAATTTTACAGATGTAAGTTTATGAAAAGATAGAATAAAAAATAAAATTTGTATTAACAGAAAAGAGATCGGGTGGGTACAATAATGCCAATTAATGTATATATTCCGACTGAAGTAGTCTCTCCGACATGTCCCAGCCCAATACAAAGAGCCACCTTGTCAACCATCGCTTTAAGGTCACATCTTTGAAATTATCCATACCCTCCCTAATTTCAACTGGTAGGTTTCTACAAATGATTTGAGCTTGGTAGAAGGGCGTTCTCAATTCAATTCCATGGGCCAATTGAGGTGTACCATAACCGTAATTGGTTCTATGACGTGTTTGGTAATAGTGATGAATTTCCGTCAGAATATCTGTTTTATATTTTTTGAGAAAAAGCAATAATGTTTTGATATACAACTGTCGGATATTCAGAACCGGAAATTCCCTGAAAAGAAGAGTTGTTGGGTATCTGTGATCCTTCTTTAAAATTGTTTTTATAATTTGCCTCTGCGTAACAGCTAGTGGCTCCAGAGTGGTAGAATGGAGTCCTCCCCAAACTATTATGCCATACTGCATGATTGATTGTACGTAGGCATAGTACACAGTCATTGCGTGCTTCTTACTTAGAACCTGGCTAAGTTGTGAGAAGGCATACAAAAGTCTTCTGAGGCGGTTTTTTACCAACTGAATGTGTGGTCCCCAACTCAGGCTGTAGTCTATTGTAATCCCCAGATATCTGTATTGGTTGACTCTTTCTAGACAGTCACAATTACAGGTGTTGGATGTTATGTCCCCACATGAGTGCAGTTTCAAAAGTCTAGTTCCAGGGTCTTGGTGATTCCGGGTTACTATGGGCATGAATTTAGTCTTTTTGGTGTTGACTGTTAGATTATTATGGTCAAACCAGTTTTTTATTTTAGATAAGTCATTTGCTGCATTGTCATATGCCTCATCCCAATTCCTACCTGAGGATACCACTGCAGTGTCATCAGCAAATAAGAATAATTTACTGTTGACATTTAGCAGTGATATATTGTTTATGTAAATTAGGAATAGAACAGGCCCCAGCGTGCTGCCCTGAACCACCCCAAAATCAACTTTTTCTAAATCACTCATCACATTATTAATTTGAACAAATTGTTCTCTATTTTGGAAGTAGCTTTTGAACCATTGCAGGGCTATATGTTTGATACCCATCATCTCCATTTTTAATTAACAATTTTTCCCTATCAACTGCATCAAAAGCTTTTGCAAGGTCCATATAGGTTATGAGTTGCTTATTTTTCATTTTTATACTGTCAGTAATGAATTTAGATAGGTCAAATAAAGCATTGGAAGAATTTTTCGATTTTTGGAATCCATATTGTGAGGCAGTCAAGAGTTTATTTTGAGTTAAATATTGCATGAGCTGAGTCTTAACGCATTTTTCAATTAATTTTGATGTTATAGCAAGTAGTGAAATAGGTCTATAATTGGTGAAGTCATTTTTTGGACCGGATTTATGGATAGGAATTATTTTAGAAACTTTAAGTATATCTGGAAATTTCCCTGACAGAATACTCAAGTTGATAATGTGCTGAATAGGAGATAATAGTATGTGAGCATTTTCTTTAATGATTCTAGCAGGTATTCGGTCATAGCCTGGGGCACTATTTCCTTTCATACTGGCTATCACTTGCTTGAGCTCATCTCGCGAAACCTGTTGGAACTTGAACACTGATCCAACGGCATGGTCAGTATCTACGACTTCTGGCTCTCCATGTGTGGTCAATGAGTCAGCTAAAGTCTTTCCAACAGTAGCAAAATACTTATTAATATTGTTACTTACATTAAGAACATTTTGTTGCCCAGAATTAGGCCCCACCCCAACAAAAGCTTCGACCGGGAAAGGATGCTTCCTGCTCCGTCCACCTGCTATTTCGCCCACCACAGACCAAAATTTTCTAGGGTTATTTGCTGCTTCATCTATTTTATTTTTATAATAATTGTGTTTTGCTTGTTTTATTAATGAGTGTAGAGTGTTCCGGTATTGTTTAAATTCATTTTTTAGTGTTAGATTAAACGGTTGCCTGTTCAACTTCCTTTTGAGTTTATCGCGGTGCCTGATCGAGTTAATTAGGCCTATACTTATCCAGGGCTTCAATTTTGTATTTTTAGCCTTGAGTTGAACTTTTGATGTATTCAGGTTTATAATATTTTGTATTTCCTCCGTGAATATTTGTAAAGCTACATCAACATTATTTTCAGCCGTAATTGAGCACCAATTTTGCAAAGTGATTGAGTTACAAATTCCCCTCCAATCGATTTTCCAGGCCTCCTCCTTATCTCTAGTTATTCTCCCATTATTTGAACCTATTTTCAGGCATATACTGTAGTGGTCGGTAACAGACGTTTGAATAATCATGGTTGAAGCATTAATTGGTTTAATTGAATTGAGAAAATAGTGATCGATACATGTATTACTGATGGGACGGGTCACCTTGTCAATACATGGCACAAAACCAGCCTCGTTCAAGACATCCAAATATTTCTCTTCTAACGAGCCGGGAGCGGGGTTCAATGTATCGCAGTTTATGTCTCCTGCTAGAATTCTTATTCCATTATTATGTTCTGATCTGTCATTGAAATATGTATCAAGGGCATTAAGAAATGTAGTTAAACTAGAATTTGGACTGCGGTAGACCGCGAGCAGCTCACAGGGCATCCCCTCCCAGTCAAATATAAGAGATAGACAAGTTGCGACACCCCCCAGTTTCAGTTCCGTACAAGAGACATTTAGTTCTGAGGATATGTATACTACCAATCCATCACATTGATTAAGGCTGTTGAACGATCTATGAAGATTATAGCCAGGAATTTCCAAAAGGTCGCTCTCGTCGTTTAACCATGCTTCTGTTAGTATTATGCATTTAAATCTAAGTCTAAGGCTCTGCAAGACAACGATAAATTCATCAATGTTTTTCTTATAACTCCTAATGTTTTGATGAATCACCGTAAGGTCCGAATCGCCCCCCCTCCCCACCGCTCCAAGATTGGAAAAAATATTATTAAAAAAGTTGATATCAGTACATTCAAAGCATTCTATAGGGAAGTTATCGATAGGAGCCATAGGATCACACATTTTCAAGTGAGGACATCGGTCACTCGGTATACAGTATATGAAAATATTGTGAATCATTCAATTTGCTAATTCAACTTCATACATAATTATTAAAGTAGGCTACCAATCATCATAATCAAGAGCGGAATCTACTACATAGGTTATTAGATAATTAATATTTAATCGTACATAAATAAGAAACGCAAAAATGAGATTATTGATAAACTAAATGAAAATCAAATCCTTCTTAAAAAACTTTTTATTTATCATATTAACTATTTCATCTGACCTTCATTCAATTAATCAATTGTTATAAGTAGCCCCCAAGTTTTAAATTTAATTTTTCAAATGAGATTATCATAATAATTATTTTATTAATCAAGCACGCAAATTTGCGCTTCAAATATATGAAAAAAAGTATTACCAATGAAACGCGTACTAAACCTTAGTACTAGAAGTTATTCTTATCTAAAAAAGTAGATGATCAACTGCTATCAGAATAAGTGAGAAAATAACTACAAATACCAAAAAAATTGTTAATGAATATATAGTCGTATTCAGTAGAAACAATAAATAGTATCTTATGCATTATTGCATATTGTGAAAATTAGAAGTGGTGAGGTAGGTAGGTTGTTTATCAGAGTAAGCGATAAGTAAGAGCAACTGTTCATTCACGCCAATTTCAATGGAATTGCCTAGCAACTCCATATTACTATAGTCATTTTACCCTGATAGTTGATAAAAAATAAATAAATAATAACCTATTATTGAGGGAAAACTAAAACGAAAATTGGAACTGCAATCCGAACTAAAAAGTGTAGAAATATAAATGCATAAAATATATGCATGAACAGAAATAATAAATAATGATACTCCAATATGAATAAGCACATATTTTGTTGATTATATTGGAATTCCAAACAAAATTAATTATTTGTTCATTGGAGCTCATTATTCCTCACTCATCCGATTTTTTTTCTCTGGGTGGAAATTAAGCAGATAACGTTCTCGTATTTATCTGAACATAGCAATGGCACAAACACTATGGTTATTAGAGATAAAGAAAGAAATCTATTCTTCATGAAATCTTTTACATGGGTATTTTTTCCATTATTTTATATTCATTAAAGTCATAATCATCGCTCTCTTCAATGTGATAAAAATCTTTCACCTAAGACATGAAAAAAAGAATGAACTACTATTAATCATAATCACGTTCCCCTGAGAAATGAAAAAAGGAATAATTTACTATTATTAAGCTATCAGTTATTGTGATAACTACTTTGCTATGACAATAATGATCATAAATCCACTTATAAAGTAATTTGTATTAGAATATCTCATAAGTGTGTTGGATCTTTATTGATCTTTTATATAGTAAGGGATATATTCTAATTTTAATCACCGTATCCACTGGAAATGATAATTATATAAAGCTTCATCAACGGATAAGGTACAACGTATTTTTCTAATATGATACGCAATCGTATTACCTTGCTCAACCGTGATAAAATATATTATTCATTCTTTCATTTCAATCATAGATGATATAAAATGGGTACCAAGCTTAAGATGTAGATTAATTGTATTCTAAAATCTCATTTGTGAATCTTCATGAATTGGAGTCCAGCATATATGGAAATTCACAAAAACCATAAATTATGTCTGAATAAGAAGATTTAAAAAAATAGTCTCTTGTGGGATTACGAAATCATAGAGTTCCATTATCAAGTTCACATTATTGGAGAGCAATAAGGAGAAATTTGAATGAAAATTTAAAGCTGTGAGGTGTTCTACTGGCCTGAACTTGTTTGAGGTGGTACCGTCGTAGGGGGCGTCTCCACCTGTGGATCAACCGTCGAGGGAGGAGTCTCCACCTGTGGTTCAACCGCCGTCTCATCAATTTTCTGTACATCATCCAAATTGTATATCCTGAAAGGTTTTTCAGTGATCGATCTCCTAGCCATTACTCTGCCATCATTAGTCCAAACAGACACCAGCTTACGGGTTTTAATGAGGTTTCTCGCCGCGTTGAATATTTCCCTTGTGTGTGTGGCCAAGTGATCGTTCATGTAAACAGGCTGGTCGAAAACTGCGATTGATTTCTCTTGCTGACAGTGTTTTTTGTGCTTTCTCGCTGCCAACCAGTCAGATTTCACAGATCTTGAAACGAAATTCACTACTATGGATGGGGGAACAGGATTTTTTCCGGGTAGAGCACGACCTTGGCGGAGTCTGTGTGCAATAGATATATCGAATCTATTGTATTCAACCACTAGTACGACGGAAAGTTTTTCTAAAATCGCATACACATTTTCACCTGTTGTTACTGCATGGAACGCCCGTTATTACGATATTGTTCTTGCGAGTTTGTTGCTGCAAGTCTGCCACTTCTTTTTTTAATTCAACAACTTGGCCTCTTAAAAGTTCTTCACTTACAGTTAATTTATTCACTGCCTCTGAATTGCGACTTGACGTTTCTTTCAGCTTACTGACGTCTTCCTTAACACCTTTGAGATCGTCGAGTTGAGCTTTGATAACATCCCATCGCTCATTATTTTCTTTTCGGAGAGCAGCTATTGCTTCAAGAATAGTATTGTCCTCACGTGTTGATGACTCGCCCTCACGAACACATGTTGAAGCGATGCACTTTTCACACCTCCAGTTTTTACGAGTTGTGACAGATTTTGAAACGTCATTACCTATGCATCCGGGGTGGAATAGCCCTCGCAATCTTTGCATTTAAAATTATCTTTATTTAGAGCCACTTCGTTAGTACACTTTTTACACTTCAGAACCATTTTCGTTGAAGTTGAATTTGTAGGTTAAACACAGTATTGAATACAATTCGATTCAAGCACGCACAGAATAAAACCGAGTGACCGATAAACAAGTTAGCTACTTATCAACTCTGATAGGCGATGCTCACTCATCGAACTCCGAACTAGAACTCCAATTAGTTAGAATTCCAATTATTATTATTCATTCCTATATAATATCATAGTATTAGACCAGCAATTATTTAGAACTATTGTGTGAGAATTCTTTGCGTACTGGACTAACATTCTGCGACACCATTTTATTACCGAAAAACGAGAATCGATGTTGGAACGATTATCAACTCCAGCAAACAATAGCTTTGCCGAAGGCGATACCAACAATGAATTTCAAATAGACGAGGTAATATAGATGAAAAATTATGGCTATTGCTTTTTATGGCGGGTCATAAAATCGTGTTGATGACAATTTTTTGTCGTCGTCGGAAAATGCTTTCTCCAACGTGGAAGCGAGTACGAATTTTTTGAAAATCGATGAAAACAACATCATTAGCTTTCGCGATTTTTGACAATCTCTCCGTTCTGTTATCGATTATTGTATCCTCTGTTCTTCTTTATTTTTCTTTCTCATTTCTCCTTTTCACTTTTTCTGTTTTGATAACATCTTGTGATGATAAAGGAGGACTTCACTGTATTTGAATCAACCTAGCTTTCAAAAGTAATTGGCAGGTCATATTATGAGAAATTCCAATTTTTTCAAATGTTTAAGGTGTAAGAGTCAGATAAAATTCAAAATGGACGATTCAGACCTCTGTACTGAAAGACTACTCCCATGGCCCTCGCGTGGTTCTTTGGCGCCCTGTGCGAGATTTTGGCAGACGCCCCCTCATTAACAAACGAATGCAACCCAACATAAATATAATCTATTCAAAGCCAAACATGATTCTAGCTGCCTTGCATATTCATATTTTTCTCATAAGCAATCCCAATGTTGCAAGTGATGTGACAAAAAGGATTATAGGGACTTGCTTATCTTAATGTAGGCCTATGCCTATCTCAACGTATTTTTTAATATTTTTATGTATACGTGATGAGCAAAAGCCTACAGGAATTTTAAAAAAATATCTAAAGGATATTTGCTACGACTACATCGAGCAGAACTGTCACAATGTACCGTAATAATTTATAATTTAAATATTAAATAATAATAATAATAAATTTCTACTAGACTTCAATAGTTTCATGCTGTATGTATGAAATTTTATTAAAATATAATTCCTCCCTCCCATCTTATACTCATTAGTTCTATTTTTCATACAATGAATAATAATGAAATCAAACTCAAACTATTCAAGATCTAATACCGACTAGACCTCTTGCCAGAAAAAAGTTTTAGAACTACAACAATTTGGTAAAGATATTGGGGAGAAGTTTTTATCGGAAACATGCTTGTGATTGGTCGACAGAGTGTATAAGGTGGTTGTCAGCCAACAATAGAATTAAATTTAAGGGGGGCGCTTCTTGGCTTGCTTCATACATTGATCGTGGTTTTTCAATTGATCAATAATCAATTCATTATGATGACTGAGTTTATGCAAAGGAAATAATTTTTGTGGCTTCAAGTTGTTGGTAGAATAAGTTTATATCAAATAATGAGAAAATTATTCTAATAGCCCAATTGAAAATTTTAAAATTCCCGTTTTGCATCAACCGCGGTGGCGACCCCTTGGCCGTGTTGCCCTGTGCGGTCGCACACCCAGCAAACCCCACGCGAGGGCCTTGACTACTCCCTACTCCATCCTACCAGCTAACATTTAGACGGATAGATTAATCATATAGCCTGAAGCATGTATACATCTCTGATTTTGGGTCGAATGGAATGCAATCCAAATAAGACCACTTACTAAAACTCGATCCTGACAAACACACATAGACATGTACATGAAGCATGCTTTACCCTAGTATTTACGATCACTTGAGACGAAATAAACAAACTTTTGCGTGTGTAAGCGTGTAATTATTGTAGGTCTTCTGCTTCGCGAAACGGTCTGACGGTCGGCCGATATATATTAATATAAGTAATGAGACCAATAAATGATAAATAAGTTCTATAGAACAATATAATTTCTGTAAAGGCTTATATAAGTTTAAAATCAATGCCATAAGTTATAGCATTTAGCAATATATCATCTCAGCAGTGATATTCTTGGTCCACTTGAGCGATAATATATTGAGTATCTTGGGTACTTTGATTGATATGCCATATTTTAAATTAATTGAGACTAAATTAACAAACTTTTTGCGTATGTGTGCGTGTAAGTATGAGATACGGTACCTAATTAATTTCAATGCAAACAATATCATTGTTGATTATGGGAAAGGCTGGATGCCAGCCAGATTCAAAGCCATTTGATAGATGGTAGATAATTTTTTATTTTTTTTTTTTTTTTTGCTGCGGATGATGCCCACATAAGTATTTCAATTTACTTGTGCGTGGGTAATGGAGTGTGCGAGGGTGATTTATGAGGTGCATAAACGACCATGCCTCTGGTGGGATTCGAACCCACGACCGGGTAGCGCTAGCGGACTGAAGGTTGTAACGCCCCAGACCACTCGGCCACCCCGGCCGGCAATAATATATAATTATTAGACTATCTTTAGGCTACTTCATTATTTTTGTTGTTTATCTATTTATACATCTACAGAAAATAATAAACTTATTGGCTAAAAACACAGACTAACGTCCAAAACGTCTTTATATACCAAATTTTGATAAATTATAACTGAATACAAAGCTTACACACACACACAAACACTCTCTCTCTCTCTATCTCCTTCACTCTCTCTTTCTCTCCAAAGACATAGCAGAGAGGCTGCTGTGTTAATTTTATTGGGGCAATTTCTCATTTTCAGGCTTGGCAACAATTCCAACAATATTTTCCGCTTTTCGAGTGCTGCTCTTATATAGTCTACTATTGTACCTTTGAGCAATTTTGTGGGACGAACTTTCTCATAGCTTCACTTCTTCAACTTTGTTCCTTCCAGTTTCGGTGGACTCCATAATGGTTCTCAACAAAAACACAAATTGAAACTTTACAGTTTATTCAAACAATACACTTCCTACATATCCTGTCCCATACATTTCATAGATATTTGAAGAAGATTTATTATTCATAATTATTATTACATATTGCAGTTCATAAACTGCTGCACTGCTGACAATTTCATAGCTGCCATTGGAAATTTGAATTATTTATCAATTTATTAAGACATTATTATCATGATTTGGGAAACAGGCAGTCACATTAGACTTGAGTTACATTGGACAAGTTTTATTTTTGCTATTGCCAACTACTGTTTGTCTTTAAATCTGTTCATCAAGTGTTTGGAGCAAATATGTAAAAAAATTGGCGTTTGGGGTTGAATGACTGTTATTGGATGATGTCAGCTCTGTCAGGACAATCGATGAGCGGTCTGCGAGATGAGCGTCTCTAACAAACATTATCTTTCTCGCAGATTGTTATCTGTAGTCCTAAAAGAGCTGAGCATCAATATAACAGTCATTCAACAACTGCTAGAGTGTCTGTGACACTTTTATAGCAGAATTTAATGAACATAATTTTCTTCCAAAAACAAGAAAACCTTGGATATTTCAAGAGGCGACTCCTATATTTCTCATAATTACAGGTGCTAAATTGATCATAAACTTTGTAGGAGGTACTCACTGCTGCTGTACGGTATACAGCAAATCAAGTTTGCTGTTGTTTCGGAAAAGTTTAAATTGTTTTCCACTGACAACGTGGGTGGGAGAATGAGAAGAGAATTTAGAATGAGAAGAAAATTCTTTTATACTTATTATTATAGAAAAAGAAGAAAGAGTTGACAGAGACAAGATTATGGTTTCAAAAGAGTTTATTATTACTTTTTTCTCAGTACCGTACTGTATTGTAGCCTACTCAATATTTTTGACGTGTCAAATACTGCCTACACTCTATTCACGATCACTTGAACCTATTGCAACTAACAATTTACAAAATCCATACTCATATTATTACAAAATGAGTAGAGTACCGTGTCATACTCCATCCACGGAGTGTTCAGACCTAAGCTCCTCCCCCATTTTGACGTCGAAGGGGGCTGAAGCCAATGGCAAGTACGATCATTGTACTGCAGCTGTTACTTTTTAGGTAACAGTCATGCTGTGAAAATCTGGGAAACGCAAGCCTTCCACTTTTCAGGGAATCTATCTAAATTTATGTGCTTGTGTTCTTTCAGCTAAATAATTCACACCTCTCATGGAAGATTTTTTGGTGGTTATGTTGTGTTCTTTGTTTCACCTTCAACAAAACAAATTTAAAAAAAGATTGGTTTTATTGAATTCAAAAGTACCTACAGTAATTATATTAATTTCTTGCGTACAATTTAAACTTCATATAGATTAGGTTATATACTTGAATTATTTGTGTATGATAGTGTGTAGTTGAATGAGTTTGAAATTCCTGGCTTAAACTGAGCAGTCAAAATAATAATGCAGAAATATGATTATGAAAGATTCTGTTCAATCAACTATAGTTCTGTCAAGTGATATTGATTATAATCATTCTTTTATGCTAGAACGATGTGAATTTTGCGAATCAATAAATAATAACCATAAAAACATCAATATTTTCAATGACACTTAGTTCCAATATCAATGAGGAATTTCTACGTTCCAGGCAATTGCAACTGCTTGTGAGCCGGATGGATCATGACGTCAGAACCTTGGAGGAGGAGCTTAGGTCCAAGCACTCTGTGGATGGAGTATAGATGTGTAACAAGTATAATAAGTGTAATAAGATGTGTACTGTAGGCTACACAATCCAAAATTAAAGCTTATTATTCTATACAGTAATCAAAAAGTTAAAATAATAATTAAAAACAAATTTATAAATGGACAAAATGAGTAGTGAAAGCAATAACTAGTGTAAATTGTACTTATAATAACAAAAAAGAGAAGTATGACACTAATAGAAAAAACTACTTGTAGAATAATTACTGCCAAAATGAGCAATCAATTGATAAACTTTCCATCCTAATACAGTATATATAATTCTCATTTCACTAATAGAAGAAAGAAAGGAAAAAACTAACTTATTAGAAGTACCTATTAAAACAACTACTGTACTGCCAAAATAAACAATCGTTTTATAAATTTTTCACTCTTATATATTTCCATTTCACTAATAAAAGAAATCAAGAAAAATAGTAACAATAATAATAGTATATAGGCTACATATCACCAGCAAACAGGAACATTTTTTATTCAATATAAAATGAATCCCCCTATATATTTTAAAGTAAGAATACCAATGAAGATATTCAATATTGAAATCCTATGGTTTATCTTGTTCATTTCTGAACTTAAAAGTGGACTTTTATTGAAATTCAAAATTGTTTGTGGATAGACATATAACCTACATCTTAAACCTGCATCATCACTCATTCATCCTTTGCTTAATAAATACTTGGAAACCAAGTTGCAATTGTAAAGAAAGAATAAAGACTATTATTTGTTAGAGCTAGCAATGACTCATTTTCAACCCAGGCAAGCATATAGGCAATATTTATGCATCTTGTGTATTTTACATCAAAGTTTAAAGGTAGTGGCTACACGTCCATCAAGACGTACACCAAAATAGGCATCCCTCAATTAATGACATACGTGTGAATCTGTGACATTTTTTTTTTTTTTTTTTTTTTTTTTTTTTTTGCTGCCGATGATGCCCACATAAGTATTTAAATTCACTTGTGCGTGGGTAATGGAATGTGCGAGGGTGATTTATGAGGTGCATAAACGACCATGCCTCTGGTGGGATTCGAACCCACGACCGGATAGCGCTAGCGGACTGAAGTTGTAACGCTCCAGACCACTCGGCCAACCCGGCCGGCATCATTCGGCATCAAACATCATGGATCACATGTATGCAAGTTTGACAGATGATTGCTGTTTGTAGATGCATTCTTGATAATGAATATTTATACTTTTATTCTTATTAAAAATAATTTTGTATGTTATTTTATTATAATTGAATTTTCCTCTTAGCCATCACAAGGCTTAATTTAATTCTGGCTACTTTGGTAATAAAAATATGGAAGAGTGCCACTCAATTAAAAAATCTTATCTATTGTCAGAGATTGACTCTCAAAGTCTCCTATCCAAATAGCCAGAAATAAGATTATTTCACAGGGATATTGTTGCAAAATTATTTGCAAATTGGCTTTTGCTGAAGGCATTTGAGTAGCACTGAGTGTCAAAATTAGAAGTTTTAGTTATCTTTGTGCTTTTTCTGCCTCTGAGAATGTTATAGTACCTAACAAAACAGTATTTCGAGGTGGAATTCAATTGGATTAATCAATGCATCAAGTAATTCTTCAATTTATCACTGTACATTCATGAGTTTGAATTTATGATCATTTTTTGAAGATTATGTTCTTCCATGCCTAAAAACCTTTGAAATCAAATGATCAATTTACGATTCACCATTTTACTGAGACAAGACGATAGGACTAGCAAAACCCAAGCCAAGCCAAGCATCCGTCAAGAAAGTACATAGGCCTACTAGTGGGATGGCTACTCATCCGTCAACTCATGACATCAATAGTTGATGGACACCTATATTGGCGTACGTCTTGACGGACGTGCAGCCACTTTGTAAGTTTAATTCGATTTATTATAGAAAGCAATACTTCTAATTCTGGTTATAGTAGCATCAGAGAATAACAATTTTTTTTATTCATTATCAAGATTTTTCAGAAATAATGCTCAGAGTTCATGCACATGCACATTGCAGAGATGTTCTGATCAGATCGAAACAATTACATTCAAGCATTTCAGAGGCTAAAATCTGTGTTTTCAGCCAATAAGTTTACTAGTCTCTGTAAAATAAATAATAAATTAGTCAATTAAACTTAAGCCCAAAACCGGTTACCTAACCAACTAGAACTCCACAGTGTTTGTGACTGTTTCACGATCACCAAGCGACCACTCTCACCAAGTAGGCTACCGTAGCCTATACCCGTTAAACATTGTTTACATAATATTATAAGAATTAGTTTTTGACACGCTGCACAGAAAGCAGATTATACTTTCTTACATTATGATGAATATTGTATCAACAATGATTGAATATTCTTGTATCAACCCGAAAAATACCACCTTACACTTGTCAATTTGACATTATTTCCACCAAAACAGAGTGTAATTGAGGTTTATCAATCTATGATAAATAGGAGTTAGTGCTAGCTTATTATCATAATGATATATCGATTAAAAATTAATTTTGATTCCATGAAGGATGAGGGAGGAATAGTCGAGAATGCTTAATCAAAAACTTGGGGGATACGTGCAGGGGCGGGCTGTAAAGCGGATCTCTATGACAGCAACGTCAAGATGAGTCAGAAGAAACGACTCACGCTGTCGTTGGATATTTTAGTCGTTGCATCACACTGTTGCCTTTTTCCAGTTCACGCATATTTTTTAATAATCTTCTCTTTATTGGAATTTGAGTTATTGTAACATACAATTTATCTATAGATAATCATTCTCTTAATTTAAATAACATTTTAATCCACCACTCACAAAAATTGATTAATTTCATTCCAGTCTCTGCAGACCAAAACAATCAGCTGTGACGTGCGGAACTGAACTGAGTCAAACTCAAAATCAAAACACGACGGAAACATGGCCGAATTTATTAGAGGCACGGGTATGGTATTGGCAAAAGAAAAACAACTCCACGGTTCTCCAAGTACAGGTAGCGATGAAGGACAAGATACAGGACTAAACGATGAATTTGATTCATTTTTAGGTGATCAGGATGAACCAGATAGTGCAAACACTAATAATGCGGCAGCCCCTCCAGAAACGCAGTAAGACCATTTCATTCATAAACGTCATGTTTCATTCATTATTTCGTTCACAACTAGCACGTCAACAGAATAGTTTTGACCAAATGACTCAACCTTTGGATAGCTGCCAAATTTCCCTCTTATCTTGTTCTCTTATTATTCTATTCTCAAAAATTGGACAATCTCTATGTTTGTTTATTACAAAAAATCACTATTTACACATGGAAAACACACACATACACCCAACGAGAATCTTAGCATGGTGTCTTGAAAACACTGATAAGAACGGATGGTCATTAGAATAGATATGCCGACCTCAGATTTATCTGTTCCGGCAGATTAATCTAAATATAGCTTCAACTCAGTATCTTCTTTACAGTCTCGTTCTAGTGTCACTGTAGTCTCACAGCTTATCTAGCCTAGTTTTCACTACTCCTATTTCTAGCACTAGAATATTGTTCATTTTGGAGTTTATCCCTTAATTTTTTCTTAGTTTCATTGATGAGCAAATGATGTTCAAACTCAACTTCACTCTGTGAAATAGATATACTGTGCTAGTAGCTTCTACCTAGCTTCAAAAATTGAAATAAATGTTTTTTTAGTTTTTGATGTAATGTGTCCAGATGATGATTCGCCTGCTCTACAGCGCAGCTTTCATCCGTATGTCATTTTATATTTAAGATAATTAGAACGATAAAATTACTGGCAAATTTTAAGTAACTTATGTTGAATAAAGAGACTAGGCCTAAGTTAGATATTGTCAAACCACAGTTTTTATCTGTGTGTGTAAAATCATAGATTTCAAATAAGTGGTTTGGTATTATTATTTATGTTATTCAGGTTATTTATTTCTTATCCAATATGGCTAAATACCAAAATATTACCTTCACAACTAACTTACGCAAAAAATAAAATATGTTGTATCGCTAACTGAATAAATTTGTCATTCATTGTAAATCTTTGTATTTCAATCTCGTTTGATGCGACTTAACCTAAAGTTGACTGGTTTTCAAATAATAGTGGGATAAGAATAAATTTCAAATTGAAGAAACTTGTAATATTGACAATTCTACTCTACTTTACATAATTTCCAATAAGTTGGATAACATTTTTTTAGTAGCATATTATTGGAAATGGAGTGGAATTGACAGTCTCTGGAGTTTCTTTAATCATGGAAAGGTTCCACAAAATCAATTTTTACTCTACAAATTTTAGATTATGTCAGGCCTAGTTATGTTGTCAATCTCAACCAGTTTCTTAAGAGGAACTTAACCATATCAGGTTTGAAAAATAGTAGAATAATAACAATAATTAAATTGGGTAGCTATGATGTCATTGTTAATCTCAGATTCTTATGAGAACTACAATGCACCATAATGTGGATAGTTAGACTTGTTGAATTCAAAGGCTAATCGATGCAAGTAAGGCTTTTGTCTTGATGAATGTAGGTAGGCACTGTATACTTGATGTAGGCATGTTAACAATATCATTCGCCAGTCGATAGTAAAGCTGGTGCCAAAAATAAGACGGTTTTTATAGTCTGTCCAAGCAAAGAAACCCTCTGGCAAGAAAAGAAAATGACTCCAGCTCGGTCAATATTGGTTAAAAAGTTATCAATTTGATCTCAAATTATAGGAAACAGTTTGATCTATTATTAAGACCAAATTTATAACAAATATTCCTCTTCAACAAATATTGACCAATCTGGAGTCATTTTCCCAACTTGCCAGAGGGTCTTCTTTCCTTGGACAGACTATACCTTTCGTATGTTCCTTGTATTTTCCTATTCCCGGACGTTACTTTGGGACAGTTTTCTTAGTTTTCAATGAACATGTGAGAAACGAATCAGCCAATCTCAGATATAACCACCACAAAAGATAGCTACACTTTTTGGCTATGTAATGGCCATGAAGATCAAGTATGACGATTCAATCCAATTATAAAACATAATATATGGGCTACGTCAAAGTCACAATAAGCAATGCGGGGTATCTTTGGGTCAAATTGATTTTTCTTTTGATGAGAACAACAATTTAGTCTATGAAAGTGATAATATAAACTTTAATTAATTCTACCCAAATAATCAATGATAGTTGGGAAATATGAGGATTGATTCCTCAATCCATAAAACAATCGCAAAATTTGAGAATCGACTGAATTGTTTTCAAGCATAAGAAAACTTAGATTTTGTCAAATTTCACTAATTTATTATAAAAGCTGACAGAAGTAGGTTTCACATTTTACCAATGCATCTTCAGCTGTAACCTACTGGGGAATGACCATGATGGACCAAAAGTTTCCAGATTTTTAATGAAATTGAAAATATGAATATTTCAAAGGATAGTTGAAACCGCCATTTTTTCCACCCATAAATTATGAGATGTGGTCAATGGATAGCTGATTGTTTCAAAGGTAGTTCACCTAGAGCAACTGTTCTGGCCGTTTTCAGACTCGTAGAAAGCATAAAAATTGTGTTAGTTAACTTATTCATAGAAAAAGGTTGATAAGAGGCACTGTCCCAAAGGTACCCCGCGTGTCACAAAGTAACCCCGACTCATGGTACTGGTTGTGACATGATGTATTAAACTAGAAAGAAATAACTATGCGGCTGTGTTTTCATACCAGGAGGAATGAATAAATTATTACTATGTTAAATTATACTATTATAACTATCAATAGATTATTAATTTGAATAGATTATTGATCATGAATAGATTATCAATCATGAATAAATGATTAATCATGAATGAATGATTTTAGATGGTATCATGGGCGCCTGGACCGTTGCACAGCTGAAGAGAGACTATGGTCTGCGGGTGACATGGGAAGCTACCTAGTGAGAGAGAGTGATCGTAAGCCAGGATCATATGTGTTGTCCTACTTGGGACGGACAGGCATCAACCATTTCAGGTTTGTACAACTTGAATAAAAGTTTGATAAAAATTTTCAATTTACAAAACAATTTGAATGAATTACAAAATAAATTGAAATTATTATTAATTTATTAAAAAAAACTATATGCCCCGTTTACTATTAGTCTCTGGGGTTGTGCTAGCAAGAGAAACGTAGATTAAATTCAACGATTCCAGAACAAGGTCTTGAGGAACATCGTCAGTGCACCAAGATTCATCCGGAATGCAGATATCCACAGAGATTTGGAGGTTGAGTTCGTCCAAAGTGAAATTGGGCGCTCTGCTAGGAAACATGCTGTGAAGATCCAACAGCACGTCAACCAAGAAGTTACCCGGCTACTTGACAACACCCAGCTGCGCAGATTGAAGTGGACGAAACCCTTGTAGTTGTGTAATGATGTGGTGTGAAAAGCAGCGCAGTGGTAATAGTGAGAAAAAGCAGAGCAGTGATAATAGTGTATAATTTACATAGTTGAATATTATTTATTATTTTATGTATGTCATATTGCAATAATTTAATTATATTCTGTAGAAGTAGTAGTCCTAGTGAGGACTCCTAACTTAGTCCAAAATTCCAATTATAAGTTTCTAGCCTCTTTTGAGAATAGATTGTAATAGTAGAAGGAAAGAAATAGTATATTTCGTACCTAGGGCCGAAAATGTGCGTTTTCCGGCTCGAAATCGGTTTTCAAGTCCGAGGCCATAGGCCGAGGACTAGAAAAGATTGAGAGACGGAATATTACATTTTCGACCCGTGGTGTCGAACTTTATTTTTCGGCACACAACATCAATGAAAACAAAAACAAAATAAATTATCAGTTAATCAGTTCCAAGAACAGCTAGACCAGTAGCCTTATTATGCTATCTTCCCCTATGCTGAATTTGGAGTAGGTGCCATCTGCTTGCTATTGGAACTTCGCGTCAAAAGTTTATTGATTTAGTGACTGAATATTACTTTATAACTATCAGTGTATTCGATTTTATTAGTTCAGAAACGTTTAAGCCCAAGATAATTTTTGTACGATCATCCTAAATTGTACAATATCAATTCAAAGTTGTTGATTTTCGACAGATATTGGCTAACAGAAGCTTTGTCTAGTTGTATTATCAGCCGCTAGATGGCGCTGGCTTACCTGCTAGACGAAGTAACACAGAGTCTGACAACAATAATTTTGTTCAAACATGGATTTCACGTTCATCATTATTCAACATTTAATCAATACAAACATTTTTAATCTTATCAAAGTTGAAGTATTAGTTATTGAAGCAGTTTTCCTTTATTATTCAACTACTGATTAATTTGAAAACTTTCAACGTTCAGTTCTCTTGAAAAGGGATCTTGACAATCATAATAACAGATGAGAGACTACCTTTACTTCGAAATACCAATAAGTCGACATTGACTCCTAAAACAGCTGACATTTAATGCAATCAAACCGAAATGCTACCTATTGATCGGCTAACCCTTAAATCGACAACAACCTTCAGTCAGCTGACATTCAAGGTTATTTTACCGCCCTAGGGCCGAAAAACGCATTTTCCCGGCGAGTTGCTGGCGACCTCGC
Source organism: Sogatella furcifera (assembly GCA_017141385.1). Taxonomy (NCBI): domain Eukaryota; kingdom Metazoa; phylum Arthropoda; class Insecta; order Hemiptera; family Delphacidae; genus Sogatella; species Sogatella furcifera. Next base: position 10,472,509 of record CM029553.1, read on the forward strand.
CTGAAAACGAGCGTTTTCGGCCTCCCTATAAAGCATGTAAAACAGTCCATTTCATACCAGTGTGGCGAAAAAACTATTAGTGAACGATGTTGCAGCTGACATAGCAGGACAGCACGTGGTTGTGCTGCTATCTAGTGGCTTGGCTCCAAAAGAAGCCAGTTTCCACTTTGTAACTCGATTATTATTTTGTGCGCATGTACGCGGCACTTCCACTTCTTTGGGAGATTGGCTGTCGTTAGTAAAGACAGTCATTCGTTTCCCGGATCTGGAGGAATAGTAATATTGTTGCTTCACACTAACTGACTAACTACCGGTACATTGTTATTCAGAGGTGTTTTATGCCTTGACTTGTTGTGTAAACTCATTTTATTTTTTTGTAACGAAACTCCTCAGTTACTCACACAGCCTCCATTTCTGTCACATTTTTCTCTGAATTAATAATCGACCACTATAGTACCATCTTAAAGCCGCTAGAAAATTGAAAATTCCGAGAAAATTTGAAAACAAAAATGGCGGATGTGTGAGTAGAAAATTGTATAACGATATGTTTCTTACCCAGGAACAATACCGTAGAGAATTGGTAGGGAGTAAACAAACACTCTGTATAATTATCTATATCTAATATTTTCAGTCAATAGATTTGTGATGATAAATGTTTCATTTTTCAGAATCACAGCGGTCTGTGGTGACTTCTACATTGGTGGAAGGCAGTTTGATTCGTTGCCGGATCTGATCGCGTATTACACAAGCTGCTCGGATTTGTTGAAAAGTGAGCGGTTGGACAATCCTGTGGCGCCGCCAGAGCCTGTCAACGACAAAAAGCGCATTGTCGCCATACTGCCATACACAAAGATGCCCGATACCGATGAGCTGAGGTCAGTCGCCTGAAATAGACCGTATTAGTATAGTCTGTTCGAGCACAGTAGAGCCTCTTTTAAGATGGCGGAGGGAAGTGAGAGTGTTACTACGCATGCGCAGATCTAAAATTTCTAGTGTAAAATTTACTGATCATTTACATTACTGATCATTATGTTACTTCTCTTAGGGTTTGTTGTGCCATAGACCTGACTAACAATGCTGCTCAGTGTGAGTTGCCACTTGTTGCCACCAGGCTCGATTATGATAGGCTTTTGTCTCTTATCCAGTCTGAAGGCTGGCAGTCTGTCTTTTCCAGTAGGGATGTTAATGTTTCAACAGATAACTTTGTAGCAACTTTACAAAGATATATTGGAAAATCCACTACAAATGTGGCTAAAGTTAGTTCGAGGTTTAAAAAAATCAAGCCATGGATTACTCAAGGTTTAGTAGTTTCTATTAGAAGAAAGCAAGCTGTATTTAACAAATGTAAAAAGGAACCATTCAATTTAAATTTGAGGAATTATTTTAGTAGTTATCGAAATAGATTGACAGCCCTTATTAGAGAAGCTAAACGATTGTATTATAGCAGAAAAATTGAGGAGGCTGGAAATGATGTGAAACGGACTTGGAATGTAGTTAGGGAGGTAGCTGGTTGTAAAATAAGGAAGGAGTGTGTGGAAGAAATTGAAATCGATGGTAATGTCTATAGTGCTAGGGACAATCCCAATATATGTGCTAATGCTTTTAACGATTTTTTCATCTCTATTGGAGAGAAAATGGTTCAACATATTCCTAGTGAGCCTTGTGATAATTTGCGACCAGACAATCCCCACAATCCGCAAGATTATTTTACTTTCCAATATGTATCAGAGACTGAGGTTGTGGAGGCAATCGAGAGTCTTAGGGGTGCATCTGGGCCTGGTCATGATGGCATTACTGTATCTGTTTTAAAATCTGTTAAAGGTATTGTTGCCTCTCCACTCAAACACATTATTAATGTAAGTTTTGAACAAGGAATTTTCCCAGATTCTTTTAAAACAACTGTAGTGAAACCAATATTTAAATCACAAGACAAAAGGAAAATTACCAACTATAGACCTATAAGTTTACTTTCTAATCTGGCTAAAATAATTGAAAAATGTGTGAAGAGACAGCTACATAGATTTTTGGAAGTGAATAATATTCTGTCAAAAAATCAATTTGGTTTTAGAGAGGGGATGGGAACACAGGAAGCAATTGCTGCTTTTGTTCAAGAAACAATCTTAAACTTGGATACAGGGAGGAGACAATTAGCTATTTTTCTTGATCTTGCAAAAGCCTTTGATACAGTTTGCCATAATCGTCTACTTGATTGCCTTCGTAGCCTTGGCCTAGGGGATGTGGAACTGGGATGGTTTTGCAGTTATTTGTATAATAGGCAACAGTGTGTCAGACTCAATAACACTCTTAGTGAATATAAATTTGTTAAAATGGGAATTCCGCAGGGAACAGTGATTGGACCTTGTCTCTTCCTGATCTATATTAATGACTTTTGTAACCTCAATTTAGTCAATGGAAAAATATTGTCATTTGCAGATGATGCAGTTTTAATTTTTCATGAAGAAAACTGGGCTAGCACAAATGTGCAAAATCAGCCAGTTAATATGTTTCTTGTTTTGCATTCTCCAAATTGTCTTAGTCATGTAGATTTAGGGTGTTCAGACAATTGTAATAAAATAGAGAAGGTTAACAGTATTAGATATCTTGGAGTAATGGTTGATCAGCATTTAAAGTGGGATGAGCATTTGTCGCAGCTTACTACACGATCTAGAAAACTTATTTATTTATTTGTGAAGTTGCGTTCTGTTTTGCCTATTAAAGTCATGAAGATAGTGTATTATGCGCTGGCACAGTCATTGCTCCAATATGGTATTGTGGGTTGGGGTGGTGCATATACAAATGTTTTAAAACCAGTAAAAACAATACAAAATTCAATATTAAAAATTATACTGAAAAAGAATAGGATGTATTCAACAAGATCGGCTTTTTTGGAATTTTCAGTTCTACCGATCCGACAGATCTACTTGAAACATATTATATTATATTATAAGAAGCGATCACTTTTTCATTTCATCAATAGAACGGATTGTGCTATTACAAGACGGGAAGAGTCAGGTCTGGTTACTGTGCCTAGATTATTGACTGCGGCCGGTCAGCGTAGCTTTATCTACTTGTCACCATTATTTTTTAATACTCTCCCAAGTAATTTGAGAGGTTTACTTGCCCAAAAAAACTTTGTATTACATTTGAAAAAGTATCTGGTTAACTCTCATGGCTGGGATAGTGCCGAGAATTTCTGGAATGCATTAGTATGATAATTATTCCAGTTGAATGGATTTCATTTTTTACTCATTTTATATCATGTTATACACTAGGCTAGGCAATATGTAAAAACAATATTATAATGAACAATTTTTGTTGCATCTAACACATATCGTATGTAAATATATTGATTATTGTAGCATAACTGATTTATATTGTTTACTGAAAGGTTTTGATTTCAGTTGTTAATATATAGGTAATGTATATATAATGTGGTAATAATAAGTAAGTAGTCAAAGTACGGCTGCTCCTTCCCCAAGCTCGAGCTTGCTCTTTTGGGGAAGTAGTTCCTTATGTTTATTTGCATTTTTGTTATTGATTCATTTTGCTGTTATATTTCTACATTGTGAATTATTGTAATGCTTTATCAAGGAATAAATAAATAAATAAATAAAAAAATAAAAAAATCACTTCAGCCAACCTAAGCTACCGTTTTTGCACTACGTTATGGTTCCAGGAGGTTGAAACAACGAGGCACACATTGTGACTGTTTAAAAAAATCTTAATCATATTGATTTCACGAATGAAAATATATTTAATTCAAGAATAATCATTGAACATATTTAAATTTTTTTGTGCCAGATGGTGAGATTAGAACATTTTTCATTTTGACTGCTGGCTGCATTGAACGGTTGAAAGGCCTTCTTCGCTTGGATGAATAATAGTATATTCTGTTCAAGCAAAAGAGACATTCTGGCAAGCTGGGAAAATTACTTCAGCTCAATTGTATTGTATCTTAAGGGACGGATTCAATGATTCAAAGATTCTTTAAGATCCTCACACATCAACCGAAGCAAGTCTAATTGTGTGGAGATTTTTCCCAAGTGATCCATAGAAGCCTTCTCAATTTTGATAGCCTCTACGTAAGAATGCAAACAGGAACCTCCTGTGTTCCAATTTCAGATGGAGGAACCTGATGGGTTCGAGGGCAATACAATTTCTGGAGTTGCCTTGAGGCTTGGTTTTGGTTGTCTTGAATTGTGGCAGCTCATGTGGTTCCCACGACCCCTTTTAGCCGCCTCTTGTTATAACCTGACAATAAATAGTTACAATTACTAATTAATTAAATAAACTCAGTATAACTTTTTCAGTTTTTGTGTTATTATTGTTAGTTTTATCTCAGTTTTCCTTCTCCAGTAATCTGTTTTCCTTCTCCAGTAATCTGTTTTCCTCATCCAGTTTTAAGTTTTCCTCATATAGTTTCCAGTTTTTTTTTTTAGTTGTTTTTGAGTGTTCAGCTTTCAATTATTATTGATGGATGAGGTTTTTAGTTCTTGTTCGATTTATTATTTTTCATGAATAATCATGGGTGACTTCATGAGGTCTACTGTTCACAAAACTACTAGTTATATGGGGTTTTATCTGTTGGTGAAAAATTCACTTTTTGGCACGTACATGGTTTTCCACTCTAATTATGGAATAAATAAGGTTTTGATTGTGTTTTCTGTGACAGTTTCCAGAAAGGCGACATATTTTTCGTACACAACGACATGGGTGAAGGGTGGCTGTGGGTGACGGCACATCGCACCGGCGAACAGGGCATGATATTCAGAGATCTGGTCGACGATCTTGACGAAAACATCGACCCCAACACTGTGTTCAGCTGGTTTCATCCCAGCGTCACCAAGAGCGAAGCCGTCGACCTACTGGTCAAGTGTCAGTATTCGACCTACTGGTCAAATTGAAACATACAACATCTATTTGATATCATTTCCTTCTCCACTTTTTTTCTACAATCACTTGAAACGAAATGATCAAGCTTCTTGCGTGTGTGTGTGTTTGAGTGTAAAGGTACAATTCTTAAGCAACTGATCGAGCCGCGTGGTTCGAGCTGCCCGGCTCTAAATTCGCTGCTAGAGCTGCCCAGCTCTAACCATCACAACTCTATTCACATAACTATATTAAAGATGTTTACTCTGTTTTCAGGGCTATAATAAATTAATTAATAGTGGAATTTACCTGAAAATGGCGAATTTCACTATTTATTGATTTAGTATACATTAGTAGCCCTGATAACAGAGTTAACATCTATAATACAGTTATGTAACAGAGTTAACATCTATAATACATCATTTAAATACATCTAAATACATCTATAGTTATGTAGAGTTGTGAAGGCTAGAGCTGGGCAGCGCATCTAGAGCTGGGCTGCTCTACCAACAAATTTAGAGCCTTGGGTTCGAGCATTCGCTTGGGGAATCGTACCTGAAGGGTGTGTTCATTGTGACTCAAAACTAGAAGATGAATCGAAAGATGAAATAGATTTGGAGCGACTTTTTAAATATAGAGAAAATAAGAGTATTCAATAATTCTACTGATTTTTAATTCTGAAACTGGTGACAAATATCTGAAATCATCATGAATTTTGCAGGAAAACAATGATAATAATTGTTTACAATTATAATTATTTTCCAAATGATTGTAGCCTAGATATAATTTATTTTCTATTTGATCGAAAGTCTCCAGATGACGATGAATTTGAGTTATGAAAACATTTTTTGTTCTTGTTGAGTTCCACAGGCAGCATAACCACAAATGAGAAATCATGATTGTTCTTGATTTTTAACACAGTTATTGAAATTTTTGCCAATTTCTTTAAATTTTATAGAACGAAACACAAAAAATAACACTTGAAGCGCTAATCCACGATCGGAAATTATTAAATTTTGTAAGAATTTAGAGGACGAAATTTTCACATCACAATTACTTTTGTGAACCAGTCAAGTGTAACTAAACAAAATTTACAGTATCAAATCCACGTTTACACCGGAGTTAATAACTTTTGTAAATAACTTATTATTATTTAAACTTACATTCAATTAAATTCAATTTATTACAACTCACAAAAGACAAAAATAAATACAATAAATTTCAAGAAACAAATAGCCTATACAATAACAATGACACATTAAACAAAACATAGGCTTCATGGTTGGGTGTGCTGGGAAGAAAAGAGAGAAGAAATAATACCTAATACCTTATATATTATATAACTTTTTATATAAAAGTTATTGACAATATGAATAATGAATATTTATTTCCATAATAAAAAATAACATATTTTTGATTTAAAAAAACTAGGAAATTAACTGGCTACTATATCCAGTAAATGTAGCCAGTGTTCAACAAAAATTACAAAACAAGAAAACAAATTGTGAGTCTAGTCTATCCAATTCACAAAGTTAGAATACTGCCTGCAGCGCATCGTAATAAAATACAAAAATAAAAAACAAATTTTCTATCACTCAAGATAAAATAATCGTGACTCTAGCTCCTTCGCGTTAAACTATAAGAGTTGGTACCAACAAAATATTGCAAGGATTTAATATAAAAAGACAATTAGCTATAAACTATAAGATTGAGAACCAACAAAATATTACAAAGATTTATAAAAAAAATATCAAATATATGCTATGAAACATCGAATCTTCAAACTACTCTACCTTAATACACTTCTAAGCGGCCAAGTATCGATCACAGTAGATAACCATCTTCTAGTTCTTTTACAAAATAGTGCATGAGAAGGACATCTCCTCAATTCGATAGGCATTTTATTAAATAAGAGTGGCCCCAGATACAGAAAAGAATGCCTGAAAAGCTCTTTGTTGATTTGAGGAATTCTACAAAGTAGCCTATCTCGTTACTATCGTAGCCTATCGTGTTACTAACTCCGGTGTTAACTTGGCCTAAGTGAACCAGTGATTATGTTCATGTAGAAGGTGATGAAATGAATGAAAATGTGTGTTACAGCCGGCCCCGGCTCGTTCCTAGTGCGGCCATCGGACAATTCTCCCGGCGACTATTCGCTCTTCTTCCACATCAACAATCAGATCCAGCGTTTCAGAATTGAGAAGAAGGGCGTACGATATCTGATGGGCGGCCGCACGTTCGAGTGCCTGGACGCAGTCATCAATCGCTATCGCAAGGAACAAATTGTCGAGGGACATACACTAGTCATGCCTGTGAGTGCGGTATTCATTTAATTTTTTATTAATCCTATTTTTCAAATGCATTTATTTAGCTATTTATTTATTTATATTAGATGACCAGGGCCGTGTTTCATAAACATTTACAGCTTGTTTTTAAAAAGAAATACAAGTAATCGGTATTGTAGATTGACCAATAGAACGTTCGATTTACAATGTTCCAAATTTTGGAAAGAATCAGCTGTTATTGCAAACGATCAGCATGAATCGACCTAATAATTGCAGACGCTTTTCATCAATGTTGACGACAAATAAAAAATGGACGACTTTGAGATTTCATATTACCATGTGTTTTGTAGGCTATGATATTATTTTAGCGAAAAAATCATTCTTATTCAAATCTCACAATAAAAATAATAATACAGATATTTATATTCATAATATAAATAAATTTATTTATCAAAATCATCACATTAAAAGCAAAGTTTTGCGTTTTTCTTGTCAAAATTGGTCTATTTCGGGGTTGTATCTTGAGGTAAATTGTTTTTCATGTCATAGCAACTAGCCAGCTGAGATTGTGAAATTTCCGAATTGTGGGAAACGTTTATTAGATAGAAACGCCAATAGAATCCACGAATTATGAGTAATTGTAGATTGTAAATGTGTATGATACACGGCCCTGTAGGCAGGACCTTCACTCGGTCTTTACTCTTACACCACCTCACTTTTCACCAAACAATATAGAGGTTGTATAGAACAGGTTGGCGTAGGAATAGAACAACCAATCTTTGGTTGTTGAGGCTGGGCCTTTTTCGTGAACTTATTGTACCATACAAACTCTAACACCTCACTTTTGAGCAAAAAACCTCAACTCTCAAACTCAATTTAGAGATCAAATATTCTCCTCTTTTGAGAAGAACTGATAGAAGACTCTGATAGCAGAAGATTCTGATAGCATTTTAACATAGTTCAGTGATTATTATGACAATTATATCTAAATGACAATTGAGAACCCGCCATTTTTTGTGTGGAGAACTCGACCCTCTAAAATGTGTCATTTCTATGCGTAACATTCTTTGACTCTTGGTATGATCTGTCCAAGCAAAGAAGACCCTCTGGCAAGATGGTAAAATGACTCAAGCTCGGTCAATATTGGTTCAAAAATTATCATTTTGATCTCAAATTTTAGGAAACAATTTGATCTAGTATTAAGACCCCATTTATAATAATTCTTGAAGAAATATTGACCAAGCAGGAGTCATTTTCTTATTATGCCAGAGGGTCTTCTTTGTTTGGATAGACCATAATATTGATTAATGTTTACCTATTATAGCTGGTACCAACAATCGAGGTATTTGGTGAATGACTGTTATGAATTCTTGACTCACTCAGGAAATTTGGCGAGCTGTCTGCAAGAGTACATCACAACGAGAGTGACCCCAGCTAAGATACTAATTCGTTCTCAAAAGCAGCTTCAGACTGTCCTGACAAAGCTGAGCATTAGTAACAGTCATTTGCCAACCGCCTTGATTTTTGGCATCAACTATGATATGTAAAATCATAAGATTGGCGCCTTCGCCAATGAGAGACACAAATCCACTGTATAACATTATAATTATTTATATTATAAACTGTTATATTATAATCATGAATGAATTCCATTGAATTGTACCAGATGTATGTAACGAGGATTGTTCTGCACTCAAATAAGGATAGAAATAATCTAGAAATTAGGAATATACCGTATCAGACTCGATTATTAGCATTAAATAATTCCAATATCAACCTAATAAAACTACTCGACACCAGTTCACCTATCTTTGCAATATATTTTCAAACAAAATTCCGATAAAATTCATTAATTCAAAAATGACTTGAGCAAAAATCAGGGATATAAATTTATGGGCTGAGCAAAATATATATTCTACAATACCTAAATGTTAATAAGTCTGTTGATGATTCATTTGAGTTTTGAATGTCTTTCTATCTTCTATATTACTTTTGATTATATTGAATTGATTAAGCACTGGGATGTGCTCATAACTGAAAAAAATTTTTTTTTGTATTTTTCTTTATAAATTTCCATTTAGGAGAATAAATGTAGGCTACATGATTTTGGTTATCATCTGTATATTAATTTTAAAGTTTATCATTGTATTATTTATAATAAGCATTATTATTGCAATTATCTTCATTTATTTTTTGGTCTTGTTTTTTCACTTTTAGGTATTACTTTACTTTGTACTGTTCGCTTTATGAACTCGCAGCTAGCGCACAAGTTTCCTTTCCTGGCTGTGCCAAATCATTTAGATATATTTTAATTTACATTTTATTATGCATTTTGTATATATCATTCATATTTTGTAATTAACTACAGTATGTAATTTTCTTGGCGAAACAAATATTCTATTCTATTCTATATCTTTGATAGTATTCTAATTTCATTTTGTTGAAATTCAAATTGCAGACAGTGAGTGAAACTGATGGTCCAGTGAAATCGAAAGAAGTTCAACACGCCGAGAAAATCTATGCAACACTCAGGGAATGTCGAGAGCAATGCGGAATTAAAAAGAACAAAGGTAATTCACTTTTCAATCATCCGTATAACCGTATTTATTGACAGGCTAGGTAGTGTCAAATCATACTTCATATGATCCTCAGATGAGAGATCAGTTTAAAATTTATACGGTTTGATTCACCTAGATTCTTCAATTCATTTATTATTTTATGATATTTCATATTCAATGGTGTATTTTTGTATTATATCAGTTGAAAATTGTATGATTTGATTCATCTAGACGCACCTAGATTTTACAATTCATTTATTATTTCATATTTTATATTGTATTTTTGCATTGGATTCTTATTTATTGATAGTCCGAGGCAAACATATCGCCTATAACTGATTCACGATTACTTTTCACGATTGGGTGGCTCGTTGGAGGAGTGATAAAGCGCCGGTCTGATAACCAGGTGGACCCTGGTTCGAATCCCAAGCGGAGAACAATTTTTGACCACAGCACAATCACATAGATACGACCACCCCGTCTATCGGAGGAGACGATAAGCCGTTGGTCCCGACTACCTAAAAAGTAGTCGTCATCTATCATCCATTTCATTACCCACGCACAAGCCTATGAGCTTATGTGGGCTTCACCCTCATAAACAAACAAACAAACTTGGGACGAAATAAACAAACCCACAACTTGGACACAACGATACGACACAGTCCCGACGAAAAAATTAACGACACATCGGCACACAATGCATTGCCAATGCTAGAACGTCATTGTAGCCAAGTATATGTCTCATTGCTGAGGTAGCCATTCCACATTTAAAAACTCAAATCATTATCAATATTGCAGAATTACATTTCTTTCAAATTTTCTCGGAATTTTTTAAGCATGCTTGACTAAATTAGTAACATGGAAATGTTCTTATAACTCGAATCAACCGTCAACAACAGAATTATTTTTGTGCTTTCTGTACTGGTTCATGATAGAAAAATTAATATCAAAAAAGTGGGCAGATATGTTGAAAAATTGCTATGATGTGTAGCAAGTTGAATGTTTCTGATATTATTATTTTAATCATTTCCTGCCATGGGCGGATTTAGGGGGGGGCATGGGGGGCAGTGCCCCCCCCCCAGATCGTCCCAGAAAGAAAAAGAAAAAAAGAGAGAGAGAAAAAAGAAAGGGAAAATAAGAAAAAAGAGAGAAAAAAAGAAAGGGAAGAAAAGAAAAAAGAAAAAATACATTTATATAAAAAATACGTCTCAAAACTGCTAACATAAAAAACCCCAATTAACTTGGGGTAGCAGTATTTTGCTAAGATTCGACTGTTTCAGTGTCTGGTCCACTAGATTGGGGGTAGTCGCACAGTGCCCCCCTAGATCGTCCCAGAAAAAAAAAGGAGGAAAAAAATGAAATAAATGAAAAAAAATTATATAAGAAAAACTACGTCTCAAAACTGCTGCTAACATCAAAACCCCCAATTAACTCGGGGTAGCAGTATTTCGCTAAGATTCGACCATTTCAGTGTCTAGTGGACCAATTTTTTTCAAATTTCTATCTAAAAGTTTTTTATTTTATACTAGCCGGCACGCTCGCTTCGCTCGCCTTCTCTGCCTAACCAGGGGGCTCCGCCCCCTGGACCCCCGACAGTATGAGCAGTGTGAGTCAAAGAGTCTTGCTTCACTTGCCTGCAAATTTCATTCAAAAGGATTTTCTTCGACCATCATATCACTTGATAGGGATACTTAAAGAAATTGTTCTGAATCAGTTGTTCTATTAGGCCTACGTAAGCTCAACCTAGGTTTATGATTTGAACGTATTTAGTTCATTAGTTTCCGTGAAATAAACAGAAAAGCAGATTCCAAACAATCAAAAACCTTATAACTGGCGTAACCTCAGAAGGAATTAGAAATTTATTAAGCACAGCATTTCTAGGCCTAATCTAGAAGTATTCCGCTAAGATTTGACCGTTTCAGTGTCTAGTGGACCAATTTTTTTCAAATTTCTATCTAAAAATTATTTATTTTATACTAGCCGGCAGGCTCGCTTCGCTCGCCTTCTCCGCCTAGCCTCCTCTGCCTTCTCCTGATGTTTACCAAATTTCAATATTTTCTGTCAATTGGTTCTCGAAAAATCCAAGGAAAACTCTGAAAAATAGTTAAAAGCTAATATTGAGCATAACCTTGGGAAGTATATCGGTCATAGTTTGAAAATTGATTCAATATCTCCTAAATTAGTTCATCTATAATCTTGCTGAACCATTGAATTTACAGTATAAGGATTGGTTGTATGAACGCGGAAGATATGCAACCCGCAATACATCTACAATTTCGAAAAACCTGATTACTGGCGTAATCTTAAACGGATTTCAAAAATATTTCAACACAACATTTCTAGACCTCAGGCGAACCTCTCCACGAAATTTCAACATTTTCTGCCAATTGGTTCTTGAAAATTTTGAGAAAACGCAGAGAAACTATAGGAAAATGATGAATGAATCAGTCAGTCAGTGCCATTTCGCTTTTATAGATAACTTATAGATATTTGAATTTTTGCACTTGCAACCATCAAGTTAGTACACCTTATTTGTCCAAAGGCGCGCTGCCATTTCTTGGTTCATGCTTTCACAGTTGCTAAGATAAAATCCTTCAAGAAAGTGATCTAGCCTATTCAATTCATTTGGGTCAATTTGTTGATTTGTTTTCCATATTCTGGAGAATAAACATTTCTCAATCTTATTGGCGGAACTTATATTGCAATTCAAGCTCAACGTTTCAATGCCATTAAATTGCAATTCAATGCAATGACTTGTTCGATTTCTCTCAATTCAACTAACTTTATTCAAGCTTCTTAATATACTAAATATTACCATATTTGTGAATTACAATTTTAGAGAGAAAAATTAAAACCATCACTAATATATAAGAAATGTGCGCTATATTTTAATAAAAATTGTGTAAGAGATTCCAATGTATATGTTTGATTTTCATTTGTATAATTTTAACAATATTATGCTAAAATATGAAATAATATGTTCTATCACAATGCAAATAAGAAATTTCTTGCAACAATTGAATTAAGTCGTTGAAATGTAATGCTATTTCCATTTTTTGTACAATTCTTAAATTAGCTTTCAAGATATCAATGAATTTCAAAGTTTATTCAACCTGTCAACATTGTTTTCATATTTATGTTGGACATCAAGAATGTGCTTGAAACTGTGTATATTGTGCAGAAAATTCCAAAAAAGTAGGTAATTATTTTCTATTTTGAATTACAAGGATGCGTTTAAGGTGGCGTATAAGGTAATTATTGAAGTTATAAAAAATCCGATGATGTATTAGCTTTCCAATGATGTATGGGAAAAGTTTGTGAAATATTTAATTTTTGCAATAAATTGAAAAAAAAAGAGAAAAAGTTAATTTATTAACAGCCATAGTATTTATTTTGGACGTCAGGGATTTGTGCACAACTGCGTTTTTCCAACTAAAAATTCCAAAATTTTCCGGGGGAGGCCCCCCGGACCCCCCTCCTCCTGGGGGGTATTCCATACCCCCCAGACCCCCCGAGTGCCCCCCCAAGCAATATCTTCTAACTCCGCCCATGTTTCCTGCTTAATTTATAGTCTAGGCACCCATAGGATTTGCCTTATGGTGGAACGTTACAATAGTAAAAGGTAGCAATAATTTATCTTGCTAGAAATGCGATGTTCTTCTTTCCCTCATTGTATTTTATATCAATCGTGAAATTCTCAGAGATTCAGCTCCTTTATCCATGTTACAATTAACTTATTATTTTCACATGTTGTGTCGTGTTGCAGGTATAAAAATGCAAGACTATCTGTACAAAAAGAGCGATAAGCAGCAGAAAAAATGGAAATCAATGTATTTCGTACTGGTTGTGGATGGAACAGACACTCATCTTATATTTTACGAAAGTCCCAAACGTACAAAACCCAAAGGCCTCATAGATTTATCTTGCGCCTATCTCTACCAGGTAAATATCACTCCAAATCAGATAAATATTAAGCTACATATTATAAAGTTACGAAATTGTTTCAAGAGACATGAATACCTCTCGAAAAATCATGAAGAAAATAGGCACTCCGCTTTATATTCCTTCGGACGCTATTTTCCAAGTTGAGTATGTGAAAATGGTACCAAATTGTTCAGAAAGAGTAGTAGAATGTCTGTATAACCAGGGATATTTTTAATATCACTTTTCCATTGTTTGTTATTGAGTGTCAAAAACTGTAAAATTTTCTCCATGTTCATCGACTCATATTGCCCTTACATGATTCGAAAACCGAATTTTGCAGGTTATACAGACATTCTAGAGTTCTTTCTGAACATTTTGGTACCATTTGCATAACGATTGGTTGAAAAATAGCGTCCGAGTAGCGTCCAGTAAAATGCCGAGACCCTGTTTCCGACATTTTCTTGACAAATTGGAAGCAGTATGCGTGCCTACTGTCTTTTTGTAAAATATCTGACTATTCCACTTGCTTACAGCTCACAGACGCTCGCCTGCCCGCCGAGAATACTAGTTCTCTCTGTATAGATTCTCTCTGGCCGCTTCTTGCCGTTTCTCGAAATACAGGGTGGGGCAGGGAAGTATCCCTAGTTTTGAGATGGTACTGTGAGTGGCACGCTAGAAGAGTGGAATTAGGCTTGAATGAAGCTGTGGTTTACAAGGTTTCATTTGGCGCCCCTATAAGTCGCAGACTTGGCTTTACTCACAGCAAAGTGGATTTGCGGTCAGAAACAGCTTTGTGCCTAGGGATTTGATAACGAGTTCGTATCGCATGGTGCAGTTCAATAGCATACTAATTTTGGCAAAAATACGCCTCGGCGGCAAAAGCGCGCTGCTCAGCCGACCAAGCCATATCTAAAACTTAAAGGGCTACCGAATGAAACCTTTGAATTATCTGCATCATTTGAGCCCATTTCCACTCTTCCAGTGTGCCTCCACTACTCACAATGTCATCTCAAAACTGGGGATACTTTCCTGCCCCACCTTGTAGAACAAATGATTCATCAATAATACAGTAATAATAATAATAATAATTTCTTCAGATTTGATCCAATTGGCTACTCCTAGGCTAACTTCACAAAGACCTATTGATACAGTACAAAAGCTATTGTAGCCTACATACAGTTTCGAGTAAGCATTTACCATTTTGCATATAAGCTTCACTGTTCATTCAGGCCGGGTTTTTCCAAGCACACTCAAAGTTGAGGGACCTCAAATTTTGATGAACTGCTGATATTTTCTATGATAAGTATAGGAAACGTAGTAAAGTGTAGTAAACTTGAGGGTCCCTCAAATTTGAGTGTGCTTGGAAAAACCGGGCATCAGTCTCATTGCATCCAGCGATTTCAGCCTGCATTTGCAATAATGTCCCTTATCACTGGGATTTTTTTGGAATAAGATCCCTGATATTCCACGATACCCTACTGATAATTTCATAAACAGAAGAACTTCGATGCTTCGTACCTCTATACTCTATAAAGGCCCTTATCGGTAGTGCGAGGCGTGTGCCGCAAATGCCTCGCGGTTCGTTGATACTGGTGCGACTGGCACGCAGTCGATCAGCTGTGGCCAATCACATCTCTTGCTATCAAATCTAAAGGATAAAATTAGAGATGTTATTGGCCACAGCTGATCGACTGCGTTCCAGTCGCACCAGTAACAACGAACCGTGAGGCATTCGCTGCACATGCCTTAACACGGCTTAATTCGTAATATTTCATAATTCGTAGTAGAAGATTAGTCCCTTGAATTAATTTATAGTTTCGATAATTCGTTATCTTCCCTAATTCTTACTATCATTCTTACTATATTACTATAGTTTTGAGCCTATGAACTACGAATTATCGAAGGCACCCTAAGGTTTTAAAGAAGTATATTAGTAATAAAGGTTGTTTGAATTCTGATTCAGGTACATGACAGCGTGTTTGATCGTCCAAACTGCTTTCAACTTGTGGAACGAGCCCTACCTTGCCTTGCCACGGTCACCTACCTTTCAGCCAGCACGGCGGATGCGGCCCAGGTCAGTCTGGCATGCAACTATACCTTATTCACAATAAATTAATTTATTCATTTCTTTACATTTTTATTTATTTTCGTTGCCGTTGGGGGTCGGATCGGCTGAATTGGTTGGCTTGCCCTCCTCGTCTCTTCCTGTCTGGTCCTCAGACCATGCTTTCTAGCTCTATCAAACTGCAATTCTCCTTTTCAACTTTCAATGGTTTTATTTTACTACGCCCTTCCTTTATCATTACTTCCTTTTGATCTAGTATACTACTTTTCTTTGCTCTTCTTGGATTTCCTTTAAAAATTTACGTCTTTGTCATATGAAAACCTTGAGTTATCATTATTCTCATTGATACTATAATATCAAAATGAACTCATCTCGAGCTTATGCACAGGCCTATGTAGGCTCTTCCAGTTATTATTTAGATTATCAACATGAAATTATTTATGATTACATTAATATTTAATAAATTGTAAATAAGTCATCTTTAAACTCTGTATGTTACTTATTAATTTTACACATTGATATTTTGTTGTTTATTTTGGGGAAAGTATATTATTTGATTTTGATTGTGTTATCGTACAGGAGTGGATCAATGCCATCAAGCCGCTGTGCATTCCTCAGCAGAAGCGGCCGCCGAAGGTGCAGCGCTTACGCGAGCTGCGCTGCTTGCAGCTGCACATCCTAGACGCGCATCGACTGCCCGTTAAACTGGTGCCCAACCCCTTCTGTATTGTGTCTCTCAACCAGGTAAGTTATATCACCCAAACTACAGTAAAATTTTCCGAGTCTTTGTCTTGCAAATTTTGAGTGTTATTCAATACTTTGATATTTTTTTTTGTGTTATTCTGATTTCTAAATAAACTTTCAAAATTCCAAATGAGAGTTTCTAATTTTCGAGTGTAAGAATATTTGTGAATTGTAATAGTATAGGGTGATTAAAAAAGCGCGCCGGTTATTGATGCATCAAATTTTGAGGTTTATTTTAACGAAGAAGTGAAAATAAATACATGTGATGAAAATGATCAAAGATGATGAAGATGAAAATGTTAATCTGACTTACGATTTAATGTATGAAAAATTATGTCACACATAAGTATTTCTCTAAAGTGCTAACATGCATCAACTCTGTCCATGTAATTCACTATTATAGTCTGTTCGAGCAAAGGATAACCATAATATTGTTGAGTTGTGAGTCGAAACAGGCAAATGTCTAACCCTTGAAAGAAAGAAGAAGAAGAATCTGGGAAAAAGACGTCCATTGTCTGTGTTTTTTCACACTTGTTATTTCTTGAATGAATAAATGAGTGAATACATGAATTAAAATTGATGATTGTTTGTTTTTGATTGGGTTGCAGACAGTGAAAGTAGCGCGTACAAAAGTGAAGACGGGTGCGGATCCGGTGTGGGACGAGGAGTTCACCCTGGACGACGTGCCGCCCGACGTGTTGGCCTTCACCGTCACACTCTACAACAAGGGCAAGCGTAGCAAGGACACCGAAGTGGCCGAGCTCACCGTCGAATTGTCCTCGCTCACCACAACTGGCGATGAGGCAAGTCACTAGCAAATCAATCTATATCTATAAAAGCGAAATGACACTGATTCATTTATCACCAGAACTAAAAATCCACTATACCAAATGCGATCATATGCTTTTATTGCCGTCGAAAGTATAGAGTGATTCAGAAAGAGCGCCGGTTTATTAAAAAAAATGGAAAATAAATCAAAATGTCCATCAATCTTTCCGATTTAATGTATAAAAAATAATTTCAAGCATGTGGCCTCCCCTATTGCGCTGGCATGCATCAACTCTGTCTATGAAATTCACTATTACTGCAATAAAGGTTTCTAGTTCCATTTCGCCGATGACCCGTCGAATTTTATCCATCAATTCACTGATGTTTCGGGGTTATCAGCATGCACTAATGACTTCAGACGACCCCAAAAATTAAAGTAACAAGGCGTCAAGTCACATGACCTTGTTGACCAATTTGACGGGTTATCGGCGAAACGTAAGTTGGAACTTGTCATGGACAGTGTTGATGCCTGCCAGCGCAGTACAGGAGGCTACATACTTGATATAATTTTTCGTACATGAAATCGAAAAGATAGATGAACATTTTTATGTATTTATTTTCAATTTTTCGTTGAAATGAACCTCTTTTTTTGGATACTTGAAACCAACGCTCTGTTTGAATCACTCTATATATCAAATTACGATGTCAATTTTGAAGAAAAATTGAAAATAAATACATCAAAATGTTCATCTCACTTTCCGATTTTATTTATGGAAAACGATGTCAAGCATGTGGCCTCTTCTACTGCGCTGGCACGCATCAACTCTGAACACAAGTTTCAACTTACATTTTGCCAATAATCGATCTAATTCTCCACCAAGGTGTGTGACTTGACGCCTTGTTATTTTCATTTTTGGTGTCGTTTGAAGTCATTGGTGCATCTTATACTCTATTCAAGTGAACACGATAATAAACAAAGACGGAATAAACAAACGTTTTGCGTGTCTGTGCGTGTAATAGTAGGTCTTCTTCTATTTGTAACATTCTGATGGTTGGCTGGCAGTCCAAAAGCTGTAGCCAACCACAGCTCTTGTTTTGAGCTGTGATTAGCAGTCCGACTTGTCTTGTCTCAAGACTCTTGTATTTAGCTGTAATTAGCTACAGATGTTCGACTGTTCCTTGGGGTGCCTTTATGTCAGAGCTTCGATCATCGATAATAGCTTTGACACTATAATATAGAGTCTATATAGTATAGACGATCATATTATCGATAAAAGAAGCGATCCTAGAATAGAGAGACGCTTTTCTTCTAACAACTGTATTAAATTGTATAACGTATGTACAGATGATATGAGCAGAGCGTTAATCTCTTCTAGGATCGCTTATTTTATCAAAGTTATGATCATTTATTTATACCCTTATGATTCATGACTACTTGAGACGAAATAACCAAAAAACATTTTCGTGTGTGTGCGTGTAATGGTAGGTCTTCTTCTATGTGAAACGGTTGGCCGCAATCCGACAGCTGTAGGCAATCACAGATCAAGACAAGGGTCTTGAGACAAGACAAGTCGGACTGTAGCCAACCACAGCTCTAGACAAAAGCCAGCTGTTCGACTGAGGCCGACCGTTTCGCATAGAAGACCTACGATTACACGTACACACACGCAAAAAGTTTGTTTATTTCGTCTCAAGTGATCGTCAATAGATAAACGATCATAGCATTGATAAAAGAAGTGGAGGAAAGAAGAGAATAACGCTCTGTGAGGCTGAGGCCACACTGCCGGTGGGTAGAGCCTGGAGGGTGGAGGGTAGTTGGTAAATCCATAGGACATACACTCCAACCACATCGTATGAGTGGTATGTGTTCAGCCGCCATCTTGAAATTCTTAAATATGGACAACATAACCTCAAAAAACAGAATGACGTCATACCATTCATACGATGTATTACTGTGGATGGTGTGTATGTTCTATAGATTTACCAACTACCCTCCACCCTCCAGGCTCTACCCACCGGCAGTGCGGCCTCAGCCCAAAAACTATTATCGATGATCGAAGCTCCGACATGAACTCACCCTTATAGAAGAAGATCTACCATTACAGTTGGGCCAAAATTCCTTGGCACCAGACAGCTGAGTGTTATTAACTTCTTTAAAAACATTGACTGCTGCTCTAATACACTGTATTATGTGACATTAGTTGGCTAATGTTTTAAGAACGGTTCCCGCACTATGCTTTTCGGCTGGGTCAGCTGGTTCTTGCTGATGCCAAGAAATTTTGGTCCAACTGAACACGCAAAACGTTTGTTGATTTCGTCTTCAGTAATCGTGAATAAGGTATAGTTGCGAATTGATGCAATGTGTGCTGTGCAGATCGAAGGCTGGTACCAGCTGGCGGGCGTGACTCCGATGGGGGAGTGGGGGGCGCTGCGTCTACGCATGCGCTATCTGCACGACCTGATCATGCCGCAGGACGAGTACTCTCCGCTGCAGCAGCTCGTCCTAGACCCGGGCCTGGAAGCGGTGCGCGCGCTTGCTGATCTCTGTCACATGGATAGGATGCCCTTGGCCACTTCACTTCTCAGGATATTCAGGTATTATATTATGTCCAAGCAAAGAAGAAATTCCTTCAAAATACATACATTTTTTTGTAATAAATAAAAATAATTTCAATGTTGAAATGGATATGATAATGCTATTTTGAAATACAATGTGATTGTATGTGATTAGTCAAAGAATTTTTCCCTGGTTGAAACTCGAACCAGAGTCCACCTGGTTGTCAGACATGCGCTTTATCACTTCTCCAACGAGCCACCCAATCTGTTCTTCTATCTCGTGAATTCATTGTAATCCCTCAAATAAATAATAATTCAAATTTATTTATTCATTGTACGCTCCAAATTGTTGATCAAATCATGATAAAAAAATAATGTTGGTATGGTGATGTTTGTAGACACGAGCGCAAAGAGGCCGACCTACTGCGTGCACTGAATGACGCTGAAATCGCCAAAGAGGAGGAAACGTCGACGCTGTTGCGGGCGGCTTCGCTCACCACCACCCTCATGGACCTCTACATGAAGTCGGTGTGCACCCCCTTTCTGCAGGCGGCCGTACAAGACACTATTCACAAGCTGCTCGACAGTAAACAGTCTTGCGAGGTGGGCAATCACTATTGCTGTAATTTAGCAGTCATGCTGGAATTTATTTTGATTTTTATATATATACGAGGGTAGGCCGATAAGTACTTAGCCTCACCGCCCATGCCATCGGCATGTCATGAGATGAATTAATTCTCGTTTAGTGTATTATTTTAGACAGCCTTTGTGAAAATTTCAACAATATTGAACTTCTAGATTTGTTTTGACTGCGTGATAAACTCGCGATGGGTGCCGCGTTTGCTCACTCCAGACAACAAACGCATCCGTGTGACAACTTCAAGGCAGTGTTTAACACTCTTTAAGCGCAATCAAAATGAGTTTCTGCATTGTTACGTCACCGTGGATGAGACATAAATTCACTATTACACACCGGAGACCAAAGAACAGTAAAAACAGTGGACTTTCCCCGACGAATGTGCTTCAAAGAAGGCAAAGACTGTCTCATCGGCCGGAAAGGTTATGGCTACCGTTTTCTGGAATTCAAAACGTGTAATCCACATTGACTGTCCTATAGAAGGGCAAACCAGTCACAGGGCTCTACTATGCCGAGCTATTGGGCCGATTCGATGCCGAATTGCGGAAGAAACAGCGAGGAAAAAAGTGCTCTTCCACCATGACAACGCACCGGCTCATGCCTCCGCCGTTGTCACGGCCAAACTGGAAGCATTTAGCTACCCCCATCCTCTGTATTCTCCAGATTTGGCCCCATGTGACTTATTTTTGTTTTCAAATTCAAAAAAGTCATTTTCTGGACGGAAATTTGGGTCAAATGAGAAGGTTATCGCCGCCACGAATGCCTACTTTGCAGAGCTCCAAAAAACGTACTTTTCAAACGGGTTAAAAAATTGGAGCGTCGCTGGTTGAAGTGAGTAGAGTTGAAAGGAGACTATGTTGAAAAATAAATCGTCACTATTCCGAAATTTTCGTTTTTCTTCTGTAGGCTAAGTACTTATCGGACCACCCTCGTATGTATTGTGTGGAATAGATTTGAATTTGAATTGGCCACTTTCATGGACTGTCATTTGTGTGCGACCAGTCTATGCTAGACATATTTTTTCAAATACGGTAAAAAAAATTGAAAAACTGCAGTATTCCTAACATTTTACTTCAATATAAATCCGGTCACTCTCAATTTTTTTTAAATTTAATTGTTGATTTTCAGATCTGTGTGTTTCTAATAATGTTCTTTACTTTCGATTGCAGTTGAATCCGACGAAAATGGACTCGCCTGACGATGCTTGTGCCAATGCTGAATTTTTGCTACAGATTTTAGACGAGGTCACACATTCCATTTTTATGTCAGCCGACGCGTGTCCCAAGTAAGTACAGTTAGTCCAAGTAAAGAAGACATTCTGGAAAGATGCGAAAGACTCCAGCTCGGTCACTATCGGTTCAAAAATTACAAATTTTGTCTCAAATTGTAGAGCAGAATGTTTTCTGGCCTAATTGAATGGTAGCTATTATAATCAGAAGAGTTGATTTGAGTTTGATTGGTTTATAGTTATCACCTTGAGATATTCGACACAATGTTTCTCCAAGTAGGGCACTACTTAAGGAACCTACTGTTAAAGGAAGTAGGGCGTATTTTTGGCAGTATGAAAAGTTGTCATCACCGTGTCTGGTCCGATTTGAACTTCATCAGAGTACAATGATCTGAAAAATATAGAAATTGCCGGCCTGGTTGCCGCAGTGGGCTTCAGACAGCTAAGCACTGCCTGGTCAGGGTTCGAGACCCAGTAGGCATGGCTGTTTTTCACCTCATCAATCACCTTCGATCATTATCCATTATCCACGCACAAGCTTAAATTCTTATATGGGTATCTGGTATCATCCTCAATAAAAAAAGAAATTGTTTCAAAATAAT
Source organism: Sogatella furcifera (assembly GCA_017141385.1). Lineage (NCBI taxonomy): Eukaryota > Metazoa > Arthropoda > Insecta > Hemiptera > Delphacidae > Sogatella > Sogatella furcifera. The sequence continues at coordinate 10,494,745 of CM029553.1, forward strand.
TCAATTCATAAAAATGGCAAATCATCTCTCAGATACTGAACAATTCTTCAATTTTGACCGAATTGAACATATGATATATGAAATAGAACCGCCTCTTCAAGCTAAAATCAATGAGCTATAGTCTGTTAAGATCCGTTATCTTTTACGAAAGTTAGGGTTGTCCTCAGATTATTATCCTTGAAGGGTCCTTTCTACTGCAGATAACCAAGATTTTGAGTAGTAAAATAAGTATTCTGATGAGGAGTGGTCAATATACACTATCAGACACCAGCTTGGATATAGTTATTACTTCGTATGTATATTTCAGCATCAAGATATTGACAAAAACCCCTGTAGCTTGTTTTGGAGGAATTCCATTTTTGGAAAAGTGATCATTGAACTCCCAAAAATAGGTCAAACATCAATATTAATATGTCATTTGTACTATACTTCTCATGCTCCACAACGTTTAGGTTGGAAGGGTAGTGGATTTATTGTTACTTTTTTGAGATTTTTTTTAAATGTGGGTTTCGATCTAATGTAAAATATTTTCTATTGGGCCAATTTTCTTTTTATTCTTTTTTATTAGACGCATATTTTAGTCCTCTTTAATTTCTATTGAGGATCCTATTTTCCTCTAGGATCAACCGTTTTTCAGTTATGCGAAATTTACTTTACAAACCTTCCTCCCACCCTATGCTCACCCCCCAGGTTTGGGGACTTTTAGTATGTTAACCTCCTAACTAGTCTAAACAAATCCCCGAGGTCAGAAATTGGGGCTTATTTCGTACATTCTATGATGCTTCATTGACTGGGCTATTTGAAAACATTGCGGGATAATAAAATCAAGTGATTCTGATTTGAAAATTTTGTAGGTTATTCATTTATTTCAGCTTATTATAGGCTACAATCAATCTCACTGATAAAAATCTTAACGAGCTAAGCTTGTATTTGGAATCAATATTCCAAGATATCATTAATAATAGTTTCTTAAAGAATCTAAAGATATTTTATAGAAATAAAATTTATTTTTTCTTCAATGGTGTTATCAAGATTTGTAGTGTTTCTTTTTTCAAACAACAAAATTATTGATTGTCAGCTTATTCATAGTCATTCAACTTTGAAGAAGTTCAGTGTGTGCATTTTCTCTGTTCTTTCAGAACCGTGAGATACATTTGCGGGTGTTTGCAGAGGGCCGTCATGAGTAAATGGCCTCATGAGCGACTGGTCAGAACTAGAGTGGTCAGCGGATTCATATTCCTGCGCTTGCTGTGTCCAGCCATACTTAATCCAAGGCAGTTCAATTTGATATCAGGTAAGTGAAATAAATATCTCGCTAGCTTTATTATATCGTTGTTCTAGTATTATAAACAAATAAATCTTGTAGGATTATAATTATTATAATGCAAACTTATAACGTTTCAAAAATCATGCATTCTTTTTTGCGCCTCCCTATAAACTCCTGATCATGATTTTCAATAGTATAGCTTTATTTTGAAGGTAGCGTTATTGGTCAATATTTGTATTGAATGGAATCAGCAATAAGAATGTATGATTTCAAGGTTATTAGAAAAAGGTTGTTCCATAACTGCCTGATATTGGGCAGAATGAAAAAGTGGTGGGGAGACGTAAATTTGACGTAGTTCAGATCAGAGATCCCGACTACACTGGAGCACAACTACACTGGCGCCGTAGTGCGGCGCATGCACGGTCCTTCAATCTTTTCAGTAAAACAATTTTTATATTTTAATATCATGTGTTGCTATTTTGTTCACGCTTCTCAAAAGAAAACACCAACTTCATATTGTGTCAATAGTAGATCCTATTCCTACGTTATGGAAACATTAATACAGTATTATTATCATTGAAACATAAATATTAAAATAATTTCCGTATTGATACTATAACAAAATCGGTCAAATTGATTATAATCTGTCAATTTATCATATCTCTTCCATCATAACGCTAAATATTGTTTTATAAGTGAGAACATCAAACTAAGTTAGGCATATTTTTTTACAAAAATGGAAATTTATTTACAGGGTCAGATACTAGCTCAACATCCCATACACATGGATTGAACAAGTAATGCCACATTTACACCAGAGTGTTAATAACGTATTATTATATAGACTATTATATAACTTATTATATAAAAGTTATTAATTTTGTTATTAACTCCGGTGTAGGGCCTAAACGTGGCTTTAGGAATAGCCAGAGCCATGCTAGAGTTTATAGTGGACAAATCAGACGATTTATATTATTTTTCAATTCGCCAGTGTAGTTGTGGTCCAGTGTATTCGGGATCTCTGATCTGAACAACGTCATTTTTTGGGTTCCCCCACCACTTTTCAAATTCTCGAAAATCGGAACAACTTGTCTTTTCATTTCATTTCATATTCCTTTATTCATAAAATTGTACAATACATACAATGAATAGTGTCACTTTTATTCACATGTCTCTAATAACCTTGGTATGATTTAACCATTATTGAGGTCGACTCAGTAGAGTGGGGTTTCTTATAAGACGTCTGAGAACTCTTGTTTTAAGAAAAGTTGCCACAAATGTAATTAAAAGAGTGATAATTTGTACTCAAGTTGCAGAACATTACTTCCAACATCAACTGAAAAGTTGAATCAATTGAAGGTAAAATGAATTCATTAAGAGTTTGTATTTACGAAATAATTTCGTAAAGTGTAATAAATGTGACATGTACTTAATTTTGCGTCTTCAATGAAACTACGTTTTCTGTACTTGATTCAATGGGTGGTTTTATTTTTAAATTGATGTTTTCTTGTTGCAGAACCACCACCGACAATGGCGGCTCGCTCGCTGATAATGGTGGCCAAGTGCCTGCAGAACCTGGCCAACCTGGTCGAGTTTGGTGGAAAAGAGCCCTACATGGAGGTGGTCAATCCCTTCATACTCAAGAACAAGGAGCGAATGGTCGTGTTTCTTGACCAGCTGTCGGTCAGTTACTTATTTATTTTTTTATTCATTCAATGTTTTATTTATTCATTCATTTTTGTATTTTTCGTTTTTTATGACTTGTATTTTAATCAATTTTCAATTTATTGAGACACGCACAAAGTTGAAAAATGAATACAATAAATTTCGAATAAACAAATGAACAGTAGAACGCCGGTTATTCGAACAAATTGGGACCGGGATCAATTCGGGAAAAATCGGATAATTCGACATGGAATTGTATTGAAGAAAAACAATGTGTAAAACTTGGAATAGGCTAAATCAAGGTAATTAGAATAGAAAGGTAACAGTCATCGTAGCCGAGGCAGGGAGAAAACCGCGAGTTCTGACATTATCGGCACCCCAGATTTGAATTTCCTAACTTTTAGCGCCAGCTAGGTTTGCTTGACAGCTGGGGTTCTGATGACGTCAGAACATACGGTTTTCTCCCGGCTACGATTTTTATTGCATTTGAAAAGTACAGTGTGGTGATAGAAATCAAAACAAGTACGGTACTGTACTAAACTACAGTACTGTAAGTACAATTCAATAAGTACAACACATTGCCTCGCCGCGCTACGATCACGTTGTAAACGCTGGTTTTTAATTTATTTCTATGCTTAAGACCGATTCGGATAATTGGCAATTCGGTTAATCGGCGTTCTACTAACAATGACACATTAAATGAAACACAGGCTTTATGATTGGGCGTGCTGGAAAGTAAAGAGAGAAGAAATAATACCTAACCAACCATGGTTTCCCATGTAATAGGCAGGTAGGGTGAGAGAGAGAGGAAGAAATGGGAAGGGGTGAGATATAGTGAATGAGTGTAAGAAAGAATACAGAAAGAAGAGCAAGCAAAATGAATGGTGAGCGAGTCCCTTTATTAACCGAGGAGAAAATCGTAACTGAAAGAAGATAATGCGGAAATAAGTTTGCACAAAAATCTTGAGTCTCATACAGTATATCCAAATGGGAGAAAAATGTCTATTGGTCCAGTTTTTCATATCAAGTTTAGTTTTTCCACTGATCTTTGAGTTGAATGAAGACAAAAAAATGCATAACTTATTTTCTTCTTTTGTCTTCATCCTACTTGAACTGTTGATGATAGTAAGCTTAAAAACTTAGTAGATACTAGTGACTTTCACTTTTACAACAGTACTCACGATTTTTATGCTTGTTGGACGCGTTTCGTGGCACTGAGCCACATCTTCAGCATACAAGGAGTAACTAGATACACTAGTTATCTAGTTACTCCTTGTATGCACTGAGACTCTAGTTATCTAGTTACTCCTTGTATGCTGAAGATGTGGCTCAGTGCCACGAAACGCGTCCAACAAGCATAAAAATCGTGAGTACTGTTGTAAAAGTGAAAGTCACTAGTATCTACATAATTTATTATTAAAATCGATATCAAACTGTTTATTGTTTCAAATGAAAGACATAAATAATTGTTGAATTATGTTGTAGAATCTGACTGAGAAGCCGGAATCTGAGAGTGAGCGGATGAAAGGAGACCCAGCCCGAGATCTGGGTACCATACACCACATTTGTGTCTCACATCTCAGAGAACTGCAGCATCTCACTAAAACACAGGTAACTTTCAATTTATTAAATACGAGTACATTATAAATAAAGGGTAATTGCCTCATTCTCAGGCAATTGTTAACTTGATGTATTTATTGTCTACAGAAGACGAATTTATGACTCGCAGGTATAGTCTGTTTAAGCAAAGAAGACATTCTGGCAAGATGGGGAAATGACTCCAGCTTGGTGAATATAGGTTTGGAAACTGTAGAATGTTTCCTACAATTTGAGACCAAACTAATTCATTTGAACCAATATTCACCGAGCTGGAGTAATTTTTCCATCCTCTCAGAATGACTTCTTTGCTTGGGCAGACTATACCCTCGAGTATATTATACTATTAGAGTATTAGACTATTTTATAAAAAATATGCTTAAAAGTGAGAAAAACTAAGTCAACATGCATGATTTATAATAATATATTTAATGCTATAATATGGGTAGATTTTACCTAGAGTGCAATGTTTCCATTTCATAACGCCAGGGACTTGATAATACTCCTCACCTAGAATCAATTATGTGTGTGAAGTCTATTGTATGAATAAATTGATAAATAATAAATTAGGCTCCTCTCCTCTCCTTTTCAATCTTCCTATATTGTCTGAATAGTAGATTCATTTTTGTCGATTGTTTCAGGCAAATCTAAAGAAGCTGGTAACTGTGACAGAAATGCTGAGCAAACACAAACAAAAGTACTTGGAAATGATCAGGTAGTAGAATGAGAGCCGGTCCCCCTCTCGTCTTACCCCTCCTCCTCCTCCACCGCCTAGAAATCGGAGAAAAGCTGCTGAATCGACAAAACTCGGTCTGGCTCTACGTAAGTGTAAGCTGTTCAACTGATCATATAGCATCAGGTTAAGAACTTGAAAATTGATAGTCTGTCCAAGCAAAGAAGACATTCTATCAAGATGGGAAAATGATCCAGCCTGGTCAACATTGTTTCAAAAATTATACATTTAGTCTCAAATTGTAGATCATCGTGTTTTCTACTATTTGAGACCACATTTGTACCAATATTTACCAAGCTGGAGTTCTTTTACCCATCTTGCCAGAATGTCTCCTTTGGTTCGTCAGACTATAAAAAAGCCAGAGCTCAGTAAATTATGTCTCTTGAAAAAATATAGACTTATTGCTGAGGAGACTCTTCCGGGTATGTTCCACCTCGCCATTTTGTACTAAATACTGGTCACTTGAAGATAAACTTTTTTTGGAAGGATTGGAATGATTTGGGAATAATAAGGCATGTGTATATTTCGCAGTGAAAACCAGAAAGTATTTGAGATGGAATTTTGAGAATTCTTGAAAAGGATTCAAACATCAAGTTTGTGTAAGGCTTACTGCAGTGTGGCCATTGGTGTGAAGTGTCCCATAACAGTCTGTGGAGATCATATTTTTCCCGCCAGACGCCTTACTTTTGCCAATTTCTTTAATGCTGATTTGGAATTTGCTGGCAACATTTCTACTTATAGTCTGTCCAAGCAAAGAAGACATTCTGGTTAGATAGGGAAATGACTCCAGCTTGAGAACAAATTTATAATTTTTGAACCAATTTTGACTGAGCTGGAGTCATTTTCCTATCTTGCCAGAATGTCTTCTTTGCTTGGACAGACTATACTTATCAAATTCTTTCAGTAGAAACAACATTGGAAATAAAACTTTTAAAATAATAAAGTTCTCACAATTTCGCTTTTGAAAAGCGTTTAATTGTTTAAAAATAACTCTGGTAAACGAAAGGTTCAGGTTAAAAGCTAATATTTTAATACAAAATAATGACTTGCGTACAATTTTTGTAACAAGTATTCTAAGATCTACTTAATCTACGGTAGTTCTAGTGAGATTTTGCAAAACTATTGTTGATTTGGCCGAGCTATCACATTGAATGGCCACACTAACGTTTCAGTCGTTTCTGAAATTCTATTCTTAAAGTTATCAATTTTTTGTCACATGGAGGATAAACAAACATCTATTTAGATTGATGATGATTTAGAATCGATCAATTTTTTTACCTCCACCCCATTGTATTAATTGTAAATAATGTATCTTTTAAATTTATATTCAACTATAATTTACTATTATGGTCGCAAAGTATGTAAAGCAGTTTATAGCATTTAGGTAACTAGTGATTATTATAACGAAAATGTTTCGGATAAGAACACCAAATTGTTTTTGTGTTTCAACTGTTGGATGATTAGCTTGAGTTTTTAATGTCATAGTAGTTTTTTAAACTTGAAAATGTATTTCTTTGTCAACTCAATATTGATATTGATGATGATTACATAGCATACATCGTGATTCCAAAATTGTCGTTCAGCCTCTCAATTGGTAACATTGATGTTTCATCTTTTATGTACTTTTGAAGTTCTGTCCCGCCCAATGTTATAATAGTTCTGTAGTAAGTTTGGTCCTGCCTGAGCGATTTCTTTTCTTGCGTTTGCTGCATGTGATGCACAAATGAGTCTATGACTTGTTCGTGGTAATTTTTGTATTCAATACCTCCATTTGTAAACTTTTTGTTTCACTGTAATTAGATTGAAAGATTCTCTGTGAATTACATTTGTATTCTATGATGATTTATTCAAAAATTCAATTATCATTGGAGGAATTGTGGTGTAATTTTTACACTAAAATATTATCAATGTATTAAGAGTAGGCGTAGTTTGAGTGAGACTATGTAAAAAAACCCATGAATGATGAATTTCAAGAAGGCGGAGGAACTAGATCACAACTTCCTTTAATGGCTGAACTTCAATCTGTGCCGCTATAAAAACAATTTGCCTTGATAAATTTAAATCATCAATTATTATCACATTGTCGCTACTAGAATCTACAATTTACTTTGCTCTATCTAGAACTCTGTGAGCATTTTTCTACAATTTGAACAAATTATCATCCCCTCGCAGGGTAATGAACTTTAGCTAAATTAGAAGAGGCTGTTTTATTGAATGTATGGAGTAGTCATTTCAAAGTACACACATTACAGAGACTTTAAGTATAGCCTACAGTCTTCGTAAGGGTCCAAATCCACTGTCAGTTCGAACTGTGACAGTCAAAAACTATGAATGGATGGGGAAACCGACAGTTTAAAATAGTTGTAAACCGGCATGCCGATCTATGGGAGATCAGCTGTGAACGATCGAATTGACAGTGGATGTGTACCCTAATATAGTCTTAAATGAAAAGACAAGACGTTGTCAAACCACTGATTTATTAAAAATCGAGATACCGGTTTCGGATCTTACACCATTATCAATCTCTTGTAAACTAAAAGTACAGAGCATCTCTACTGTACTAAAAGTACAGAGCAGCAGTATTTATACTAACGGTGAAGCACCGCTATTGGTAGACGCTTGAGCCAATGACAGACGGTCTGTCATTGGCTCAAGTGTCTACCAATAGCGGTGCTTCACCTTTAGTATAAATACTGCTGTTCTGTACTTCAAGTTTTAGTTTACCAGAGATTGATAATGGTGTAACATCCAAAACCGGTATCTTGATTTTTTTTAAAATCAGTGGTTTGACGTCTTGTCTTTTCATTTAATATGGATAACTACCACAATATCACATTCACAACTACTCAAAAACTAATATAGTCTGTCTAAGCAAAGAAGACACTCTAGCAAGATGGGAAAATGACTCAAGCTCGGTCAATATTGGTTCAAAAATTATCAATTTGATCTCAAATTGTAGGAAAGAATTTGATCTAATATTAAGACCACATTTATAATTCTTGAACAATTATTGACCAAGCTGGAGTCATTTTCCCATCTTGCCAGAGGGTCATCCTAGCTTGGACAGACAATATCTTAGCTTCCTTCAATATAAAACCATAACCTTTAAAGTGGCAAGTATGAAGAGTGAAAGTTGCAGTTAAAAGTATTGAAATCATTTCTAAATCAGCTGTTAAAACGAATGCGTTCTCATGTGCGCTCTCACATTAGAATTTCTACAAATCATAGCTATCTCAAGAAATAATTGTCTGTTTTCAATCTTCTATGATAATTTTTATCATAATCGAGCAGCCTACATAAAACACAAGATGTATTCTATAAGAAAAGGTTCATATTCATATTTTATTAAAATTATGCTCCACGAGGGAAAAACTAAGTCAAAAGTGGTGGGGGAACCCAAAAAATGACGTAGTTCAGATCAGAGATTCCGACTACACTGACCCTGCACTGAAGCTCACAACTACACTGGCGCATTGAAAATATGAATCATTATTATTATAGAACTACCATAGCTCAAACTGGCATACATTAAAACAAGGTAACTCCAATAAAAAATGTAATTAGTCAATTAGGTTTCCAATTTAAAACTAGTTCATTATTATTATTATGCATGATAATATTTATTATTATGGTTATTATTATTAATATCATGCATGATAATAATCTAGATAATTGGAGACTTAATCTAGTATTGTACAGGGTGCGGCAGAGAAGATGGACGTTTTTGAGAAGGGCATTACTCATTTCCTCCGACACCGAGAGGAAATGGTGAGAATGGTGGCGTTAGACTCGTGTAATCTTACCATTTTTTGTATTCCTGTTCCAGTTGTCGCCATGGAGCGTTGGACAATGGAAAATCGCGTTTTGCCTGTGATTGTTTTTTTTTTCTAAATAATGAGTCATTTGCCGTCGTGAAGCTTAAATTTCGACAACCATATCGAAATCCATCAACATTCATCGAGTAGGACTGTTCCTTCTCAAAACAACATCACATACGATAACAAGCCCCGAACTCAGGACGAAAATTCGCGTGGAAGTCGCAGAAGTTGAGAGAGCGATGTTTTAAAAATTAAAAAAATATTTCTTATTGATGGAAATTATGTTTCAGCCATAAATATGTAATAAAAACGTGTAAAAATTGAATTTCCAAGCAAATCCCGTTTACTTGTAGTTTTTATCACTGATGGTTCCGGTTCTTTGAACGCTTCTATGGAATACGGCATCCACCATTTTGAATCTGCCATTACGTGACCCAGTCGTGAATCTAGAGTAGCATCAAGTGGCTCTGATATCCATAGATACCCTAGATAACAAAATATTTAGTTCTGCTGCTTTCTTCACGAACCTTCTCACGGAAATAAACAAGGAACCCTACTATTGAAGAGTCTACAAAAAAGGCAAGAATGCAAGGACAAACTGTATCAACGATTTCGGCTACTACATGCCTGATGTGATTTTCCATTCTCGATTTTCTCAAATGGTATTCCCATGCGAACATTTTGACACCAATAAATTAGTTTTTGAATAGTAACTAACAAATTCATGATATTTTAAAAATCGTTCATCTTCACTGCCGAACCCTGTATAAGCTTTTGATGGAATTTATGATAGACATCCTATTTCTGATTTGTCCACTAATTTCTGTTGGAAAGTCTAGCATTAATTTATAGATGATCCTGGCAATTCCTAACTTTTTTAATCCTTGTGTATGGCATGTTGAGCTTGTACCTGCCCCTGTACATCTTTTAAGAAGGAATGGCGCAATTCTGGAGGATAATTAATTCTTGAATAATCTAATTGGGCTTTTTCTTGTTCCTTATTACTTTTTAGGTGACAGCGAATGTCATCTTTTCAGATAAACCATTGTTAAATAGGTACCCTACTTGAAGTGGCTGAAGAATTCATTGAAGTAAATATTCTGAAAGGCCAGGAGTTATATAGTTCACTGCAATCCTTTAGAGACAGCAAAGATGTGTGAAGAAGTTTATGCGACTTTCTATAATTGTACTCACAAGAATGCTATCTACTTAAAGGGACTACTGGTGATATCAGAACACTTTTCAGTCATATAATGACAGAAACATAGCTTCAAGATGAAGTTTTGGATAAGTCAAACAAAATAAATCAAGCCGTGAATCAGATATTAACGAGATTCATTTATTGTTAAGAGGACCCATCAATCTATTTTGGATACCTAATCAATATTATGACCATCTTGACTCCATTTGAACTCTAGGTGGCGGCATAGATCATTATTCAGTCGTTTCCCGTCTCTGGAGGAGTAGTAATTGTTACATTACACTCTGATCAGATTAACTGCATGTTATTCAGAGGTGTTCTGCGCCGTCACTTGGTTGAGAGGATGAACGTGCTAACCACACGTTACCTCTATTCTGGTTGATGATTATTTGCTTGATGTATCATGTATGGTCTGTCCGGACGGGAAGGGCGTTCTGGCGGGGGGTTTGGCTTCGGCTCGGTCGGTGTTGATTCGGGGACTGTGGGCTCTATTTGAGAATTTATGGCTTTTGAGCCGGTAGAGGAATCGTTTTCCCGTCTTGAAAATCCCGTCTTTCCCGTCACCTCCATGATTTTTACGAAATATATTTTGATCAGCTATCTTGACTTTATTGGTGAAGTCTTCTGTGGGAATTGACAAGTTTCCACGACTTAATAATTCAATCCAACCATCTTGAGAGCTCTCTGTGGTTAGTCTGAATTCACTGTCTGTTTCGTTTCTAATCAAATATCCTGCCAAATATCGCAATGATTCTTCAGCACTATCACTCAAGGCTACTTCTTTCTTCGTCTACTTCAGTAATACTCTGCTGGAGCACACCTTCTGATTCGACATACTATAAAAATTATCTTCTTCGAAATTTAGGGGAAGAGTTTTGAACATGGACTCAGTAAAAAATTTTACTTCCTCTTCATCAATGGTGTTTGATCCTATTGGTAATGGCATTTCTTTACCAAGAAGGAGTAACTTCAATCTATGTTTGAATTCGGTTGGCAATGGTTTGTTATAATATTGAGAGCCAATGCATCTCACTCTTGAGAAAAAACTCTCTAGCACATCTCGCGTCAATCGCCTGGTCATTATGTATTTTATTGCAGTATTTAATTCTGAATTACTTCATGAATCGCCATACAAGTTTTTGAGAGATTTAATTGAAATTATTATTCCTTTCTGAAAGGGGAGGAATTTCTTTTTCTCCCCCTATTGTTCTTCCCATCTCATTGAGAATTTCAAACTGCTCCTCTAGCCGGAGTCCAAAGCCACTTTTCCAACTTTTCGGATCATATTTGTTGTTTGAGTTGAACACATCGATGAATTTATCAACTAGTTCAAAGAACTGGCTGAATTGAGGGCTTTCGGGAAATTTGATTGTTGATAGTGTCGCAGTGTGATGAGAGAAAAGTTGATACGCGAGACAAACATTCTGTCTCAAGCTTCCTCTCACTTCAATGTGACTCCTCTGGAGTTTAGGAGCTAATTTAAGCTCATCTTTCTCAATCACATTCTCAATCTGGCGTTTCCCTAATATATAACTATCGAAGTGAATTCCATCATCCAACAAATGATTTCTCAACAGTTTGATTAGATGTGGAACATCTGCAAACACATAAATTTTATCGTCACTTCCTGGAACATTGAAAAATGTCTTTTCACTGGAGACGCCAATGGATTTCCAAAGTCTTTGATTCCCTCCCCCCATGTCACTCACAATTGCTATAACATTGAAACCAGAAATTTTTAATCGATTAATTATGTTATTTAGAATATTTTCTTGCATCTGGCAATCAAAATCTTTGTACATTATCTGTTTCCATTTCTTTTCAAGCCCTCTAGCCATTACTACTTGCACTTTGGAGTGAGGCCCATATACCTTGTCCTCCCTCTGGTCATAGCACATCCTACTGTCAATATTCATTTCATCAAATGATAATACAGCTTTTCTGAATTGCTCATGGCTTCACCTCTTGCTTTCATTATTGAAATTACATTCTCTTGTAATCCAGGTGAGCATTCTAAATTCTTCGTCCACTTTGATAAAGTAGAAATACCTGGAAGAGGCAATTTAAATTTTCTTCTCAAAAATTGTACGTTTTTTTAGACAAAGATTTTAAAACAAGTGCCGCCTCAATATCTTCGTTCTTCCATCAAGTTCTCGTCTTCTTATTTTTCCGATTCAATACAATTTCTATCTGTCCTGGTGTGAATATTCCTGATAATACATCTTTCAATTTCTTCTCGACATCTACGTCTTGGGTTCTCATACTATTCAACTTTTCTTCAAGGAATTCATACTTGTCTGAACTTCAATCTTGTTTTCTTCTTCAACAAATATTTTTCTAGAAATGAATTTCGTCTTTTCAAAGCTTCTAGTTCGGTTTTTAATCTGATGTTTTCCGTCTGAAGTTTCCTTTTCGGTCTTCTCTGTTGAAATGATTGTTTCGTTGCTTCTTTCTTCTCTTTCCAATATTTCTCCAATTAGCTGCTCCCGTTCTCTTTCACATCTCCTTGATGGACTGTGATCCAATGATACTGTTGAATTCGGGAGGCTAAGGGTTGGAAAAGCATAGTTTTTCAACAGTTTTCTCCTATTCTCTTTCATCAATTCCACCCTTAAATCTCGTTCATAACTTTCGGCGGTAAAATGCTTCGAACAAATTCTGGCATTATTGGAATTGAAGGAATTAGCTCTTCTACAACATTTAATCCATAAATCGCTCATATCACTGTTCTTGGGGAAAGAGTGAAAATGATATTCATTTCCTTTTTTTTATTATAATTTTTGCAACTTGACACAGCGCAGCCAATCATTTCAAATACATTCACTATAAACTACCTAATAGCAATTAATATTCAATTTCATCGACCCTATTAATGTTATATTGGAAATTATTTCAACTAAGTTGCCGAAGCGGAACTGAAAAAATAAACACAAATTCAAAAAAAGGATGAAGGTTTATTATTATTTATTATTATTATCTATTAATCTATTGGAAAAACACACATAGGTTGAAAGAACAGGCATAGCCCTTGGTATTTCAAAACAAAATTTTCATTAAAATATAGTCCAAAATTTGAGGTTACAAGTACAAATTTCTTCTTCAGCCGAAGTTTTCTCACTCAAAAAAATGATCTGAAAGTGATAATAATTTCAAAATTTTGGATTTTGAAGGGTTGATCCGAAAAACACAAAATAGTTCCAAACTTTCATTAAAATAGGAAAATGAATTAAAAAATTTAGAGCCGAAAATCATCACACACTAACACTTCCTGTAACCATGGTAATATAAATCTATAATATGCTTTTAACAAGTTTATAGAACTCAATATTTACACTTATTGATTAATTTCACACTTATAATACGATTTTCACATGCTACAACAGAGATAATGACTTGAAAACTATGAATAATATAAACAAAAAATATGCCTAACCTAGTGTAAAAAGTTTGATATTCACACTTATATAGAAAAATATTTACACATTATGATGCAAGAGATAATAATACTTGTAAATTGACGGATTGTTATAAACTTTGCCGATTTCGTTATGGAATCGATATACGGTAATAAATTATTTTAATATTGATGTTTCAATGATAATATTATGCTTCCATAATGTGGGACACAATATAAAATTGGTATTTTTCTTACAAGAAGCGTAAAAAAATTTCAACATATTGAATTAAATTAGAAAACTAGTTTTGCTGAAAAGATTGGAAGACCGCGCATGCGCCGCACTACCGCGCCGGTGTAGTTGTGAGGTTCCAGTGTAGTCGGGATCTCTGATCTGAGCTACGTCATTTTTTGGGTTCCCCCACCACTTTTTCATTTTACCCAATATCAGGCAGTTATGGAACAACCTTTTTCTAATAATTTTGCCGTTTTATTAGGTCTGGGCCTTTTATTAAAGGAGGTTATGCTAATGCCCACTAATGACTCATTTAATAAAACCGCATATTATAATATATTCTTATGGATTTTATTGGTGGGGAGACCCTTACTGGTAGTTCCACCCGTTCCACCAATGTGCACTTGAGCAAATACCGATCACCCATCCAAGAGCAGTCTACAGTGTTAGTAACTCAACATCACGTTTACCGATAGATCACCCTCACCGAGAGACCAATACCCAGTACAGAAGCTGGCATATTGACAGAAGTTCATCAACCTGCGAGTGGATGTAGTCTGTCCAAGCAAAGAAGACCCTCTGGCAAGATGGGAAAATGACTTCAGCTTGGTCAATATTCTTGGTCTTAGTTCAAGAATCATAAATGTGGTCAGTAGATCAAATTGTTTCCTACAATTTGAGATCAAATTGATAATTTTTTAACCAATATTGACCGAGCTTTAGTCATTTTCCCATCATGCTAGAGTGTCTTCTTTGCTTGAACAGACTGTAATAGAGGTAGTGATGAAAATTGAGGCTGTTTCGTCTGTTTCTTGTACGTTCCAAAATTCGACCAGCTGACCAGAGTATATCATTTATAACTATTCACTAGTCAGCTGGTCCAGTACAGTTACGCAGTCTTCTTCGAACAACATCAGCTGTTGGAATGCTAAGACGAAACCGCCTTATTTTTAGCACCAGCCCTATCACATATTTACATTCAACACTCAATAATTATAATTATAAAAAGAATTATCATTTGATGAATGATCATCAAATAATTATCTTGATATTCAAACGACTGAAAGCACAAAAAAGATTCAACAATTATTATACTGGGTGTTTTAGGAGGAATGTGCAATACTTCTCAGGCTGATTCCTCACACCAAATAGACAAAAAAGTTCCATAGGACAAATCCCCAAAAACGCTTTGTTACCAAAATAAGAATGGCGGAAAATTGAGATTTTTTCAAAAAAAAAAATTTAGAGGCTTTACTCAGGTTCCAAAATTATTAATTCTTATGTCAAATTTGCTGAAAAATTCAATGAAACCAGTTTCAAGTTCGTAATTCTAACGGTTATTATGATAAGGGGGAAATATGTAAAATAACACCATTTCTCGACAATCAAGGGATCATAAATTTGTATTTTCTATCAATGTTAGTTAGAGAGAGTCGGATTCTTGAAAAAAAGTTGAATGGCGGCGATCTTGTTAATCTTACCCGATTCTCAGAAATAGCGATCAAATATCGCAATATAGACAAAACATAGCACAAGTGGAAAATGTGTGTTGAGATTTTGCGGTTTTTTATCGCTTTTTCTGAGATTTACACAATCGCCGCCATTCAACTTTTTCTTTAGAATCCCAATAACTGTTATAGTTACCAACTTTAAATTGTTCAATTGTATGTAATTTTACATAGGAATTGATAATTTTGGATCCTGAGTGAAGCCTCTAATAAATTAGAAAAATGAATATTGTTTGAAAAATCTCAATTTTTCGTCATTATTATCTCGGTAACAAAGCGTTTTTGGGCGTTTGTCCTATGGAACCTTTTTCGACTACTTGGTGTAAGGAATCAGCCTGAGAAGTATTGTACATTCCTCCTGAAACACCCTGCATATTACTGTTGTGAAAATTGTGCTGAAATTATAGCTATAAGTAGTACAGTAGATATCACACAGCCATAATTTTACTGATTATAGAAATGTTAGTGATAAAATATGCGTGTTCATAGTTGTAATTCGAATTGTATAGTAATATCTGTCTACAATATTTTATTCAATATATTTTAGTGGTTCAATAAATTACGAATCTGAGATTGAATTTATTATACTTTGCATGTGGAATAATTTATAATATCAAGTAAATAAGAATTATGTGTTTGTTTCGTCGTATTCTAATTTTGTGAGCTATTTTATTACAGTAGATTATATTTGTATAAAATGAATGATGAATAATTCAACGAATGAATCAATTTATTGAAGAAACCCTCATTGGAAATCACTTTACTTACTAGTTATTATCAAAATTTAAATTCATTTTCATATCTTCTGCCTACGATTTGTAGTAATTTTATATTTTCATTGCATTTACTTTTCGTCAGCAACTTATTTGATGAAAATTATGTTGATCTATTGAGTTATATTTAGTTGAGTCTCTTAATTGAAAACTAATACCGGTACCTCTAGAAGTTATCATTATTGCACTGAATTATTTATTATGTACATAATTTTGCCTTGTATTTATAACACTCCACTATAAGATCCAACAATTATTATACTGGGTGTTTCAGGAGGAATGTGCAATACTTCTCAGGCTGATTCCTTACACCAAGTAGACGAAAAATTTCCATGACACCAACCCCCAAAAACCCTTTGTTACCTAGATAACAATGGCGGAAAATTGAGATTTTTCAAAAAAGATTAATTTTTCTAATTTTTTAAAGCCTTTAGTGAGGTTTTAAAATAATCAATTCCTATGTAAAATCAGCTGAGGAATTCAATGGAACCAGTTCCAAATTTGTAACTTCAACTAGAAAACGCCATTTTTCAACAATTAGTGTTATAACTGGATAAGAAATCATAAAATTGTATTTTTTATTAATGGAAGTTGAATAGAGTCGGATTCTAAAGGTAAAGTTAAGTGGCGGCGATTGTGTAAATCTTACCCAAATATCAGAAATAGTAATCAAAAATTGCAAAATCGCTACTAAACACAAATTGATCACTTGTGCTATGTTTTGTCAATTTTGCGATTTTTGATCGCCATTTCTGAGATTTGGGTAAGATTTACACAATCGCCGCCATTCAACTTTTCCTCTAGAATCCGAATCTCTTCAACTTCCATTAATAAAAAATACAATTTTATGATTCCTTATCCAGTTATAACACTAATTGTTGAAAAATGGCGTTTTCTCGCATATTTTTCCAATTATATCAATAACCGTTGAAGTTACCAACTTGGAACTGGTTTCATTGAATTCCTCAGCTGATTTTACATAGGAATTGATTATTTTAGAACCTCACTAAAGGCTTTAAAAAATTAGAAAAATTAATCTTTTTTGAAAAATCTCAATTTTCCGCCATTGTTATCTAGATAAAAAAACGTTTTTGGGGGTTGGTCCCATGGAACTTTTTTGTCTACTTGGTGTAAGGAATCAGACTGAGAAGTATTGCACATTTCTCCTGAAACACCCTGAATATTTTTTACTCCACTAAAGAGCTACTCGATCCATGTCAATATATTATAGCTGTTTAATATTTTTCCTATATCAAGAATTTGATGATCACGATGGTGAAGTTGAAAAATTAGTTGACGATAGAATTAGTTCTTGTAATATTGTAATTTTTATAATGATTGCTCTGTAAGGTTTTAGTGGTGTTTTGAACAATTTGATGAGTGCCAATTTAAAAAGTTAGTCATAACTCTTATATAAATACTTGCCTAATATGATTATTTTAACCATAAGCTGAGCTCAATATGATGTTTCTAATCATCTATAATTATAATGTTTGTTTATTTTGGTGCTAATTTTTTATAAACTTTATTATTGTACGATCAACTAAGTATAATGTGCTATGTAGTCCTTATCCTAAGTAAGCTCGTTTCCTAACACACAGTTTATGAAGCAAGACTATTTTCAAAAGCCGTTCAAATAATATTATAATTATCTGTTGTCATAAAAATAAGGCTTGGCTTGTTCTACACACTTTAAACTGTTATTCAAGTTCATATAGCCTGTCAAAGCAAAGATGACATTCTGGTAAGATGGAAAAATGACTCCAGCTCTGTCAATAATGGTTCAAAAATTATAAGTTTGTTTTTAAATAGTAGATCAGAATTTCTCCTACAATTCCAGACCAAATAATAATTATAATTTTTGAACCGTTATTGACTAAGCTGAAGTCATTTTATTTCCTTCATGTCTTTTTTGCTTGGACAGACTAGGCCTATATCAATATTGAGAACAGTCTAGTCGAACTCTTATCAGTTTCCGACAACAAAGAATTCTGAAAGTGAACATGTTATTAAATTATTCTGTAAATTTTTATTTTTGAATATTTGAATTTCCTATCTAAACAGCCCAGAACGTTCAGATCATTCTTTTATTGTATATTGATTAGATACAGAATACAAAATTAAAACTTGAGTTATTTCTACTAAAATTGTAGCTCCAAGCATGAATAAAATCAACATTACATTTCTCGTGGTTTTCATTAGCTCGAATTTCATTGTTAATTGATAAATAATTATTTATTCATGGTAAAATTTTTGTTGTTCGAAAATAAATTTCAAATTGTTTCTTATGTGTTTGTGATTATTCGTGTATCCTTGGGAAAGTGATAATGTAAACAAGAAACAGGCATTTTTATCTTCTCATTATTGAAATACGGTACAATAAACATTTGAAAAACTATAAATCTAAAAGCCCGTAAGGACAGTGCTAGGCATGTGCCGCACTGGCCATACGGGCCTCAAGATCAATGCAGCAAGGAAATTTGGAGAGTTTGGAGAGATGGGAAACCATACCGGACTGTGATTCCAGGGAGAATCGGTGTACATGTTATGACGTCTTTTAATCAGTCGTGGGGCCTGTAGTATTAGTGGGTATTGGTCAACTTGATAATATTTTGCGGGCTTGACCAACACACACCCCCCTCCCCCCTCTAAAAAAATCCTGAATACGCTCTAGTACAGTGAAGTTATAAGAAAAATAAGAAGTAAAAGAATGCGAGAAGATGCAGTGAATCTCCACTCTATTTGAATTTTAATATTTTTCTATTCGGTAAATATTTACCAAGTACGGTAACGCTTTTGGGTCCCCTGGATTCGCTAATGCTGCTGCTGCTGCAGATATCTTTCCAATCAACAAGATTTGTTGACTTTTTCAATTGAGAATAATAACATGTTAATTGGTCTGATCTCCCAATCAGAAATTTTCCTGGCTTTGTTTGTATAGTACGAGTTTCCAAGCAAAGAAGACATTCAGGCAAATTGGAGAAATGACTCCAGCTTAGTCAATATTGATTAAAAATGTCAAATTCGGTCTGAACTTTTAGATCAGAATGTTTCCTACAAATAGAGTTAAATTTTTCTTCTTCAACCAATATTGACCGAGCTGGAGTCATTTTCCCATCTTGCCAGAATGTCTTCATCGCTTGAATAGACTTAACAGTTGTAACTCGTTATTATAAATTTTATTCTTGAAGGTTTTAACAGCTGGCTAGTTATTGTTCTATTGTTGAGGTCTTGTATAAGTATAAAGATTGAGCTGCCAGAATTCATAGCCTGCTTTCTTCGAAGCCTGTCACTGTCTTCAAATTGCACAGCTCAAACATCATGTACCGGTATCGACTAGGTGTTGCTTTCATCTTATTCATTGTAAGTATTGTGGTGGAGCGATTCCCTATTCATGAACTCACAACTAAAAATAATAATAATATTTGTGTAACTTGGCTGGCTCAGGTGGGACCTTTCGGTTGCAACGCCAGCACTAATTTAATGTAACTTACTTAAGGTTACCATCCGCCCTCTTTTCCCCGGACATGTCCGGTTTTTTGGTCATTTTAAAACGTCCGGCCGGATTTTTCAGAAATCCCTCATTTGTCCGTGTTTTCCACGGAAATGGGCAACAAAATACAGTAAATCATACTTTTTACTGATTTATCATAATTATTGAAATTCAAAACTGCAGAGTTGTTCTGCCAATGTATTTCCCGTTATGTAAAGAGTGGAATGGTTATCAGCTGCTTGCAATCAGCTGGTCAGCTCCAATTGTAGGGTTGTAGACTTTTAGAGAGGTTTTTGAAGAACTCTATACAAGAATTGTGTTCTAAAACAGATCAAATTAAGTAATAGTTTTAAAAGCCGGCCGGGTTGGCCGAGTGGTCTGGGGCGTTACAACCTTCAGTCCGCTAGCGCTACCCGGTCGTGGATTCGAATCCCATCAGAGGCATGGTCGCTTATGCACCTCATAAATCACCCTCGCACACTCCATTACCCACGCACAAGTAGATTTGAATACTTATGTGGGCATCATCCGCAGAAAAAAAATACAATCACATAATTTTAGTCTCTTGAGTACAAAAAGATAGTTTTGTAGCCTACATTTACAATTATACCTTTTTGACACCCCGTTTATTCAACTTTTTTATCTTACACCAGAGGGTATGGGGTACCCCCCCCCCCCAAAGGCCTAAGGTGTCCGGCTTTTTGACCCAAGCAATATGGTAACCCTACTTACTCCGCTATCCAAAATTCAGTTATAATCTATAATAGTCACTGAAATTATAGACGGATGGGTATCATATTATTTTAATAATATTTATCACCTTATTGCTTTCATTTCTAGGTGATCCATAATTCTCTGCAAGAATCGGTTATTGATTATGTGAGTGAATCAAACTTGTTGAAAACATTCTATCAGTTACTTTTGAGGGAGGTAATTAGAATAATGGAATCTATTCTAATTACCTTGCTTTTAAGTACGGTAAGTTATTACCGTACTGTAACCAATCTGAGGTGGTACTTATTTTGGTTTGAAGTCATAAGATTATTATTTCTTTCATTGTATGTGTATAGGAATATGATTGATCAACAACATTCCTGCAAAGGTATAGGCCTAATCATCTGTCCATGCAAAGAAGACATTCTGGAAGATGAGAGAATGACTCCAGCTCGGTCAATATCGGATCAAATACTATCTATTTGGTCTAAAATTGTTGATCAGAATGTTTTCCACAGTTAATCACCAAATTTATCATTTTTAAACTAATTCTGACCCAGCTGGAGTCATTTTCCTATCTTGACAGAATTTTTCTTTACTTGGTCATTCACTGCGGTACTGAGTTCTCTTTCTGGACCTCAGGGAATAATATAATTAGGGGAGAGTGGTGTACCTTTGACCAGTTTTGCTTCTAAGATTTTTTAAAACTTCATTTTGGCTTAAAAGTAACATATTTTTGTATGAATCTAAACTTCAATTAGTTAACTATCTTTTACTAAAATATCATTTTTTAGCTTCATCCAAAGTAACTTTTTTTATTATTTTAATAATCACTACCAAGTGGTCAAAGGAACTACATGGTGTTGTACTTTTGACCAGTGCATGTTGTACCTTTGACCAGTGGATTGGGATGTCGATTTAGGCTAAGTTAAGCCTACAATAATATATTAATTTAAATTAATCTTAACTAAAAAATGGGAAATATTTTTCAAAGATGATTTTTTTAAAATCTACACCAAAAGATAATATTTTACGTTGACGAGCAGAGCCTCCCATATCATCTGGATGAGGAAGCTTGGCGACAATATCTTCAACATCTATTTCATATACAGCTGCATAATCTTCCAACATATACTTGTTTAACTTGGTCAAAGGAACAACACAGCTATCTGGTTAAAGGTACAACACAGTGCTCCTTTCCTTATTCCTTTCCAATTCCTGCATTGAGGTTATGTTTGTGGACTCAAGTGATGCAGCGTAAGATAGTTTAAATAGTAAGAAGTACTGTAGATTCACACAAATTCAATAAAACCAACTCTGTAAAAATACAAAAACAAAATACGAGTGGAAAAATTACTTACTTTCCACCAGTGATTATGGTTTTAGAATTTTTTTGCTCAAACAAATCAAACAGCAGTCTCGAAGCTAGAATGGTAGGATTCCCTTGTGGGAACTCTATGAACTATGACTATTAAATTTATGAAAGGGCCACTAGATGCCTCGGTAAGCTCAATGGTTATAGGTAACTTACATTAATTATGGTCTAAGGTACATCACTCTCCCCTATAGTTTTTCATAGTAGGCTAATGTAAAGTTTGCAGCACTAAATGTATCAATTTATCATTTTTGTGATTGTGACTCGTACTTCTTCACAGTGCTCTATTAATAATGATATCACTGTTGTCGTGCTGGTGAGATGTTGAACTATTTTTTAGGGGCATACAGTTCCCTAGTGTACCTTCCATATTATATTTTCATGATAGACTTCATTTGCTATATTGCTCAGCTTGATTTACAGTGTTCTATGAACTTTTTGTTATGCCATTATCATTAATTTATGTGATATCATAGGCAATAAATATAGGTAGCCTACACTCAAGGTACGATACCCAAGCGACACAGCTCGAGCCGCGCGGCTCAAGCTAAATTATATAGATTTCTATAATAATAGTAGGTTCTAATAGTAGTATATATAATCTAAATAACTACCTATAGTAATAGTGATGATAATATAATAATAGATTAATATAATAATATATGATGTATAGACGTATAGATGTATATAGGCCAACCAGCCTCGGACTAGAAACCCGATCTTGAAAACGGAAAACCAGCATTTTCCACCCTAGGTGCAAAATGTAGGCTACCGTACTATTGCAGGAAAGGTCATCATATAGGATCCTATATCGATAGACATTATAGTCGGCGTAACGTAGCTTACAGTTGGGCCAAAATTTCATTGGCACCTGACAGCTTAGTGTTTTTAATTGAGTTAAAAACATTGACTGCTGCTCTAATCCACTGTCTAATATGACAGTAGTTGCCTAATGTTTTAAGAACGGTTCCTGCACTAAGCCCCTCGCCTGGTTCAGCTGGTTCTGGCTGATGCCAAGAAATTTTGGCCCAAGTAAGTTGTCAATTTCCCCCTCCACCCGAGAAATAGCTACCTACGTTGTCAGATTGTGTAGAATGTAATCTTCTTCAGTTCTTCTAATGCAACATTTAACATAAACCCTACCTTGTGTATCTGTGACTACTGATATGTAATATATTTTCTACAACTGCGCATAAAACAAGATTTGTACTGCTGAATTCTCCTTGTAAAATCGTCCATTTCCGAGGAGAATCTACTTTTTTGCTTGATAACCATCTGCGCATTCGCAGTTGAATTACTTTATGCTCGCTAAGCAACTGCGCATGAGCAGGACATTTAATTTATGCTTGCTAATCAGCTGTGTTGTGATAAGCTTCAGTCAGTGAAACAAAAAAGACGCAAATTCATGTAGCTAAATTTCCGCCCTCTTCTGTAAGAATCCAATGGCCACGGTGGCTAAGGCGACGTTCATTACCTTTGGCCGTGACGGTATCAGGTTCGAATCTGATGTGCGGCTGATTTTTTTGCAGTTCATAAATTTTTTTCTTTAGTATAATTAAAACATATAATCCTATTAAAAACCCTCCTTTGGGAGATTGGCTGTGAGGAATGTGCCGCCAATTGGTTGCGGAGACTGGCTTATGGTTTAGAGGATCAAGGTCTGTCCGGCCGTCGTGTCTGGCTTGGACGGGCTGTATAGTAGAGTGAATTTGAAACTGGCAACCAGCTGGTAGGCCTAGGCCCTTCATGGGCTGTTGAGCCAGACATACAATCATATTAAAAAATAGTTTATAATTTTTGAGTTTAACTGGATCGAATCATTTCATTATTACAATAATTGTCAGAGGAATTTAATAATAGTTTACAGTAGGCTATTTGACAAATGAAATTAGTTCAAAAGGTTATTCATGTGCAGTTGTAGAAAAAATGTTGTATGTAATTCGCGCGTAATGCTTCTTTATTGCTCTTGCAAAATTATCACGCTCCGCTTCGCATCGCGCAATAACTGTTTTGCACAAGCGATAAAGTCGCGCATTACGCTCTTAATACATAAATAGCTATTTTTGCAGAAAACATTCTTGACCAAGAATAAGGGAGGAGTTACTTTGGTTTTGGTGTCATTGGATAATGGTCACGATGATCTTGGTACAGTGGGGAAGGTAAGTGGACTGATAGGCTAAAGCCAACAAAACTTGTGGTTTGTGAATGTCTCTCATTCATTTAATAGCTCTCTCAGTACGGTCTGAGAGCGGTCTAAGAGAGCGAAATTGTTCAGATGCTGCCACCTTTGACGTTACTGCATGGTACGGTAGGAAGAGTGAGCCATGTTTTTTCTCTTACCGCACCTGTAAATCAGCAGTGTTGGAATAACTTTTACCATTTTTTTCAATTTCATAAAATAATAATGATAATAATAATTTCTCTGAAAGAAAAACAATTCTTCCAGAGTGGGAGAATTAATAGTGGAAAATTAACAATACAGATATCAAAAGATATTGAAAAATATAAGTACCGGTAGTTTAAAGGTTACCTCAATGCCACTTATTTTCATTCCCTAAGCTTTCCTTTATTTTCATTCAGTGAGCTATCCCATGATTCATTTGAATAACAAGTCTTGAATGTTCAAAAAAATACCTACCCACAACGTGCCTTCTAAGGCTTTTTTATTTATTTTTTTATTGCAGATGATTTCCACATCAGCATTTTAGCTTGTTCGTGGGTGATGGATATTGTGTGCAAAGATGATTGATGAGGTCAAAAACAGCCATGTCACTGGGATTTGCACCCAGACCTGGGCCCTATTTCACAACGTAGCAAGTTTTGTTACTAACCATGATTTATAACAAATTTACTAATACAGCTGATTAAAGGCATTTCATGAACGCACAATTGTAGACTTGAGTCATAATTATGATAATAACAAGTGAATTTTAACAATTTTACAAGCATTCCGCCGGTTATGAACAAGTGTTTCACAAACGTTGGCATGGTAGCAAACAAGACTTGTCAAAAAAACTTGTCATTGAACAAGAAGTTACTACCAATGAATAGGCCCAAGGCTGCCCCCCCAGTTTTCATGGGAATTTTTCCAATTGTTTTTCTAGTTAGACGCACGTAATATAATTATTTCTAAAATAATTGATTTAGTGTGGACTAAAATCATAAAAAATTATTTAATGGTTTATAGAATAGATAATATCTGTTATTGAAGTACATATGGACTTTCTAAGCCTAATTGAAAATCCTCACTCATGTTATAGTTTGGTACTTCAGTCAAAGAAGCTTGCCAATATCTTCCATGAATTAAGGTTATTGAGTCCTCCAATCTACAATGAAGTGGATGATAATGATTGCATCATATCTAAAATATCATTACAGAGTAAATACCGGTGATCAGTCTAACTTAATTTGATGATTTTTTCAAGTTGAAAATCTTAATGCCTTGAAAACCTGGCTTTATTTTATTTAAAAATGTAGTCTTGAGGTTCAAAAGTAGATTGTTTGGCAATAAGTTTCACCAATTATTGAGTTGATTCCAAATTTTTCATACTACACAGAGTGTTCCAGATGGAATGTGCAATACTTCTCAAGCTGTTTCTTCACACCAAGTAGAGGAAAAAGTTCCGTGGGACATATCACCAAAAACGCTTTGTTACCGCTTAGATAACAATTTAAATTTCTCAAGAAATATTCATTTCTCTATTTTTTCACTGGCTTTATTCAGATCCTAAAATTATTAATTCCCATGTAAATTGGAGTTGTGAATCTGAGGAATTCAATGACTGTTTTATGTGGAGTTTTTAACTTGAATGGTTATTGAGATAATAGAGCAAATATGCTACCACAATTTTTGATATTGATAGAAGCTAAGAGAATCAGAAGATATTTTGAAGAGATAACAGTTGAATAGCGTTGATTGTGTAAATTTTACCTTAATCTCAGAAATCGTGATCAAAAGGAGACAAAACATTGAACAAGTGAAAAATTACTGTTAAGTCGCAATTTTAAGATTTGTTTGAATTTATCACGTAGTAATTTTGACATGGTAATAAATAATTTCATAACTTGAATAAAACCTCTAAAAATCAAAACTTTCTGAAAAATTTCAATTTCTCTCCATTGTTATATCGATAACAATAAAGCATTTTCGAGGGCACCTTATGTTCCATGGTACTTTTTCTCTACTTGGTATGAGGAAACAGCATGAGAAGTATATTGCACATCCTTCTGAAACACTGTGTGCCGTAGTATGCCTTATACCAAGTAGAGAAAAAAGTACCATGGAACATAGGTACCCTCAAAAATGTTTTGTTACCGAGATAACAATGGAGAGAAATTGAAATTTTTCAGAAAGTATTGATTTTTAGAGGTTTTATTCAAGTTATACAATTATTTATTCCCATGTCAAATAACGATGTGATAAATCCAATCAAATCTTAAAATTGCGACTTTACAGTAATTTTTTGCTTGTTCAATATTTTGTCTCCTTTGGATCACAATTTCTGAGATTTAGGTAAAATTTACACAATCACCACTATTCAACGTTCTCTTCAGAATATCTTCTGATTCTCTCCAACTTCTATCAATATTGAAAATAAAAAATTATGGTAGCATATTTGCTCTATTATCTCAATAACCATTCAAGTTGAAAACTCCTCATAAAACAGTCATTGAATTCCTCAGATTTCACATGGGAATTGATAATTTTAGAATCTGAATAAAGCCAGTGGAAAAATAGAAAAATGAATATTTTTTGAGAAATTTAAATTTTTCGCCATTGTTATCTAAGCGGTAACAAAGCGTTTTTGGTGATATGTCCCACGAAACTTTTTCCTCTACTTGGTGTAGGCTAAAGAAACAGCTTGAGAAGTATTGCACATTCCTTCTGGACCACTCTGTGTAGTATGAAAAATTTGGAATTAATTCAATAGTTGGTCAAACTTATTGCCAAACTATCTACTTTTGAACCTCAAGACCATATTTTAAAATAAAATAAGGCCAGGTTTTCAAGGCATTAAGATTTTCAACTTCAAAAAAATAATCAAATTAAGTTGGACTGATTACCAATATTAACTTTGTAATGATATTTTAGATAGGATACAATCATCACAATCCACTTCATTGTAGATTGGAGGACTCTAATAAACTTGATTCATGTAAGGTCGGCAAGCTTCTTTGGCTGAAGTATCAAACTATAACATGCGTGAGGATTTTCAATTATAGGCTTAGTCGAAAGTCTTCCAAGAACTTCCAGTAACAGATACCGGTATTATCTATTCTATGAACCATTAAATGATTTTTTATGATTTTAGTCTACACTAAATTAATTATTCTAGAAATAAGTATATTATGTGCGTCTAACTAGAAAAACAATTGGAAAAAATCCCATGAAAACTGGGGGGGCAGCTGCCCACCCAGCCCACCCCTGGAACCGCTACTGCCTGGAAGTGCTAGCGAACTGAAGGTTGTGACACCCTAGCCCACTGCGCCAACCAGACCGGCTATTATAATTGATATTATTTTTAATTGATATATCATTGATGCTATAATTGCATTGATATATGCATTGATAATTGATATTATAATGATGCTGCATCATTCTTGTGAAATGCTTGAACATTGAAAAATTAAATTTGACAGGTTTATCTTCTAAGCCTTGTGTAAATTACGGAGTGCCCTGAAAACCAATAAAATATTGGTTCTGCTCCTATAACTACTCAAATAACTACGTTATTTACACAAATAACGGGCGAGTCACGGAAATCGAGTGGTTTTATAAGCGGCTGTAGTCGACCATTCTGAAAGGGTTTTAATTGGGGCATGTGACGGGTGCAATCTATTCCTTGTTTCATAGCATTTTGATGAATCCAAGGATCTGTTGACACTAGACCAACGTATGTTTGCATATCTCTGTTCTTTTGTTAGAAGTGGTGAGTCGGTAAACTGCGCTTCAGCATGAATTCGCTTGGGGGTAATCAGTTACATTCAATCTCTGTACTAATGCTATCTTGTACATGCATGAAAATTGAATTTGGCGTGTAAAATCCTTTTTGCCACACTGGTATGAAATGAACTGTTTTAAATGCATCATACAGAGGCCGAGAACGCTCCTTTTGCGGCGAGGTCGCCAGCAACTCGCCGGAAAAATACCTTTTTTGGCCCTAGGGCCGTAAAATAACCTTGAATGTCAGCTGAGTGAAGGTCGTTGTCGTAGGTATGTATGTATGTCTGGCTCAACAGCCCATGAAGGGCCTAGGCCTACCAACTGGTTGCCAGTTTCAAATTCACTCTACTATACAGCCCGTCCAAGCCAAGAAGACACCCCGGCATGACAGGAAAACGGCCCCAGCCCGGCCAATACCGGCCCAAGAGCCATAAATCCTCAATCAGAGCTCACAATCCCCGAACCAACACTGGACGAGCCGAAGCCGCCCCTCCACCCCGCCAGAATTACCCCCCCCCCGGCCGGACACGTGCCCCGGTTGGCACGTTGATCCTCTCAACCATAAGCCAGTCTACGCAACCAATTGGCAGTGCAGAACTACTATGAATAACATCCAGTTAATCAGCAGTTATAGTGTAATGCAAATATTACTATTCGTCCAGAGAAGGGAAATGACTGACTATATCTTTACTAACAATAGTCAATCTCTCCCTCCATACCAGGAGGCCTACTGCCTCCTAGGCGGATATACATAGATTCAGTTCTTTGAGGGCCACAGAGGCCCCCACATTATTTCAAAGTATGAATCTGTAGTTATTTTTTGTTCTTGTAGCATTCTGTTCACATTTGAAAAATAAGTCCATGCTCGAAACTAAAAGAGTCCGGATTTTATAATTATGGAAGCAGAATAATATACCGTATGCGATTTCTGGGAAAAAGATTAATGGATATTTGCCAGCCACCCTTTTTTGGTCACTGCTCTAATCTCTAATAATATATCAATATTTTCTCTGATATCAAATAAGTAACTTTTTTTAACATGTTTATTCAAGTTCGACTTTGATTCCAGTAATTTTGTTGATAATACGAGTACCGTATAAGAGATACTGTAGCCTAATGTTATATTATTTTTATGAGTGTCAAGTTTCATGAATGTACCTCTGATTATTTCAGACCAGTGCGTTATCAATTACTTCAATGAGCCACTCATCTATATTCTTTCTATTGAATGGAATACGGATAAGTTGATAATTCAATTAATTTAATAGGCCCATAATAATATGATGAGTAAATTTTAGTTATTTAGCCTGGAGGTGCCAATGACCCCTATCCTGCACACACTTCGATAATAGTCTGTCCAAGCGAAAAAGACCCTCTGGCAAGATGAGGAAATGACTCCAGCTCGGTCAATATTGGTTCAAAAAATATTTATTTGGTTCAAATTGTGGATCAGAATATTTTCTAAGCTTGAAACCGAATTAATAATTTTTGAACAAATATTGATTGTAAGATATTGAAGACTATAAGAAAACTAAATAAGATTTCAGTGAAACGTTTGCTAGAAAAAGAAGGTTGAAGGAAAGGAAATTTGGCACTTACGTTGTTGTCCAGCGAGGGATTTTTAGTGCACAAATAACGTCGTCAGTGGACGTTTGAGACAGCAAGGGTTTCTAAGTAGATGGCACGGTCTCGTAGAAGAAGTTGTAACGGCTCGGTTTCGAGCTAGCTCACGGAGCCGGCAACGTTTCCAGTAGCAACACTAGTCGAGCTCTGGTCAAGCACTGACTTGTAGAAATAGTAGAAACTAGCCGGCAGGCTCGCTTCACTCGCCTTCTCCGCCTAGCCAGGGGGCTCCGCCCCCTGGACCCCCGACAGTATCAGCAGTGTCAGTGAGTCAAACAGGTTCGCTTCGCTCGCCAGCAAATTCCGTTCAGAAGGGATTCAAAACTCATTGAACACAGCATTTCTAGACCTAATCTGGACCTGCTCACCAAATTTCAACATTTTCTACCAATTTATTCTCGAAAAATCCAAAAAAAAACTCTGAAAATTCGAAAAATAGTAAAACGCTAATATTGAGCGTAACCTTGGGAACTATATCGGACATATTTTGAAACTTGATTCAATATCTTCCAAATTAGTTTATCTATAATCTCGCTGAACCATTGAATTTACAGTAAGGATTGGTCGTATCAAGGCGGAAGATATGCAACCCGCAATACATCTACAATTTTAAAAAACCTGATTACTGGTGTAATCTTGAGCGAAATTCAAAAATATCTCAACACAACATTTCTAGACCTTATCTGAACCTACCTACCAAATATCAACATTTTCTACCGATTGGTTCTCGAAAAATTGAGAAAACGCCGAAAAACTCTAGAAAAACTTAAATATTTGGCGTATCCTTGAAAAGTTCCTAAAATCCGTTCTTAGCGCGCATCTAAACGTCCAACTGAACATGCCTGCCATTCGGTTCAGTGGATTCTTAGTTCTGGTGATGAATGAATGAATCAGTCAGTCAGTGCCATTTCGCTTTTATAGATATAGATACTGTACAAGGATTCCATTGTTCTTCGCAATTGGAATTGTGTAGTACCAGGAAGGGGTTGGAGAAGGCAAAATAGAAAAGTAAATAAGAGAAAGAAAGTTGTAGGATTGAACATTGATCAATAGCTGGAGTCATTTTCTCATCTTGCCAGAGGGTCTTCTCTGCTTGGACAGACCATACCTGATAGTTTGATTTTGTTTCACAGATTGATTGTTCTGACCTTCCCCATGGTTGCGAATGCCTCTTTGTCAATGGCTATGAAGAAACGGCCCAGAAAAAGTACAATATCACAGCTACACCTGGAATGGTATTCTTCAGGGATGGAGTAGAAGTAAGTTCTGATGACACTGAGCAACAATAAACTCAATTATACTTGCTACAGAAGTGGTTCTTAACCTTTTCTGCTTGGCGGAACAACATCAAGATCAGTAACTTACCCCAAAATAAGCACTAGGCCTACGCCAGACATTGTGCTTATACCAAGGTAATTAGAATAGAAAAGGTATGAGTGATCAGCATCGTAGCCGGGAGGAAACAGTGAATTCTGACGTCATTGGCACCACAGCTGTTTAGCGAACCTAGAAGTTAGGAACTTCGTCTGCTCCTTGTGCGTTCCAACTTGGTTCCAAACGCTGATGTTGTAAATTGATTTTTCTATGCCTATTTGAAAATCTTTTTGGCAATAGCTATACGGCCCATATATTCTATATTATTTACATGCAATTCATCTATTGCCAAACCTATCTATTGTCATAAAGACCTGCTTGAACCAGGATAGTCGCTACCCGACAGAACTGGTCTATCATGGCTTTCAGGTCCTTGATGTACGACAGCTGTACATAAAATCTCTCCTTATATTCATTCGCAACAATAAAAACTCAATATTTAACCCCCTAATCCATCCCTATCAAACACGGAACATCAATAGATATGGAATTTTACAACCTAGATTAATTAGTAACTGCAACAAATTTAATAGTCATTACATATGTCATATCCTTTATAGAAACATACCCGCCTACATAAAACAAATAGAACCTCTGAGTCTTTACACCTACAAGCGATACTTAAATATATGGTTATTTGATACTGGCAGGGATGCCGCTGATCAGCTCATCTACTCCGCATACCGATTTTGATATTTTTCAATTTTTATTCACCTATTTGTTTCCGATTTCATCATCCAGGTTAAATATAATAATAGCGTATTGTATGTATGGTGTGCTGCAATGTATTCATGATATTTTGATTTTTATTCTGAGTCATGTAAAAACTTAATAATACAGTAGGCCTAAGTTATCTATATTGTGTAAATTTGATAACGTTTGAAAGAATCGTTTCTTCACTAAATTCAAATCATTATTATTAATAATTTTTTTACATTTTCTTAATTTTATGATTAATTACATGTTAAATTTGATTTGAACTCTTTCCCCACACACAGACTTGTCTATGTGGGGAAAATTCACAAGTTATGTATTTACATTTTTTATTCATGTTTGTATACTTAATTTGTGAATAAAACTTTATTTGATTTGATTTGATTTGAAAAAACCTATTCTTGTAACCTCTTTTCCCATAATGTTTTGAAATAGAAATTTTGGCCTCTTTATTGTCGATATGATGAACTCATTTTCTTGAAATCACCATATAATAACAAGAGTTCATTTTGCTTAATACAATTATATAACCTACAGTTTGAATGCAATTGGGAAAAGACTCTGTACTAATAACAAAAAACACATGTTCGCAAAAAATGATGCAGTGATAACATAATAGCCTGTTCAAATCAGAGTGCATATTTTCCGTGATGTCAGAAATGATTTTAATCTAATTACTTTGATTGGAACGCACAAGGAGCAGACGAAGTTCCTAACTTCTAGGTTCGCTAAACAGCTGTGGTGCCAATGACGTCAAAATTCACTGTTTCCTCCCAGCTGCGATGCTGATGACTCATACCTTTCTATTCTAATTACCTTGGCTTATACGACTCTGTATAATCCGTCCGACTGACAAGATGGAAAAATGACTTCAGCCCGTGAGCTGTGGGATTGTATTGTGGGGTGGGAACTATGTCACAACACTGTATCCCATCATCATACTTCTTTCAGTACCATATTTCATCCGTATCAGATCTCTTATAACTGATCAGTGATCATTCCTGACCTTTGTTTATTCATCTCAAAATACTTCCCATAAGAAATCTCTACGGTATGTTTATAAGGTGCTGAAGCTCTTTTTCGAAAGGATTCTGAGTACAAATCTTACACGGGACATAATAAGATATAATTTTAGACGGATCTCAGTTCAGGTTCCTCAATCTAATTTAACTGTATTTCAACGTTCTTCTTATTCCAATGCCCCCAGATTGTTCAATTTAATCCCACAAAAGCATAATACTTCAGTAGGCTACCTTTGCATACTTTCCTAAAAAATTTAAAACTATATCTATCACTTTAAATGAGTGTGCGTCCTTTTTAAATATAGTTGGCTAGTATAGGTACTCACAAACTTCTTTATCAAGATTTTATTTGTCTGTATTTCAATTTTGATCTCTATTAGAACTAATAGTTCTGATTTTGATATCCGTATATTTGCCAATGTTCAATTATAATTTATAATATATCATATAATTTATTCTGCTCCCCCACTTTGCAATACACTGAGGGCCTAACACTATAATCTATATTTTTAATTTTTTTAATAATGAGTCTATCATGTGTATAGAGTAAGGCGGTCCTAATTCTCTGAGTTTATTTCAATTTTATGTTTTAGGAGAAGTGTACTCCAATTGGGCTGATGCCTAGGAGTGTCAATCTTATTTCACTTTTTTTTAATATGTTGGTTATATCTCTCATATGGATAAATTTTCAAGGAAATTGTTTCAGTTCTTAGATTGTAAGTGACATTATCTGTGAGTATATTATGATGACCAACATGTTACTTTGTAATGTATTTACTGATGTTTGTTTTGTACAATAATTTTTTTTTAATTTGAAGTTTTTGTCTGACTCATTTGCCAATGTTTTTTCTGTTTGCAGAAGGCTAGGCTAATTGGTCATATTGATGGAGAATCATTTTCCCCAGAACAAAAGAGAGCGGCATTTGATAAAATTGGCTGCCTCTGACAACTGAGGTATGCCCAAAACAGTACAATGATAGAAAAAACTTTTAGAGCCTTCAGCATTCATACCACATAGTAGATGTCAAATAGTCATAATTATGATGATTGTTTGGTCCGAATAAAACTATTTTAAATTGACAGGTATTATTTTTTTATTTGCAGTCGACACGATTATAATTTTAAATTATTTTCCATTTGAATGAAACAAAGCTTAATGTACTGATGAGATGATATTTTTATTCTCAAATTGATAATGATCGACAATGTTCCATTTATTGATAAGTTTTCATATTTTGTTTGAATGAGTCAAAGTTTCATTTACTGACAAAATTATATTTTCATTTTCCGATAAAATGAGACAATTTTGTGACTGGATGATACTTTCAGGGGGTGGATTCGCGTGCATTTGAGAACGAGTTATTGCGAAGTCGTCCGGTCCAATCATAAACACCATCATCAGTGAAGCCCCTGCTATCAAACAGGTCTCTGAACGTTTTCCGTAGCTGTTCATAGTCAGGTTTCTCGAAGAAGTCTAATCTTCTGGCGTAACGCAAAAAGTTCCCTATTTCATCTGTGTGAGTTTGAAAAACAAATTATTAATAATAAATTATTGTACAAGGTCATTCAAGGAGGTCGGATGTTAATTGACCGATCGTGAGTGAGATCTATGATTTGACTCGGATTTTCTATTGTCTGTCTTACCATGAAACTACCAGGAGACTACTACAGCAGCAAATGTGATGTTCACACCTACCAGAAAACTATCAGGAGACTACTTACTAGAGAATGTGATGTTCACTCTTCCCAGGAAACTACTCACCAGGAAATGTGATGGTCACTCTTACCAGGAAACTACCAGGAGACTATATACTCACCAGGAATAATAATTGTGATGTTCACTTTTACCAGGAAACTATACCAGGAGACTTTTACCGGGAGACTACTCACCAGGAAATCCATCACACAGCACCTCCACCGGAGTATTTCGTTTGATCTCCTTGATATGACGGTACCGCTCCTTGACATTGTCCACCTTGATGCCTTGCCAGGGCAGTTGTCCGCGCAGGAAGTAGACAAACATGTGTCCCAAAGACTCGAGGTCGTCGCGGCGACTCTGCTCACGCCCCAAGTGTGTGTTGATGCTCATGTAGCGGGCGGTGCCTGTCAAAGACTTGTGCTCTCGATAGGCTATGTGCTCATCATTCTCGTCCATGTACTCTTTCGCTAGGCCGAAGTCTGCAAAACAATTCAAACATTTCTTATAGGCGAAAAGTGAAGACTCTGCAGGCTGTAGGTATACCGTAGTCTGTCCAAGCAAAGAAGACATTCTGGCAAGATGGAAAAATAACTCCAGCTCGGTCAATACTGGTTCATAGATCATAAATTTGTTCTCAAATTAAAGGAAAAATTCTGATCTACAATTTCGGACCAAATTGATAATTTCTGAACAAATTAATATTGACCGAGCTGGTGTAATTCTCCCATCTTGTAAGAATGTCTTTTTTGATGAGCTGCCAAAATTCAACTATAAGGTGGTTTCGCACTACATTTCTACCACTAGGGTTTGAATAATAAAATTTTTCTAATGTTGCAATTTTCAATAATACAGTTTACGCGTAACTTACCCTACTGACCTACTACGAATACAGTTTTCTCCTTCCTAGACGATGGTGGACCAATCACAAAGTTCTCTGGCTTAACATCTCTGTAAACGATTCTTTTGCTGTGTATATGCTCGAATCTTGTAAGCTGTAGAAATCACAAATGAGGATTAATGTATTGAAAGCCTCTTTTTCTTCCTTTCCTTTTATCGTATTTTTTCATTGAAATAAATAAATATTTTTGAATCCGGGTTTTAAGGTTATTGACCCCAGATGAACAGCATAGAAATGTAAAGAAGAACAGTAATAGGACCAAAATCCGCGAGAAAATACTTACGAAACGGCTCTCTCAGAAAGAGGGGCCAGTGATGCTCTGTCCTTTAATAAATCTCTCCCACTACCCTACTTCGATTCCTACGATTCTTCCTACTACCCACTACTTGGATTCACTTCAATTGAATACAGTAGTATATCATAATTTTTTATCATTTAATTTCAAATGGGATTCCGTTGCACTTTTGAATATTTCATTACTTATTCTACCTTAAAAGTATTCATCAATTTTCACTGTAGTTTTATTTTTACTGTATAAGTAACTCTATCATTATTGATTTTGTATTTAGTAATTTTTTTTCAACCCTACAGTACAGTTTTTCTTTTCTCTTTCTTTCTTTTCGTTTTTCACAACTATTGTTTAAAATAGGCCTATATGTATCACATAATTTTTCAGGTATCAAGTTTTATATACTGATATAAGTTTATATTACAGTTTTGAATTATTTTCTTGAAATATTATTATTTATAGAGTATTATTCTACAAAATAGAGTACTTCTCTCACCAGTTGTATGGCAATTAGTAGCACGGTTTTCAGAGTAAAGACACGGCCGCAAAGATTGAACAACTCTTCTAAACTGGGTCCGAGGAACTCCATCACCAGAGCATTGTACTTCTGGCCGATCTGCCCATAGTAGAACACCTTGGGAAATCCGTCTGCTGATTATAAAAATGTAACACAAATTTGAAATCATAGGTCATTCATCAAGATATCTTTCACAATATACAGGTGGAGTTCCAGGAGGAATGTGCAATACTTCTCAGGCTGATTCATACACCAAGTAGACAAATAAGTTCCATGGGACCATTCCCCGAAAACGCTTTGTTACCGAGATAACAATGGCGGAAAATTGAGATTTTTCAAAATATATTAATTTATCTTATTTTTTTAGAGGCTTTAGTGAGGATTCAAAATAATCAATTCCTATGTAAAATTAGCCGAGGAATTCAATGGAACCAGTTCCAAGGTTGTAAGTTCAACGGTTATTGAGATAATTGGGAAAATATGCTAGAAAACGCCATTTTTCAACAATAAGGGTTATAACTGGATAAGGAATCATAAAATTAATGGAAGTTGAAGAGAGTCGGATTCTAAAGAAAAAGTTAAATGGCGTCGATTGAGTCAATCTTACCCAAATCTCAGAAATAGCAATCGAAAATCGCAAAATCGCTACTAACGACAAATTCACCACTTTTGCTATGTTTTGTCAATTTTGCGATTTTTGATCTCCATTTATGAAGTTTGGGTAAGATTTACACAATCGCCGTCATTCAACTTCTTCTCTAGAATGCGACTCTCTTCAACTTCCATTAATAAAAAATACAATTTTATGATTCCTTATCCAGTTATAACCAGTTATTGTTGAAAAGTGGCGTTTTCTAGCTAGAATATATTCTAGCTAAAATATGCTAGCATATTTTTCCAATTATCTCAATAACCGTTTAAGTTACAAACCTGAAACTGGTTTTATTGAATTCCTCAGCTGATTTCACACAGGAATTGATTATTTTAGAACCTCACTAAAGACTCTAAAAAGTTAGAAAAATTAATATATTTTGAAAAATCGCAATTTTTCGCCATTGTTATCTTGGTAACAAAGCGTTTTTGGGGGTTGGTCCCATAGAACTTTTTTGTCTACTTGGTGTGAGGAATCAGCCTGAGAAGTATTGCACATTCCTCCTGAAACACCCTGTATAATTATGGAGTAGCTCATACATCTAAGACAAAAGTACAATAACTATTAGTACAATGGTAGTTCTATGCAACAGGTTTCTATTATAATAGCCATCAAATCAAAGCACGAGTGAGGTGTAAGTCACATCACGAGCGAGCGAGCGTGACAAGTGCTCTAATTATCACAGCGAGTGCTTTAAAGACGGAATACAACGGTTGCATACACTATTTATTTATCCACGAACATAAGTACAGAGTGTTCCAAAAATAATAATGCAATTCATTGTCACTGGTGGTCCTACCCTTCTGTTTATCATTTTGAAAGTTCATACTATGCTTGAATATTGTGAGCTGTAGAAATAACAAATGAGGGTTAGCAAACGAGTGTATACTATTTATCAGATACATAAAATTATATACTCCATCTACGGGGTGTTTGGACCTAAGCTCCTCCTCCTCCATTTTGACGTTGCAGGTGGCTGTAGCCAATGGCAAGTAAGATCATCAAGCTACAGCTGTTACTTTTCAGGTCATAGTCATGCTGTGAAAATATGGGAAATGCAAGCCTTTTATTTTTCAGGGGATATATTAAAATTTATATAGTTGTTTTCAGTCAGCTAATAAACAATTCAGATAAAATAATTAAAGCCTCTCATAAAAGACTCCAAGACATGATTTTTTATTGGATGTCTTTTGCTATTTGTTCCTCATGGAGTTCAAATCAAAAACCATGTGAGTGCCAAAATTATGAAAAATGAGATTTTTGGTGGATAATGATGTATGAGCCAAGCTTTATAAGTTGTTAAACACTGAATGTGCCTTTGATTGTTTTATTATTTAATATTGAGATTGAAAGACATTGCTAGTGCTGTAATAATTAAGTGCCATGCTGTTTGTGTTGGAGAACAATGTGACACCAGCCGAATGACTGTACAGTGTTGCTGTGGTTGACAAAAATGAAAGTGCCAAATTCCAATTGTATTGGTTTTTGGCCACTTCTAAAAAATTTACTTTTTAGCTAGATTAGAGATCTAGATTAGCTAGATAGATTAGATTACTTACTTTGTGGGTGGATGAGTTTGAAAATCCCGGCTTGAACTGCTGAGCAGTCAAAATAATAACAAGAATATGATTATGGAAGATTCAGTACAATCTTCTGTACAATCAAATTTAGTTCTATCAAGTGATATTGATAATAATTGTTCTTATATGTTAAATGTAAATTAAATCAACAACTTAATTACGGTATCAGAAAAACATTGCAATATTTTCAAGGGCCACTTACTTGCAATATTGATGAGGAATTTCTAAGTTCAAGGCAATAATTATGACTGCTTGTGAGTTGGGCGGATCATGACGTCAGAACCTCTGAGAAAGGGCTTAGGTTCAAACACTTCTTAGACAGAGGAGTAAAGTTATAGAAAGTTCACACTAATGAATAATGATGGTGAACCTGAATTGATATATTACCGTGAGATCCAATCATTCTATAAAATTTCTGCTCCAACTGTAGTTGATGATTTTTAGATTTGAAAGGCTCCTGTTGGCAGAAAATCTCAAATGGGTGCATCAAAATTCATCTTGAAAAAACGGAGATTAATTCCAGTGTAATAAACTTATATCATATCA
This sequence comes from Sogatella furcifera, assembly GCA_017141385.1. Taxonomy (NCBI): domain Eukaryota; kingdom Metazoa; phylum Arthropoda; class Insecta; order Hemiptera; family Delphacidae; genus Sogatella; species Sogatella furcifera. The sequence goes on from CM029553.1 coordinate 10,533,375, forward strand.
CCATTAATTATTTAAAAATCAAATTTTGAAAATGTATAAGAAACTAAAGAAGTATAATAAATCTACTAATGAAAACAGTGTGCTGTGGAAGTAATGAGCATTAGGGGGTCTAGACGAGACGTGTACAAGTAGCTTTTTACAAGTGACTTGTACAGTCGCTTTTTACTGACCAGCTTCTACTCACCTTGGAGGCGCTTGTGGGTGTTTAGACGAATTATTAAGAAGTCACTTTTAAATGTCAGCTTGTCGCAACAGCTGTTGCAGTCATCTATTTATTTTCAAGAGAAGTCTCAAACAAATTAGAGTACTTAGAGAAATAGAGTAGATAGTCAATATAGCTGTAGTAAATAGATTTTAAAACTTTTCTCTAGGAGCGCTGTAGTGAGAAGGTTGCAAATTTGTAACTAGGAGCGCTGTACACTGTCATGTGACCTCCTACAAGCTGGTAAGTTCACAAGTCACTTTCTACATTCTGAACACGTTCAGAATGTAGCTGTCCCGGGGCTTGTTACTTACCTGAGGTTTGCTACTGTCCTATTATTTGGCTTGTTGGTGTTCAAACTAGACCTGTAGCCGCCAATAAGAAGCGGCTTGCTACACGTCTTGTCTAAGACCTCCTTTAAGCCTTCTGTAGACGGAGTAACTAGTGGCGGCCAGTCGAACAGCTGTAGTCAATCACAGCCTTTGTCTTGTCCTTCAGTTAAACAAGAGCTCTGTGATTGCCTAAACTCTTAGTACCCTGTCAACAGCAGGCTCTAATCAAAGGCTATCATTGGCCAAAACGAGTCACGCTTATTTAGTAGGATATCAAATAGATTTACAGTGGAATAAATTTGAAATCGGACTAACGCTCAATTCGATGGAGATAAGAAAGCAAGAATTTTTTAATGAGTACAATCAATTATTACTCCACACTAATATAATTTCCAATACTGTATACCGTAATTAATTTTTCTAGATGGTAGTCTTCTTATTGATACGGTATCATGTGATTAACAAGCCAATATGAGACCAATTGAGAATATGGAGTAACTTAGGTAGGCTATCTTATACTTACAAGTTTAATAGCAACAATTTCGTTGTTATAGATGTTTTTTCCTGCGAAAAAATGTAGACTACTGTTAGGTACTAAAATCACACGTCATTACAAACTATATTAATATTTTTGACAGTTCAAAATATTACCTACATTGTAGGGTACTATAATATATACAAAGTGTATAGGCTATTTTACAAATATATTATTTATATTATTTATTATTTTACAAATATATTTCTACTATGTATAAGTTATGTTTAATTCTTTATATTATACAATAAATATATAACTTTATTTCTTAAACTATATAATACAATTCAATCATTTTAAATCTCAATTTTAAATTAGCCAGTGAATATAGAGAGACTAATCCTCTCCACTGGTTCAACCAATGGAACCTGGAAGGAGGGAAAGACTCCGTCTACTATTGTGTGTCCAAGCAAACAAAACAATAAGATGGAAAAATGACTCCAACTCGGTAAATGAATTATAAATGTGATCTTAAATTGAAGAAAACATTTTGCTCTACAATTCAAGACCCAATTTATAATATCTAAACCTATATTGGCCGAGTTGAAGTTGTTTTTCCATCTTGTCAGAATGTCTTCTTTGCTTGGACAGACAATAGTAGACGCTTTAGTGAAAACATTTTGCTCTACAATTCAAGACCCAATTTATAATATCTAAACCTATATTGGCCGAGTTGAAGTTGTTTTTCCATCTTGTCAGAATGTCTTCTTTGCTTGGACAGACAATAGTAGACGCTGTAGTGCGTCTTTCCCTCCTTCCAGCTTCCATATTGGTTTAAAAATTATAAATTTGGTCTTGAGTTGTAGAAAACATATACTGCTCTACAAATTTGAGACCAAATTTATAATAGTTGAACCTATATTGATCGAGCTGGAGTCATTTTCACATGGTGTATTCTTTGCTTGGACAGACTATATAAGGTTCAGTTTGTTTTTTATGAAATGATAGATGAAGATTTTGTAGTTACCCATACGAACTTCGCCGAAATTCCCTTTGCCAATTTTGCGGCCGACTTTGAAATTGGGTCCTACCATCATCAAATTGGTGCTCGAAACATTCAACAGAGTGCGTCTACCTTCGGAGACAGTCGTCGATTCTCTCCTATTTGGGTCCAAGTCATCCTATTCAACATTTGAGAGGAAAATCAGCCAGAAGATTTGTCAAATCTATTTTTGATAATGTAACCAGAATGCCATGTTTTTTGTTTTGTTTTATGAGGGTGAAGCCAGAGACAATGTATATTAATTTATACATTGTCTCTGGTGAAGCCAACGTGAGCTCATAGGCTTGTGCTTGGGTAATGACATGGATGATAGATGACGACTACTTTTTTAGTTACGGTAGCTACCTAGTCGGCTCATCGTCTCCTGGCCGCATTTATGTGATTGTGCTGTGGTCAAAACATTTTGCCCCGGTTGAGACTCGAACCAGAACCCAACTGGTTTTTATACCGGCGCTTTATCACTCCTCCAACGAGCAACCCAATCTTGGCTCCAACGAGCCAAACCTCTCTGAAACTTGTAAATTTATTATAATTCCCTGAATGAATAATGATCTCCAACATCCACGTTTCAAGGGATCTCTTTCGGAGAATCTAGAGAATGGAGTCTCAAAACCCGAAATATTGTCATGCTAGAGAGGAAGGCCTACAGTCGACTCTCCCAAGGAAAAAATTTTCTATCTTATCTATGAAAACGATTTTAAGTGTGAAGGGATTTTTCGTCCACCCTTTAGTAAATGAAATAAGCAAATAAAAAGCTTAGAACTTGAAGGTATAAATGAATCCTTGCGAAAGAAAATGAATAAGTATGGAATCCTTGAATGCATATATCAAGGAGTGAGTCACGAAGACAGGATGAATGAGTTTAATTGCATCATCAATCATATAATTTACTAGCCGGCAGGCTCGCTTCGCTCGCCTTCTCCGCCTAGCCAGGGGGCACCGCCCCCTGGACCCCCGCCAGTATCAGCAGTGTAAGTGAGTCAAACAGGCTCGCTTCGCTCGCCTGCAAAACCTCTGTCAGTGTCAGCTGAGACAAACAGGCTTGCTTCGCTCGCCTGCAATTTATCCCGTTTAAATTATCCTGCAAATTAAATCCCGTTCAGAAGGGATTCGAAACTAATTGAACACAGCATTTCTAGACCTAATCTGGACCTGTTCACCAAATTTCGACATTTTCTACCAATTTATTGTCGAAAAATAAAAAAAAAACTCTGAAAATTCGAAAAATAGTAAAACGCTAATATCGAGCGTAACCTTGGGAAGTATATCGGACATAGTTTGAAACTTGATTCAATATCTTCTAAATTACTCCATCTATAATCTCGCTGAACCATTTAATTTACACTAAGGATTGGTCGTAAGAAGGCGGAAGATATGCAACCCGCAATACATCTATAATTTTGAAAGCCTGATTACTGGCGTAATCTTGAACGGATTTCAAAAAAATTCCAACAGAACATTTCTAGACCTTATCTGAACCTGCCCACCGAATATCAACATTTTCCACCGATTGGTTCTCCAAAAAATTAAGAAAACGCCAAAAAACTATAGAAAAACTCAAATATTTAGCGTATCCCTGAAAAGAGTTTAAAATCCGTTCTTAGCGCGCGTCTAAACGACAAACTGAACATGCCTGCCAAATTTGAACGCATTCGGTCCAGTGGATTTTTAGTTCTTGTGATGAATGAATGAATGAATCAGTGCCATTTCGCTTTTATATATAGAGATTCAAAGCTGTGAGGAGCTGTTCAAGCAAAGAAGGTAGTGAAATTTATCTTGAGTTGAGAAATGTTTTAATATTTTTGCAGTCGGAAAAATGTGTGATTCAATGTATACTCACATGATCAGTAGGCTTCAGTAGAAATCAGATCAAATATTTCTTTATTTTGACACTTCAATAATACAATTCTCTTTGTCCATAATCAAATCGATTATTACGAAATATTCAACAAAAAAATTCAGAGTTATAAATTCAAGATAATTTATCAAATGGAACAAGTTTTATTATAAAATGAATATATATCATAAAAAGGTTTATCAATAATCTATCTATATAAAAGCAAAATGGCAGTCATTCATTCATCAGCAGAACTAAAAATCTACCGAACCGAATGCGCTCAAATTTGGCAGACAAGTTCAGTTGAACCTATCTGGACGCGAACTAAGAACGGATTTTCAAAACTTATTAAGGGTAAGTTACGCCAAATATTTGAGTTTTTCTATAGTTTTTCGACATTTTCTTAATTTTTTCGAGAACCAATAGATAGAAAATGTTGAAAATTTGTGGAGAGGTTCCTCCTAGGTCTAGAAATGTTGTGCTCGAAAATTTTTGAAAGCCTTTTGAGATTATGCCAGTAATGATTTTTTTTTCAAAATTGTACATATCTTCCGCCTTGATAAGTCTACGGACTTACTGTAAACTCAATGTTTCAGCGAGATTATAGATGAACTAATTTGGAAAATCAAGTTTCAAACTATGTCCGACATATACTTCCCAAGGTTACGCTCAATATTAGCGTTTTGCTATTTTTCGAGAACCAATTGGCAGAAAATGTTAAAATTTGTTAAACAGGTCCAGATTAGGTCTAGAAATGCTGTGCTCAATAAATTTTGAAACCCTTCCGAGGTTACGCCTGTTACAAGGTTTTTCAATGTTTGGAATCTGCACTTTTGTTTATTTCACGAAAACTAATGAACTAAATACGTTCAAATCATATACCCAGGTTAAGCTGAGGTGATAGAACAACTAATTCAAAACGACTACCCAAAATAACTATGTTAAGTTATAATTATGATGATCAAAGCAAATCCATTTGAATGGAATTTGCAGGCGAGCGAAGCGAGACTGTTTGGCTCAGTTGACACTGACAGAGATTTTGCAGGCGAGCTATTTCATATATAGTACGGTGCAATTAGACTCGAACCTCAACATCCAAAGAGAAAGGACTATTCCTACGCCAACTTGTTCTATACAACCCCTTTTTGTTTGGTAAAAATTTACACACTTATAAGCGTCGGGTTTTTAGGGGAGGGGGAGTGAAAGGTGCAAAATTCCAGTTTTTCGTGAATTGCAGCCGAACCAAGCGTCGGACGAAACAATTTCATGCATGTTTTTTCAAGAAAACAAAATTTGGAAGAGATTGAGACCAATACCAACTCTGTATCATCAACCGTTTCCAAGTTACAATTTTTTGAAAACTCCATATTTTTTCACAGGAATTATTCCATTTCTTTAAAAGTTTGTAACTTTGAATTGGAAACACTTGCATCCGTATTTCAAAATCCCTCTCGGCGAAATTCATTTCTCTTCAATTTGAGACCAAATTCACCCTTCTACGTTCAGTGGTTTATGTGCTACAGCGATTTTAAAAAACCCTCACATCCCAAAAATCCTCTAAAATTACATTTTATCATACAAAAAAAATTATAGAAATATTTTAATCGGCTCATACTTCTATATTTTGTTTCTTGAGACCCTAGACTGTCATAAAAATGGTTTACACGACCAAGACAATCATAGGATTCATGGGGGTTGGTCAAAAGCATCCCTTTATTTTTAATAATTCATATTCCCTTATAACTTTTGATTGGTACGTCAGATTCTATGGTTCAATAGCTCATCATTTTCTACACATCACGGCGGTATAAATTCATATATTATAATCGAAATTCGGTGCACCTGCACATTGAAAATTCCAATTTTTCACATTTCAATGATCCCAATCGGGAAGTTGTGAACGGAAAAATCTGAAACTATCAAGAAATGTAGAGAAAATCTTCCTCTTTCAGATGATTACTATGAGAATAGCGAAACCTTCGACATAAGAAGGTACACAATCGGTTTTTATCACACTTTTTCTGATAAATTCGCTCATGTTTTTAATTATATTGAAATTTCTCCAACAATAAGCATTGAACAAGAAATTTTAATATACCATCTTTTAGAGGATAAATCACTCTACATTTCTAGACCAAGAGCATAACTCTACCGCCAATAGTTACCGAGTTACAATAGAATGAACTATGTGTAATTTTTTAACAATTGAAAACGCTGATTTTCCAACAATGTTATCATGAGGAATTCATTGTAAAATCATGATGAATCCTATATGATATTAAAGATCACATTTTTTTCTACAATTTGAGACCAAATTCATATTTTTTGAACAATTATTTAATGAGCTACGTATATTTTGAAAACCAATCGTCGTCTTCTTTAGCTCAGAAAAGCGTTTCAGTGTATCATTCTTAGTGTGTAGAGCGCCTCTCAGAGTGAGCTATGAGCTCGACAGTTGGTTTGAAAAATGGATCTAGCTAATCCTGTAATTGTTCAAAAAATATGAATTTAGACTCAAATTGTAGAGAAAAATGTACTCTTTGATACTATATATGATTCATTATATTTCTTGAATAAAACTTTGATGAAAACATTCCTGTAAAATCAGCTATTTCAATTTTTAATAATTTATTCATCTGTAACTTTGTAACTAATCAAGGTAGAGTGATGTTCTTAGTCTGAAAATGTAGAGCATTTTGCCCTCTATAATGATTGTAGAATTATAAGCCGATTAAAATATTTTTAGTATTTTTTTGTATGATAAAATGTGATTTTAGGGGATCTTGGGGATGTAAGGGTTTTCTAAAATCGCTGTAGCACATTAATCACTGAGAATAGAAGTGTGAATTTGGTCTCAAATTGAAGAGAAATGAATTTCGCCGAGAGGGATTTTGAAATACGGATGCAAGTGTTTCCAATTCAAAGTTACAAACTTTCAAAGAAATGGAATAATACCTGTGAAAAAAATATGGAGTTTTCAAAAAATTGTAACATGGTAACGGTTGATGATACAGAGTTGGTATTGGTCTCAATCTCTTCCAAATTTTGTTTTCTTGAAAAAACATGCATGAAATTTTTTCGTCCGACGCTTGGTTCGGCTGCAATTCACGAAAAACTGAAATTTTGCACATTTCACCCCCCCCTCCCCTAAAAACCCGACGCTCATAAGGGTGTAACTTTTTACCAAACAATAAAGGGGTTGTATAGAACAAGTTGGCGTAGAAATCGTCCTTTCTCTTTGGATGTTGAGGTTCGGTCTTTTTATGAACTAATTGCACCGTACTAATAGCCTACAGAACTGATGCTAAAATAAATCAAAATAAAAAGTACTACTTGATAAATATTATAAAGTTTGCTTGCAAGTAGGAGTAGCCTAAACATGAAAAATCTAAAGAATTATCATGAAGAATAAATTTAAACTGATGCTTATAAAATTTTTATAACTTTTCTAGCAATCTTTGACAACTTTATAGCTTTTTTTTATTTCAACAACTCACCATTCTCATGGGATTCCTTTCGCTAGCCTATTTACTCTCAAATTATATTCATTGAATCATTGAATGTAATGATAATAACTCTCACTACTGCTTACATTCAAAACGTTTTTTAAATAATTTTTGTTTTTAATTTTAGCATTTCAATTTGTTAATTTGGAGGTTAGGGCCTAAACTTACACAGAACATTATCAAGATAAGTAGAATTTAGTTTTATTTGTATTGGAATGTTTTATTTGAACTGAATACGGTAATATTGATGTTTCAACAGCTGATAATTAGATAAAAGTGATTTACATGCTATGATGACATGGCTATTGGAACAAGACTTGATATTTCATCGAACTGATAAGAAAAGGGTGAAATATATAATTTGACTGATGCGAGAGGTGGGTGGATTGTATTGAATAATAAATTTGTTTGTTTATGAGGGTGAAGCCCACATGAGCTCATAGGCTTGTGCGTGGGTGATGAAATGGATGATAGATGACGACTACTTTTAGGTAGTCGGGACCGACGGCTTATCGTCTCCTCCGAAAGACGGGGTAGCCGTATTTATGTGATTGTGCTGTGGTCAAAAATTGTTCCCCCGCTTGGGGCTTGAACCAGGGTCCACCTGGTTATCAGACCGGCGCTTTATCACTCCTCCAACGAGCCACCCAATTGCCTTTGTTAGAGCAGTAGTTAGGACTCTTGGTCCTCTCTACCACATAACCCTTAAGAGAGAAGGAGAGAGAGAGAGAGAGAGAGAGTGAGTGAGTGAGTGAGAGTGAGGATCGAAGAATGACAGAAAGTAAGTGTGTGTTATTGTGAGAGAAAAGGTTCTGGGACGTCTTATCAATGAGTCAGAATCTAGTTATTTTAAAATTATTATTATTTTATCCACATTGATAATGGCCTAATGTGCCGAAACATGTCTGTGTTTTAATAATTTTAAAGTTTTTAAAAGGGTGTTTGATTTTCATTTATTTTTCAATCTAGTTATTTTGTATTTTAGTAATTTTGATCAACAATGTGCCATTAGTATTTTATAAAAATGTCATAGTGAAGAATTAACTAATAACGTTTATTTATTGAATATAATTTTGATGTATTCACAAAAAAAGTTTTATTAGTACCTAGGTTGAGAGATTGTGCTGGTCATTTATCTCGATTTATTATGTACCGTACTGATTCATTTCATCAGTAAATATTTTTTTCTCTCTTTTCCCCTTTTACATTTTTTTATTTATTTATTTATTTCTAATCATTCCATTTTCTCACTATCAATACATTTATTTTATTTCTTCATTTATTATTATAATTTTTTTCAACTGCCTCAATGAATTATTAATTTATTCTGCACCTCATAGCTTTTTATTCCAGCAGTTTTTCTTTTCTTTTTGTTTATCACTAGAATCTTAATTATTCTATTTTTTGTTTATTTATTTATTTGTTAAATATGAAACTTATTTGATTTCTACTTGTAATTTCTTCTTGAATTTATACTTTTGATTTTTATTTCATTTATTTATTTTTTCACTTTGCATATTTATATTGTTTTGTATTTTGCTGGTGACGTGGTTAAGTGGTAGAGTGGACATTACTGGCCAAACTTCGCCACGTCATTAAAATGAAGAAGTCATTCTATTCTATTCTAAAGTTTCATTAGGTCTAGTAGATCTAGTAATAGGTTATGTGTCACACTTACTGGTAGGTTGTTTTTCAATATCAACTGTATCAATTGATCAATGAAACATTTGTAGTAGATTAGGTGATGTATAAGATTGTTTCAACCAATATGAGCCAAACTAATTCATCAGTAATGACATTGTTAGGGCAATCGACGAGCGTTCTGTGAGAGTGCGAGAGCATTGAGCAAACCGTTCACTCTAGCAGACCGCTCACCAACTGCCCTGACAGTTCTAGCATTAATAAAAGTCATTTGTCAACTGCCATTTTTTTGGCATAAGCTATATTAAAATCTCTAATAAGCTCGAAATATTTGGTTGAAATGTATTTGAGAAGGATCTTAATACTGTATATTTTACTAAAATATATATTTTTTATTTCACAGGTCTAAAAATCAAGGGATTTCACCAAAGAGGCTGCAATTGAAAAAATAATGTATAGATTAATTATTTATACTATTGGTTTGTCTTCCTTAATTATCATACTATATTAATATTCTATGTTTCTTTAATAAATAATGATGGATCATTTATAGTATTTTTTCCTATTCATGTTTCCAAAATAAAGAATTTTCAAGTTCAAAGAGTGGGCTTGATCATTTAATTTGAAAAGTTGAGAACTTTATCATTCAGACAGTATGTAGATCAGTTGAGAATATTATATAGCATTTATCTTTTCTTATTGAGTTTATTGATTGATTGATCTTATTATAATTAATTATTATTGGTTCTTCTGAAAGTTTCACTGATGATTAATACCTGTTTATCATTCATTACGAGCAAATAATTTACTCTTTTTGAACTTGAAAAATCTTTACCAAATATAATTCATGAAATAATTTATATATCATACTAGCTGTTTCTGGCAGAATTGTCTAGAAAATGATCATTTCTCCTCTGTTCGTCAAGTGTTGGGATTTAATTCAGTCTTTCAGATGTAATGTAATTCTTTGTACCTCACTTGAATTGCAGTTTTCTGAATTTTTGAAGCATGCATATGTCACACCTTGCTACTTTATCAACTGCTAGCTAAATAGCTGATAGAAAATAGCAATATGTGACAAAGGCAGTAGCATCTATTGAAGTAACTAGTTGTGACACAGGCTTCAGGAAGGACAGGTTGCCCTAGAATATTTTGGAACCCACAATCCAAGCTGGGTACAAAAAATTTCAATTTAGTCTAAAAACTTGGTAAGCAGAGAATAGTTCAATTATTTTTTATACAGATTTCCATCAACCGCAAAGCTCTAGTGAAGATTAGAAAGTCGCTTTAGCTAAGGCTATAAATGGAAACAATTAATTCGGTCATTAAACCCTTTTTTGAAATACAGACATTTGCGCAAATATTTTATCATGATCAGATACTCTGTTTTTAAATAGCATTACACCCCCTTTTAGATTGAGAATTATATTACGGTATTCTATTTCTCAGTAGGCCTATCCATTATAATATTGAAATATGTAGGCTACAATAATTTTAGAAAAAAGTAGATTATAGTTTGATAAAATAATGATAGGCCTAATTGCTCTTATTTGGCCGAGAAAAAGCACAAAATTAGGCTACATAAAATTAACCAATTTTGCACAAAGTCTAGCAATCCTGAGAATAACAGTCAGATGTACATACCTAAATCGATCATCATTGCTGAGAATTTGTCAAAGCCAGAAGTGATTGAAGGAAATGAATGGGCTACGGTACTTGTTTCAGTGAGCTAATTAGAAAAAAGAGGTGAAGGAGGAGGTTTTGAAGGAATCTTTCGCTCCTCACTCTCAGGCATTTTCCCATATGAGGAACCTTCTTCAAAATTCAAGATTGGAATATACAATAAGTGTATGGATGCCTACAAGCTATAAATTATATTATAATTATCAAGCTATAATTTATACAAGTTTTCTGGATCCAAAATAATTCCTTTATAATTTGAAAAAAATGAATATTTTTCTCTTGAAATCAATTAATTGCGATTTAAAAAGTTGAAATAATTATTATGCTCATAGTAACAAAATATTGATATAATATATTTCAATGAATGTAGATCTCAGTAGTCTGTTCTTTTTTAAAATATTTTTTTAAGGGTACCCACTGAGATCTACATTTATTGAGAAATTTTATAAGTACAGCAGCCCTAAGAAAAAGGAATTATAGATGTAATATATTTATATTTGAAATGACTTATTCATCATAAATGCAGCCATTGTTATGTTGCCAATTCTATTATTTTTTCGCATATTAAGTTGAAATTATGTTTACTCACTTATGAAAATAATAATTGAAAACCATAAGTAAACTTATTTGCGGTTTAGCTATTTACCTATAAAAGCTATATTAAATCAAGAGAAAACCGGTTGACTCCATTTTTGTAATAATAGATTATAGATAAATTAATAACATCCTTTAAAATATTTCGAGAAAAAAACGAATGCCAGTTTTGAATAAACTAGTTTTTTCACAATCTTGAAAATGTTTCAACTCTGGTGTAAAATTGTCTTTACTTAGCAAATCACCGCTTGAAAAATTTTTACTGATTTCATAAAATTACAAGTTTAGACAAATTGAGCTTCAAAACCAAGCAGAGAAGTACAAAAATGATTTCTGCATCATCCTTCAAATATTTATTGAATCATTAGTTATTGAAAACAATTAATAATAAGGAAATATGATATTTCAATTCTTTTAAAAAAATTTTCTGTACTATCATTATTTGAAAATTTTGAGAATTCGCGCGCTAAACGTTTATTGGACAGTTACAGTGAAAGAATCAAGAGGAGCTGCGTGCTACCATTCCGCCAGGAGCGTTTAAAGCGGCCAACGTCATCAATCAGCTGGGCAACCGTCATTTGTCGGCTGCAATGCTTTGTTTAAGCTAGGATTTGGCTGGTACGGAACGTAACGACCGTCGACGACCAGCTGTAGCCAATCACAGCTCTTGTCTTGTTTTGTATCATCATTAAGATTTAATAAGAAGAGCTGTGATTGACTACAGCTGATCAATCACGACCGACGGTCGTTGCGTTACGCACCAGCCAAGTGCGACCAAAAATACAAAGCTCTGTTTAACTAGTGCGACCAACCGGTACGGCGACCAAAACGTGTTTTCCCCCCTCGGGAACGTAAATCGTGAACTGAGAGTCTGAGATTTGATTTCTTGGTTATGTTTGGTTGGACTTTTGATGAGTTGTTCTTGAAAGATTGGAATTTTTTAATTATGTGAATAGTCAACGCGTTTATTGATCAATTATCCAGTTGAGGAACTCATGTTCTAATTTTTGATGAGAACATCTGATAAGCAAACTAGAAGATGGGGTTTACGTTATGGAATTTATTTGAAGCAACACTACTTTGTTTGAACGCTGTGTGTATACTACATGAGGAAAGATTTTTAGCGAAAAGTAAGTACTGATCATGTTAATCTAATCGTTTAAATTCAATATCATTTAAAAATTGCCCAAAGCACATCTCTGAAAGGGGCTTACACTTTGAGATAAATTTCTTCCACATAATATATCTTCTTAATATCATATATCGCCTACGTTGATCCACATTTATCCACATATTGAATTGAATAGGCTACCATCAAATGAAAACACTAACCATATATTTTAAAGGTCAGCTATTCTCGTATCATATCATATATTATATCATATCATATCAAAGGTCAGATATCATATAACTTAGGCCTAAAAAAAATTATCTGCATACATTGGATCATATCGTGGCCTTTATACTATCTCTGGCTCAAATTCTTCTTATCATAATTACATTGTTGTAGGCCTACTCGGTAGTTTAATTTTGAAATATTTTTAGATTTGGAAAAGGTGGATGGCCACTACACTATAGGCCTAAGTTACTTATAGAAATATTTTGCTGAGTAGGTTTTTGTGACATAATACTATAGGCTACCAGGCTATAACTTGATTAAAATTATAAAAACATGATGTTCTTGCTGAAATTAGGCTTGGCATAGCCGCATAGGCCTTTTCTTGATACTCAATACGCTAAGCGGCTAAGCCTCCTATCCCATTTATTTTGGCTACAATTGCTCATCTATTATAGTGGATTATTACTAGGCCTATGTTTCTAATATAACCTAACTTATAGAATAATACTTGTCTTCTATTTTCCAGTTGGCTGGGGAGTGAACAGTAATGTTCAAGGTTTTGGAGAACCGCAATCGGTTAAATTTCAAATTCTCAATTTGATTAGATCGATAAGGACTGTCATGCGAAGTAAGTAATCGTTTTCTTATATGACATCTACCTTTTAGGTTGAATTTTTGGGTAATCATGGTTCTAAAACACTCATTGAACTCTAATTACATTAAAAAAGGAAATGATACTGCTTTAGGATAATAACCATTGACTTTAGAAAAACGGCTAACAAGGAAGCTGGAGGAATACCTAAGGTATTTGAGGCCAAGTGAGGGTAAGAATATGGTCTTCAGAACATGGAGTCAAAAAAGGTGAGGCTTATTATAAGGTTGGGCTGCAGGTGCTACATAGCTCTACATCTATATCATGATTTATATCATAATCATATGATTTGTATATCATACTATAGTATAAACCTCAAGTCTCATGCCCGGTTTTTCCAAGCACACTCAAATTTGAGGAACCCTCAAGTTTACTACACTTTACTACATTTCCTATACTTATCATAGAAAATGTCAGCTGTTCATCAAAATTTGAGGGTCCCTCAACTTTGAGTGTGATTGGAGAAACCGGGCATAAGCCTCACCTTTTTTGACATGTCTGTCTGTCTCAATGGCTCAACAGCCCATGAAGGGTCTAGGCCTACCAGCTGGTTGCCAGTTTCACCTTTTTGACATATTCTTACCCTAATCATTGTGGTCATATCACATAACTGCAATAAAAAGGAGATAATTCTACAAATGTTGTACAACACTGATATAAGTAGAAAATTTCGACTACCGGCAGCAGTGAATGGCAGCCATGTTGCCAAAGGCTCTTCCGTGCTTGGCATAACTATAACTACATGCTGCTTATAAGCTCAGACACAGCCATATTATCATTTTTAGTGGGTTCATGAAACGACATAATCCTATGGTCTGTCCAAGCAGAAGACTCTCTGACAAGATGAGAAAATGACTCCAGCTCGGTCAATATTGGTTCAAAAAATATTGATTTGGTCTCAATCGTAGGAAACATTCTGATCTACAATTTGAGACCAAATAAATATTTTCTGAACCAATATTGACCGAGCTGGAGTCATTTACTAATCTTGCCAGATGGTTTTCTTTTTTTGGACAGACTAGACTATAATAATCCACTGCGCATCTCACTCATGATCCCTACCGTGTCTTCAATGTGGTATAGTCTGTACAAGCAAAGAAGACCCTCTGGCAAGATGGGAGAATGACTCCAGCTTTGTCAATATTTCTTCAAGAATTATAAAGTTGGTATAATAGTAGATCATATTGTTTCCTACAATTCGAGATCAAATCCATAATTTTTGAATCAATATTGACCGAGATTGAGTCATTTTCCCATCTTGCCAGAGGGTCTGCTTTGCTTGGACAGACTATATCCGTGGCTTCAACTAAGTTCAGTTGCGTTTTCCTCAACTTGTTCGAGCGAATACATGTACCATGGAAATAGATGGTGGTTTTGATTAGAATTAAAAAACTCAACATCCAAATTACGAACAAACTGGTAATTTTGCACAAATATTTTGATCAAGCTCCATGATTTACCATAACCTGGTTTTTGACTGAAGTTTAAATTGGTAGAGGAGCAGTTTATGGCATGAACCTGTTGCACCCAACAAATGTACTTTTGAACCCACGACCGGGTAGCGCTAGCGGACTGAAGGTTGTAACGCCCCAGTCCACTCGGCCAACCCGGCCGGCTAAATTCGCCAAGCTTCATTCATTCTTGTAAAATTCATAAAGTAAACAAACATGTGAGATTCCTTACAGGAATATTAATTTTCTCAAACGAAAAATAAACTTACTTCAAGGGTACTGTGATTATTTATAGATTTTTTATAATGGTATTTTAAGTATAGTGAAAAGAAGAGCCTTTGGCAACATGGCTGCCAGCAGTCCAAATGAAAATTGTTCTACTCTCACCATCTGTCACAATTAAAATGATAATAAATATATTTAATAATATATATAATATATTCCTATTTGTAGAATCAATATGATTATGATTTCCCTGCAACACAATATTTCATAATATTATTAAAGTATGGTACTTCTATGCGGGGTCTGTGCTCTCTGGTGATGAAAATTGATACTTTGATTTGTAAACATTCATGTTTAGTTTTTGTGGCTAAACACCGTTCATGGCCAACAGATTGTTATGAAAACAAACTGGGAAAGGATTGAAATTAGATAGAAATATAATTAACATTTGCAGTAGACTATAATAGGCTAGGTACTAATATTCATTCATTCATTTATCCATATTATACTTGTTTTAAAATAATCCAATATCCCAACAAACTGCAAACAAACTACCTATTTGAGGTTATCATAAAGCTCAGTACATAATTATAAAAAAATGTCTCAAGGGAATGTTTTTGTAGTCAGCTGATTTATGAGACACGGCCCTGTTCTGTAGATTATGTACGATAGGTCATGGCAAAGACTACAAAATCAAAAAATCCTCCTTGACAAAATCATATTAGCGTTAGGTTGGCTGAAGTGATTTTTCCCTAGATAAGTTCAAGATAAAGCAAGTAATAAGTTTTTCGCCACACTGGTATGAAATGGACTGTTTTACATGCTTTATACGGAGGCCGAAAACGCTTGTTTTCAGGCGAGGTTGCCAGCAACTCGCCGGGAAAATGCGTTTTTCGGCCCTAGGGCGGTAAAATAACCTTGAATGTCAGCTGACTGAAGGTTGTTGTCGATTTAAGGGTTAGTCGATCAATAGGTAGCATTCCGGTTTGATTGCATTAAATGTCAGCTGTTTTGGGAGTCAATGTCGACTTATTGGTATTTCGAAGTAAAGGTAGTCTCTCATCTGTTATTTTGATTGTCAAGATCCCTTGTCAAGAGAACTGAAAGTTGAAAGTTTTCAAATTAATCAGTAGTTGAATAATAAAGGAAAACTGCTTCAATAACTAATACTTCAACTTTGATAAGATTAAAAATGTTTGTATTGATTAACTGTTGAATAATGATGAACGTGAAATCCATGTTTGAACAAAATTATTGTTGTCAGACTCTGTGTTACTTCGTCTAGCAGGTAAGCCAGCGCAGTCTAGCGGCTGATAATGCAACTAGACAAAGCTTCTCTGTTAGCCAATATCTGTCGAAAATCAACAACTTTGAATTGATATTGTACAATTTAGGAAGATTGTACAAAAATTATCTTGGGCTTAAACGTTTCTGAACTAATAAAATCGAATACACTGATAGTTATAAAGTAATATTCAGTCACTAAATCAATAAACTTTTGACGCGAAGTTTCAATAGCAAGCAGATGGCACCTACTCCAAATTCAGCATAGGGGAAGATAGCATAATAAGGCTACTGGTCTAGCTGTTCATGGAAATGATTAACTGATAATTTTGTTTTGTTTTCATTGATGTTGTGTGCCGAAAAATAAAGTTCGACACCACGGGTCGAAAATGTAAGATTCCGTCTCTCAATCTTTTCTAGTCCTCGGCCTACGGCCTCGGACTTGAAAACCGATTTCGAGCCGGAAAACGCACATTTTCGGCCCTAGGTACGAAATATACTATTTCAAAATTGTAGATGTATTGCGGGTTGCATATCTTCCACCTTGATACGACAAATCCAAACTGTAAATTCAATGGTTCAGTGAGATTATAGATGAACTACTTTGGAAGATATTGAATAACGTTTTAAACTATGTCCAATATACTTCCCAATTTTACGCTTAATATTAGCGTTTTATCATTTTTCGGAATTTTTGGAGTTTTTATTAGATTTTTCGAGAACAAATTGGCAGAAAAAGTTGAAATTGAGTAAACAGGTCTAAATTAGGACTAGAAATGATGCTGTGTTCAATAAATTTCTAATATCTTCTGAACGAAAATCAGGCGAGGGGAGCGAGTCTGTTTGTCTCAGCTGACACTGACATAGGTTTTGCAGGCGAGCGAAGCGATCCTGTTTGATTCACTTACACTGCCTATACTGTCGAGGGTCCAGGGGGCGGAGCCCCCTGCTAGGCGGAGAAGGCGAGCAAAGCGAGCCTGCCGGCTTGTCAAGTATATTATTCTTGCCAAAAATCTTTCATGTCGTATTCCTCATTCTATTATGTGCTTAATTCTAATGACAGCTCTGTTCATTTTTCAGTACCTCTGATATTCTTCAACGTTGCAACAATATTCATCAAACTATTACTTGGATGATGAAGAAGGAGGCTTTTTTGTTCGACAATTTTCTTCCAATAACCAGCACTGGAAACCTGGGAAATCCTCGAAATCTCTTCATTTTCGAAGTGAGAAAGTCACCTACAAGTGATCCATGTACTATTCTAGAGTTAGTATCTCTTCTCAGGATATTTTGTAATTTTTTCTCGTTAACCATTTCAAAAATTATTTGATGATTATTGTCTAAATCTTCGAACAATCTCTCTACTGACAACTGGAAAAATTAAAAATAAAATTTTAATTTTCATCGATACAATGGAAATTTTGTATATTCACTTTTCCCTGTATTTTACTTGTTTCCATTATTTGAAAAAAATCATAGTTTAGTTCGATAAATTTATGATTAATTTAACACCGATGAATATCATCAATGAATAAAGCTTCTCAACAGATTTTTTTCATAAATTCGAGATTGTTGTTTTAATAAATTCTTCATTCTTGTTTTCAATGTTTTATTTATTGGATTGGAACAGTTGAAAATAATTCATTATCAATTTGTATAATTCAATATGAAACCAATAATAATTTTACTCAAATTTCAGTTAACATTTTTCAATAAAATTTATTGATAATTGGAACAAATTTTCTTCTAATAAATTTAGATAAGACTTTGGAAAGCTAGGAAAGTTTTATGTTTTATGAACGAGATCAAATTTATGGTTCAATCAGCTTTGAACTAATAGCCTAGACTAGACGACCAAGTAAGGTATAGCTGAGTAGAGACGCCATCACAATGTAAAGCGTATAGTAACAAGTCTCTTCTCGCATCGACCACACCCATACACTGATTGTCGCATTTGTATGGTTGATAAATTATGTGTGAGGATATAGCTCAGGCCGAAAGGTTAGGCTGTTTCGTCTGCTCCTTGTGCGCTCCAACAGCTGATGTTGTCAATTTAGCTATGTCTAGATGATGTTTTTGAGATCAAAAGAGACAATAGATGCCTTACATCAACTGTTAGTAGGTTACGTCACGTATAGTCTGTCCAAGCAAAGAAGACCCTCTGGCAAGATGGGAAAATGACTCCAGCTTGGTCAAGATTTGTTCGAGAATTATAAATGTGATCTTTATAGTAGATCAAATTGATAATTTTTGAATCAAAATTGAAAATTATAAATTTGGTTTCAAATTGTATGAAACGATTCGATCTACTCTTGAGACGAATTCTTGAACAAATATTGACCAAGCTTGAGTCATTTTCCCATCTTGCCAGAGGGTCTTCTTTGCTTGGACAGGCTATACAAGAGGAAGACGAAACAGCGCAATTATTTGGCGTCAGCTCAAACATACTTAATTATTTGTATTATAATCATTATTTTCATCATTTCATATTCATTTATTACAATTGTCATATTTACATAATCATTTTATAATGATCCAGAGAAGAAAAAACAGGCTATCATATAATCACTATTCTTTGGAAGCTCGTTTACTTCCGTCAAAAGCCGTGATCTTCAGCGAATAGTTTCTAAAAAAATAAATGTTCTTCCAGATGCTAACAAAATTTGCGGTTGGTGATGACTGTTTTTACGGGCTCAATTTATGATGGTACCTCCGAGATGGAAAGGGAGAAGAGTAAATAATTTTAATTTTTATTGAAAATATGGGAAAATTATGGTGAAAATACACAACTTTAATTTTTTAAATCCCATCTCTTGAAACGATTTTTCAGGAATTGAAATTATTTTTCCCAGGGCGGACCCTTAGATCCCTCCTTACCGGAACCTTTAATTCTACCTGAATTACCTCCTCCTCCACCAATGCCAGCATAGCCGGATAGGTTGCGTCATGGGTTTTAAAAAAAATTATATACAAAAACAAACACTATGTAGATCAAGATGGAAGCTTGGCTAGACAAGCCCCCGCAGGTCATCCTCAAAAAATTCCCCAACGGAATAGAAAGGGTGGTCAGCAAGCCAAGTCTCAAGTTTAGACTCAAAAGCATGCAGGGTCAGTCCCCTCACTACATCTGGCAGCTTGTTGTAGACTCGCATGGCCAAGGAAAGGAATGCATCCCGCGTCTTTGAGAGTTGGCAGAAAGGCACATCTGATAGACGTCTGTGTCTCGTATTTTAGATGTGATATTCACCCCTTGCATTGAATTTCTTAAGGTTTTCATGCACATGCTCAGCACACAGGTACACATAGTGACTATACACAGTCACTTCTCCAGTGGACATAAAGAGAGGCCTGAAGTACTCCAAGTATCCACTGGGAGTCACTGCAGGAATTGCTCTCTTCTGCTTTAGGAAGACGCCTTGACAAGCCGAAGCAGGCCCCAGAGCAGCAGACCATGAATGAAATTGCTGTGAAAAATATTATGATATCCAGTCAAGAGGTATGGTCTGCAAACCAACTGCATAAGCTTCCACAGCAGGTAGGTGACCCTTGCCAGTCTCTTAAAGATGCCATCTATGTGATGCTCTCAGGAGAGCTTTGAATCAATGGAGAATCCAAGTAAGGACACGCTCTCCTTGCCAATGTCATGGCTGCGATTCAGAGAACAAATCATTCTCTGAGATGGAAGAATTATTAGATATTGCAGCTCACCATATTTTCAGAAGTCCTTTGTCTATTTATATAGCAATGAATTGAGATTCGAATTAAC
Organism: Sogatella furcifera; assembly: GCA_017141385.1. Taxonomy (NCBI): domain Eukaryota; kingdom Metazoa; phylum Arthropoda; class Insecta; order Hemiptera; family Delphacidae; genus Sogatella; species Sogatella furcifera. Next base: position 10,553,425 of record CM029553.1, read on the forward strand.
TATTATTATCATTCTCTGAGTGTTGTCCACATTTAGAAGCAATCTGTTTGCCTCCAGCCACCCTTCAGCTGCCTCAAATAGGATGTGTAGGATTCTACAAATTAAGCAATGACTCAATGAGTTTATATGCTCAGCTCTGTAAGGACAATATTGGCGTCTGGTCTACACAAGCATATCAAGTTGAGAGGGAACTCAGCTGATCCGTTTCGCAGCCAAAGGTAATGAACGCCGCCTTAGCCACCGCGGCCATTGGATCCTTACAGAAAAGAGCGAAAATTGGGCTAAATGAATTTGCATCTTTTTTGTTTCACTGACTGAAGCTTATCACAACACAGCTGATTGGCGAGCGTAAAGTAAATCTCCTGCTCATGCGCAGCTGCTTAGCAAGCGTAAAGTAATTCAACTGCGCATGCGCAGATGGTTAGCATGCAAAAAAGTAGATTCTCCTCGGTAATGGGCTATTTTACCAGGAGAATTCAGTATGTGAAATCTTGCTTTACGCGCAGTTGTAGAAAAAATCACTTAAAGCCCCTATTAAATCCGGGTAGTGACTCTTACATTATTTTTTATTATGAGCACAATAGTATGCTCTCAGGCAGGAATAATATTATTTTCTATCCATGATAAGATACAAAATAATACATTTACTATGAAAGTTTCTACAGTAGGTAGCCTACTCTAATTGATCGCAAATGCTCCTGTTTTAATTTAACTAATTTTCAAAGCTGAAAATGCAGAATCTTATTGAACGAGTTTGTTCTTATAATAATTATTATATACAGGGTAAATCACACAATAAACATTACCAAAGACATACCTATTCAAATGATATTCTTTCTTCGAAAATAGACTGTAGAAAATAGATTTGGACAAAAAAGCAAGAGTTCTTTAGTGTAAGAGATTCAATTAATTGTAGTAGGCTACTAATATAAATAATATTGATATTATTTGTTGGAGTTATTTAGTGTAAGAATAGTTATTCATGTATTAAGAGCATAATGCGCGACTTTATCTCTCGCGCAAAACAGTTATCGCTTGACGTGAAGCAGAGCGTGATAATTTTGCAAGAGCAATAATGAAGCATTACGCGCGAATTACATACAAAATTTTTTCTACAACTGTACATGAATAACCTGTTCAACTATTTTGATTTGTCAAATATCCTACTGTAAACTATTATTAAATTCCTCTGTTGATTATTGTAATAATAAAAAGAATCGATCCAGTTAAACACGAAAATTATAAACTATTTTTTAATATGGTTATAATTATGTTTTAATTATACTAAAGAAAAAAAAAATTTATTAACTGCAAAAAAATCAGCTGCGCATCAGATTCAAACTTGATTCCATCGCAACAAAAGGTAAAGAACACCGCTCTAACCAACTTGGCCATTTAGTCCTAACAGAAGAGGGTAGAAATTTAGCTACATGAATTTGCATCTTTTTTGTTTCACTAAGCTTTGTTTCACTAAGTTTGACTGAAGCTTATCACAACACAGCTGATTAGCAAGTAAAGTAAATCTCCTGCTCATGCGCAGTTGCTTAGTGAGCATAAAGTAATTCAACTGCGCATGCACAGATGGTTAGCCCAGAAATCGCATATATTATTATGCTTCCATATAAAATCCGGACTCTTTTAGTGATAGTAGACATGGACGACCAGGTTATAGGCTATAGAGCATTTTGGAAATTGCATATTATGGACGAAAAAGGAAAAATGGATTGCTTACACACTTTTACTATACACATTATTTGATACTATATTCATGCTCTCCTGCCCTGCAGGATTGCAACCTAACATCAGTTTTGAGAAACGTTCCTGGTCAGATGTCTATTATGCTCTTGAAATCATGTTGGTATTACTGGCAGAATCGGCTCCTCATCGAACCCTCATGGCTCAGTGGTTAGCGACGTGGACTAGTATTTCACTTCTTACCAATTAGGGGGGTTCAAAACCTTAGCAGAACATTTTGTTTTTGCCGATTATTTTCAACTTAGAACAACTTCCAATACTATTTTACATAGAAATAAAAGTAATAAACGACCTTTTAAGATTTGTTTGGTTAAAAAAAAAATTAAATTAAATATTAAAAATTGATAATTGAAAATTAAATTTTTAAATGACGGCCGACTGTAATATTAATTTTTAATTTACTGTTAAAAGTAATGGTTTTATAAAATTACTAAACTTTAGAGCTTTAAATCTCTATATAAAAGTGAAATGGCACTGATTCATTCACTCATCAGCAGAACTAAAAATCTACCAAACCGAATACGTTAAAATTTGGCAGACATATTCAGTTGGACCTCTAGACGCCTACTAAGAACGGGTTTTTGAAACTTCCCAAGGGTACGCCAAATATTTGAGTTTTTCTATAGTTTTTCGGCATTTTCTTAATTTTTTTTTCGAAAATCAATTGGTAGAAAATGTTGATATTTGGTGGGCAGGTTCCGATAAGGTCTAGAAATGGTGTGTTAAACAACATTTCAAACCAGAAACCATAACCACAACACCAGGTACAGGAATCTTCTCATCACCAATGTTGCAAGGAAGGCACTATACCAAAGACATTTCAATTATTTAGCGCCAAAATTATACAATTTACTTCCTGAGAATTTCAAACAGATTAATCATCCTAGAAAGTTCAAAACAATAGTACACAATTGGTTGATGAGCAAAGGAAGACAGAACATAGAAAACATTATTTCAAACAACAACTAATATTTCAACTACACACCTAATTAATGACTTACTGAACCCTCACTAATTACTAATCCGCACACAAAAAACAAACAAAACCTACTCTAGAACATGGTACGCCATAGTGGAGTAGGTCAATTTCCACACAGAAAACACTAAAACATGTAGACACATTATAAGATGTTTCTGTAGCTAACTATTGTATATACTGTAATTGTAGAGTTTCTAATATTCTGTAATTGATGTAGCAGTTTTAGTTTTTTTTGGGAAATAAACTTTTATTCATTTATTTTTGAAATCCGTTCAAGATTAAGCAAGAAATAAGTTTTTCAAAATTGTAGATGTATTGCGGGTTGCATATCTTCCACCTTCATACGACAAATCCAAACTGTAAATTCAATGGTTCAGCGAGATTATAGATGAACTAATTTGGAAGATATTGAATAAAGTTTTAAACAATGTCCAATATACTTTCCAAGGTTAGGCTTGATGTTAGCATTTTACTATTTTTTGGAATTTTCGGAGTTTTTCTTAGATTTTTCAAGAACAAATTGGCAACAGGTCCAAATTAGGTGTAGAAATGCTGTGTTCAATAAATTTCTAATCTCTTCTGAACGGAATTTGCAGGCGAGCGAAGCGAGCCTGTGTGTCTCACACTGCCTATACTGTCATGGGTCCAGTGGGCAGAGCCCCCTGGCTAGGCGGAGAAGGCGAGCAAAGCGAGCCTGCCGGCTAGTTCTGAATAAAATGGTGCCTGATTTGTCAGGATTCGATGACACTCTTTGCGCACTGATACACAAATAACTATACTCCATTCACGATCACTTGAGATGGAATAAACAAACTTTTTGATTGTGTGTGCATGTTATGGAAGGTCTTCTTCTATGCAAAACTTTCGGCCACAGACCAACAGCTGTAGCCAATCACAGCTCAAGACAACAGTCTTGAGACAAGATCAGTTGGACTGAAGCCAATCACAGCTTTAGACAAGAGTCAGCTGTTCAACTGAATCAGACTTTTTCGCATAGAAGAAGACCTTCCATTACACGCACACACGCAAAAGGTTTGTTTATTTTGTCTCAGGTAATTGTGAATGGACGATATAACATATAATAACCTATAATATTATTGTAGGCTACCGTGTGAAGGAGGCAAAATGGGGCTTTCACCTGATGTCTTTATTAATAAAATTATTTATTTATTTGCATTCATTCAATATTTCTCAACATGCTAACAAACAATGGAAGCTTGTTGTGGAAATACACCAAAATTCTGCCCAAATTTCATCCAATAAGTTAGGCTAATTTTTTCGCGATTTTTCAAGTTTATATTGATTTTCCTTTATAATTTGCTACTGAATAATTATTTTAAACAATCAGAGCACATTTGAGACCAAAAAAGGTACGTCAAATGCTGAATTAAAAAAGTTGAACCACTCATAGAGAAAATAACTCCAGCTCGGTCAATATTTGTTTGAAAATTATTGATTTGGTTTCAGTCGTAAAAACATTTTGACCTTCAATTTAAGCCCAATCAATATTTTTCAACCAATATTGACCAAGCTGGAGTCATTTTCTCATCTTGCTTATTTCATCAAAATGAACACTCACTTGAGAAAACATTCAATTAAAGGTTGTTGCTCATATTTAATATATTCTCATTTCATAACATTACATGGTAATAGAATGAGCCACTTTCACCATCAGCTAGTTTTAACTAGGTTTAAAATACCGGGATCAAATTTTCGAGTCCAAGCTTCAAAAACTTTTCGACAAAAAGAAAGCTCGCACCGGTCAAATTGCAGCTGCCTCCGCATGCGCTTCCATAGTTAGTAACTGAAATCAAGTTTACTCCATTCTCCTAGTCAAAATTATTTCAAACTACCCGCCCACTGCTACTCCTTTGCCCGCTCACTGTGTCGTGTCGACCTTTTGGTTTGTCGCTCATTCGGTATCCACCGCTGAAATCAAGAAGGCGTTGCCGTCAATCCAAGCTCTGCCTACATCGCAAGCTTTCGGAATCCTGGTCTGGTGTATCCTCGTCAATTTTGTAGGTTATATTTCAGGAGACAAATTTATGAAGTTTTGTAAATAAACTAATTTTAATTTGTATGAAATAAAAGATAATCCGATTATGGCAATCTCGAGGATGAGTAGTAGTGGAGCATAAAGACAAACTGTTATTTTTTATTGGCTAACCCAATTCGTGAGGTAAGCCTACCTAACTTTTTTATGATCAACTTATTTTCAACCAATACTCGAGTATCTACTTGGAATGACTTGTTTCATTCACAATTGCATCAATAAAATGTATTGCTAACTTATAAAATACATGCAGTATACTTATAAAATACTTAAAAATATTTACTTATAAAATGTATGCAGTAACTTATAAGTATAATAGGCCCAATAATTGTAGTAAAAAAGTAATGTATGATGTAGACCATAAAGGAGTTAGGTCACGTCTATTATAATACTAAATAGTATAATAATAATGATAAGATAATAAGTATAATAATAATTATAGTGAAATAGTAATATATGATTTAGGCCTAGTTCATACGACGCCAATTGGGAATTGGCGAGACAAGTTTCTCATGACATTATTGTCTTCTGAAATTTACAGCTGATGTAATTATCTATTAAATCTTTTGATTTTAAAATCATCAGCTAGGCATGGCTTGATGAAAACTCTAATAGAAAATATCAACTGTTTGCGTCCGGCATCAGTTGTCTTATGACAATTGGCGTCGTATAAACTAGGTATGAGACAGATCTATACTACTATACGATGCCAATTGGCGAGACAATTGTCTTCTGAAACCTACAGCAGATGTAAAGTATGTATTGTGCTCTTTGATTTTATAAACATCATCATTGCGCAGGTGCTAATGGAACTATACGCAAATATAAGTTGGTTGAAATGATATATAGTAGCCTTCCATTTTTTCTTTAAAACAGCTTTAAAAAAATTTGCTAGGCCAAGGTACACTTGATGGAACCTTAATATTGTGGAAAATTATCTGGGATCGGATATAAACAATAAGGCTATTGCGACAAACAGCAAACAGTCTTTAATGTTGATCGCGTCTGAGGTAACTTAAATTTATAATGTACACAATATACAGTAATAGGATTCTTAGAAAATCAGTGCTCAGTCGCAATTTTGAAATTTTTATCTTGGTTTTTGTGATTTTGGTGAGTTTAGCACAATTACGGCCATTCAATATAATCTTTAAAAACTCAATCCTCTTCAACTTCTTTCAATTTAAATACAAGTTTATAATACTTGTCCATAGAATGGCGTCGAAAGGCCATCCTCACTCCTCCGAGAGAGACGAAAAGATCTTCCCGAGAAACCGCCGCATAATATGATGGAGGAGTGGTGCGGCGATGGTGCTGTCCTCACCGGGAGCACTGACAATCTACACGAAACAGCCTCTGACGATGTTGTTCAGGTTGGTGTTTTATAAGGTCTTGTCTGTCCGGAAAATTCTGTAACGAAATTTTCACCCACTTCCCGACAAGCTACAGGCTTGAAACTATCAATATAGAGCAAATAATCAAAATTTGACTTCAAAGTCTTATGCTACTCCCTAAATGGATATCGAAATCATACATAAGTTACATGTAAAACTAAGTACAGGTGAAATAAGTACATGGTGGTGCACAATATGATCCAACATTTAGTTTTATCATAGAAAGTTTATTGTAAAAGCAATACAGAAAAATGAGATAATATCTCATTATAATATTTCAGTTATATATTATATAACTTGTCTACTGTATACCTGGAAATTAGTTTCTGGCCATTACACGTTCAATGTGCCGCCTTCTTGCTTGATAACTGCTTCAAGATATACTTTGACGAATCCCCAATCCCAGGACCGCGAGGAAGACTTCAGAAGTAAGTATGTTATTGGGGACTCGGTGACACATCCTCAAATATCTTGTTACCTAAACATGCTGTATAATAATTTTGTTTCTCAGCTTATCGCTAAAGGGTTTCGGTTAGAAAATCAGTGGTTCATGCAGGGTGGAGCCAGACCACACACGCCTAATGTCGTTTTAGACTTTTTGCATGAAAATTTTTACCAAAATGTCACCCGATTTTCAAATCGCTTTGCGTGTGGCGTAACTGGCTCCCAAACAGTCCTGATTTGCATCCGTGCGACTCTTCTCTAAACTTGCTAACACACTGATGGATCTGCGAGTGCTAGTCATTGAGGCATGTAACGAGATAACCGAGGATATGGCCTGGCGTATGCTGGGACGCACGTGTGCACACGCACGCATGCCAGCCAATCGCAGATCTTTTTGAGGACAAGACAAGAGCTGTGATTGGCTGACTTGCGTGCGTGTGCACACGTGCGTCCTAGCATACACCTTGCCCAAGTGTCGCCGAGCCACCAAAAACATAGGCGTTCGTGTTGAAACAGTTATCGGACAAGAAGGTGGCCATGAAAATGTAATGGCCAGAAACTAATCTCCACGTATACAACAGTTGACAAGTTTTTTATCTATTCATTAAACCCGGTAATGACAATTAATTTATTTATTCACTAAACCTAGTGATGTAAAATTAAAATACCCGGGCATTTAAAACTCGGGGTGAATACCCAGGGTATTTACGGGTAAATACCAAAATTCATAAATACCCGGGTTTATTGGGTATTTATTGAATCATTGATGTTTGTACCCCTGAATATGTTATTATTGGCATTGATGATATGGCATAGCAATAGTCAAGTTATAATATTATAAAAACTTATTTGCAATTTTTCAATGACTATATATTTTTTTAAAGTATCACTTGAAGTTTTGAATGAATAGGATTCTTCATGGAAGCAACTGGGTAAATAAGACCAGGCAAACTCTGCAGGAGTTTTATGCATATATTTCTACTTAAAAATATAGGCTATTAAAAAATAAAAATAATAAATTGTAAGAAGATTAAAACCAATAGTTGCAAACTTGAAAATCTCGTGAAGCATATGTAGGCTATTTAAAAACAAAAATAAGAAATTAACTCTTAGAAAATGTTTTTGAGAATTTTTTGTGTCAAGAAAAACCTAGGTGTAAGGTTTATGCATATTTTTATGTACAGTATCTACTTGAAATTGTAATAAATCTGTAATTTTAATTTAATCATGAATTAAAATTCTGTAGATGGGAACAAATAATATTGAAATATTTTTAAGCTCGATGAAAGTGCATAAAAATGGATCAAACTCAAAGTTACATACTTGAAATAAAATTAATTCATTGGAAAATTTATTTTATCAACATTCTAAAAATGAGAGGCCTATTGGCCTATTGGCGTTTAGACGCGCTAAGAACGGATTTTTAAAACTTTTCAAGGATACGCCAAATATTTTAGTTTTTCTAGAGTTTATCGGCGTTTTCCTCATTTTTTCGAGAACCAATCGGTAGAAAATGTTGATATTTGGTGGGCATGTTTAGATAAGGTCTAGAAATGTTGTGTTAAAATATGTTTGCAATCCGTTCAAGATAACGCCAGTAATCAGGTTTTCATTTTATTTTTTATTTCATTCTATTCAATTCTTCACGTAAAATCACAAAGCAGAGCTAAGCTCTAGTGATGTGTGAAATGTCATTTAATTATTCTAAATGGAAAAAAGAAAGAGAAGAGAGAGAAAAAATGAATGTGGTTCACTATAACCCACTGTCATATCCCAATCCAAGGCAACCCATCTATCACATAAATAGAACACTAGCAGTGACCATACTATTTTGGCAAATCATGTAGAGGCTATCTTGTAAAAAAATCCTCAACTTTATAGGGACACATACCTATGAGAATGGTTTTTAATTTTTTAATGAACCAGGAGTAGCACTTTCCTTAACTATCTGTGGTAGGATATTGTAAACCTTTATGCCCATGTAATAAGGGCCCTTCTCCAAGCGAGTCAGCCTGTGCTCTGGAGACCTGATTTCCCTGAATCGCGTTTTATATAAATGCGTCACTTGTCTCTCCTGAAAACGGTCCTTATTTCTTAAAACAAATAGAGCTAACTTTAAGGCATAAACTGCCAGGGCTGTAAGGAGGGAGTGTTCTGTTCTCTAAATATGGGTCTGCAAGAACATCTGTCTGTCAGGCCAGATATTCGCCTCAAAGCTTTTTCCTAAGTCCTGAAAATAGCTTTAAATTCTGTTGTTCTGCCCCAAAAAAAATACCAAAGCGTAGATGGGATGCAAAATATGCATGATACACAATTAACGCTGTACCTGCAACCCTGGAGATTACACCCACCGCAAATGTTGCTCTACTCAGCTTCCTCAACAGTTCAGAAGAGTGTGACTTCCACTTTATATCCAAGAACATATTATTCAAGAACAATCCCATGATTGTGGTAAAGTGGTTCCATCAAAAGGGCTTCAAGGTGGTATCTGAGTCTAGTTCAACATGAAACGTTCCCTGGGCATTTCGAGCATGAAAAGGCACCAATTTGGTTTTACTAGGGTTCAATGACAAACCATTATAGTTGAACCACTCATTAAACTCATTCAAACAAGTTTTGCTCCATCAATCAAAGAATCAAAATTCCCACCTTTAATGAGAGCTGTTGTATCATCAGCAAATAGAATTAGATCATAATTAACAAACTTTGAGATATCATTTACATTTACCATATTGAGCAATGGTCCCAAAATAGATCCCTGTGGAATACCACGATTCATTGCCAACCAAGTAGAGTTGAAAACCATTCCATCAGCAACAACTGAAACCCTATGGTATCTACCCCGCAAGAATGATTGCAGCCACAAAAATTCAACTCCCCTCACACCATAGTGTCACAACTTGGACAAAAGCAGGTCATGATCCACGCAATCATAGGCTCTTGGACAGATCGCAAAAGATACCAAGTACCTTCTGCGATCCATCCAAAGCACTAAGAGCCTCCTTATTCAGTCCAAACATAGCATTGTCAATACCTCTACCCCTCCTGAATCCAAACTGGGAATCACAGAAAAGATCATTTCTCTCAAGATAGGAATTCAACTGAATATGAACTGCTCTCTCAAATATTTTTGGAAATACCGTTCCCAGAGAAATTGGCCTGAAGTTAGACATTCCCTGTGAATCACCCTTCTTATTTAGTGGCTTTATGGATGAGAATTTTAGTAAATCTGGGAATTCCCGCCTTCCAAACGACAAATTGATAACATGTGTGAGAGGTTTTGAAATAAGCTGAGCAGTTCGTTTCAAAATAAATGTTGGAATTCCATCCCACCCTGATGATCTGCTATTTTTCAAACCATTGATAATATTAAGTACCTTTTCACATGTTATTTCTTTGAATTGGAAAGTTGATTTAGGCTTATTATGGGGAGCATCAAAGGTCCTCTTATCCCTGACCCTGTCTCCCCAAAACTCCAGACTCATTGGCAAGGACCGTATGAAGTATTCAAAAGGATAGAAGATGTAATCTACCGCATAAGGAAACTGCCTAGAGGGAAGCCGAAGGTGATACACTTTAATTGTCTGGCATTCGATCAGGGGCAGCAGCAATGAAATATCTGCTTCTGGGACAGAAACTATCTCTTGAGAAGGGAGCAGTGTGATGAATAACAGCTGGTCGTAACCAGGAGATGTTTGACTAGTTATTTAGTTAGTTGTGTTCAGAAAAGTTGAATAAATCCATTTCCATTTTATCCGTTTCAATTCCAAAACAGATATTAGAATTGAATTAAGATAGGCTACTGTACTGAGTAAAGTATACTTATACGCCTATACCGTATCAACTACTGGGTGAGTAATTTGTTTATTTTTTCCATTTGCAGTCAAGTCAAAGAAACAGAAGACATCGTCGATCTTTGCCAAGAAGTAACGACTCTTCAAATTCATTTCAGTCCACATCAAGCAGAAACTCACAAGACACTACCAGCAACCAACAAAATAATCAGGTAACTTAATGAAACTTAACATATTTGTAGGCCTATTTCCAGCCTTGATATTTGCTATAATTCAATATATTAGGGCTTATTCTATAAAATAAGGTTCAGGAACTCTTGAATTTGTAAATAAGTAGAATATGTATGTGCTTTGCAGAGAGGGATAGCTAATGTCGAAAAGTAAAATTTGAAATCTATTCCCTGTTCACGATAATTTTTTATTCGAAAAACGCTTCATTTACCAGATATCCACCATTTTGTATTCTTTACAAAATAATTTTCATCTCCTAATTCTTTCAATCGATCTTTATAAAACTCGGTAAGTATTAAAGTATGTTTAAATAGAAGAAATCAACTGTAGAAAAAAGTCATCTCGGTCCAATCTGAAACTAAGAAATGGCGGCAATTTCAAACTCATAGAAAATAGTTGATTTCGATCAAGAATTTAAAGTGGCCGCTATTCTGAAATTCCAGAATGGACCAAGTTGAAATTTTCTCAAAAGTTGATTTCTTTTATTTAAACATACGGTACTTACTGAGTTTCATGAAGATTGGTTGAAAGAATTCAAAGATAAAAATTATTTTGTAAAGAAAACAAAATGCTAGATACCTAGTAAACAAAGTCTTTTTCGAAAAAAGTTATCTATGATTTTCTCTTTATTTTGACCCATAGAACCTATTATAGTTTAAAGAAGTACTCCAGCTCGGTTAATATTGGTTCAAAAATTATTGATTTGGTCTCAATCGTAGGAAACATCTGATCTACAATTTGAGACCAGTTCATAACTGTGGGTTACAGAGAAAAGATAGTTTAGTATTTTTTTCTAGTATTTATTACTAGCTAGGAACTGAATGATTTCTTTGATAGCCTTTGATTATTATTCAAAATGAAAAAAAAACAGTGATAAAGTAGCCCTGAGATATAGGAAACTTCTTTGAAACATGTTTATTCTGTAACTCACAGTTATATTACTTTGGGATTTACCATTTACTTATGGGACACTCGGTATAAATAAGGTTTGAAACGTGTTGCAGACAGCGGTGGCAGCTTACAACTGGCAGGCGACGAAGATGACCGTGCGAGAGCGGTTTGCGTTCATGTTCAACAACGAGCTGCTGGCCGATGTGTGGTTTGTCGTTGGCAGAAATTTGCAGCGTCAGCGTATCCCGGCACACAAGTTTGTGCTGGCTGTGGGCAGCGCTGTCTTTGACGCCATGTTCAACGGACCAATGGCTCACACTGGCAGCCAGGAGATTGAACTGCCCGACGTTGAGCCGGCCGCCTTTCTTGCGCTACTCAAGTCAGTACCAAAATAAATTATACCCATTTTTTTGTTGTTAAAGGTCAAGGACAAGACCAGATCTGTGATTGGCTACAGCTGTTTGACTGAGGCTGACCGTCGGATGAAGGAAAACCTACCTTTACATCAGAGGCGTAGTCTCAAAACTTACTTTGGGCTAGCTCTCCTTTTAATAAAATTAACTACCCCTCCCCTACTCACAAAATTGAACCTAATGACAAAAATATAGCAAAAATATACAGTATTTAAAACTTATATTTAAAATCGCGCAGGACTGAATAGGGATTATTAAAAAACTCCATTTCAAGAATATAGAATAGTTATAATAATTGTAAAATTCCTTCTTCTCCCCCACCTTCCACTATCACATAACAAAAAATAGCAGTTACAAAACTTGAAAATCCAGGTACGCTAAAGATATGGCTCAGTGCCTCAAATACGTCCAAAGATCAACAAAATTTGAAAGTGAAAATTTAAAACATAAATTTATTGAATGCACTTCAACAACGCAAATGCAAATCAAATAACGTTGAAATTAGGGAACATACAGAATTCTCAAAAAAATACAACAACGTACGATAATATGAGCGAAATATTCAAAAGTTTGTTTGTCGAAGCTGTGTTGGCCTATCGGTAGCCACCCAACAAGACCGGTTTGCTTTGTTTGCAGCCGGCTGTGATCGCCAATGTACGGAAAGGTAATCAAGCTCTCGCCACAGAGCTAGCTAGAGTCTTTTTCACTGCAGTGGATAACATGCTCACTCCCACCCCACCACACTCTACCTGATCAGCTCATGCGCTGAATTTGATGTAATACTTTACCGCTACTACTTTTTTGAAATACTAAAACCTTTTCTAATAATATCGGAATAAAATTATTTTTAATGAAAGTAGTTGGGCTTCCCAGCTAGCCTAGCTAGCCCGGAGAATACGCCACAGCTTTACATGCACACACACGAAAAAGGTTTGTTTATTTTATCTCAATTGATCGTGAATAAGGCTTAGTTTGTCTGTAATCACAAACCACTTCAAGGCCATGTCTCATGAACATTCACAATCTGAAATTACTCATAATTCGTAACCCCTGGAAATTATATGACTCTTTTCACCTCACACATTACACCAAATGTAACGGGTGGCCCCATGGCTATACTATTTTGTAAAATCCTGAAACTAAATATTTCTCGAATCCTGAAGTGGTTGGGAGCATTACTTGGACTCGTTCCTCCAAATGCCAGATTATTTTTAACTAATTTTGAACTCTTCTAATTCTAGCAACTACCAGTACAACTACGATTCAGGAACTTGTATGAAAATTAGTAGATGATTAGCAATCGAACGAGAAGGTTGTGTCCGTTCCGAGTTCTCTTATCGCTATCACTTCCTTCCGTACCGAACAACAACTTTTATTCTGTTTGTACAACGCAAAATTTATTCAAAGTACATAGTTATAATTCCAAGTTAAGTGAAATGTCGTGCCGCACGTGTAATAAGTCAGTGAGATCGAACAACGTTGCAGTAACGTGCAGTGACTGCAACGGAAAATTTCACGCCAACTGCGTCGGTTTGAAACCAGACGATCTAACGTTTATGACCGACAACGACAAGACATGGAGGTGTGAATCCTGTACTAGGGAGAAGAGGAAGAGTATCGCCTTCGAGACTTCCATCTCTTCGGACGAAATCTCGCTAAAACAGGTCGCCCAGATGCTGAGTGATGTACGAGCAGACATCCGAAGAATGGAACTTGATCTGGGAAAATCCATCGATTCGTGTCATGAAGACGTCGCAGACATCCTTAATAAGTTCGAGAAACAGGAGAGTCAGCTTGCATTGTGTCTCGAAAAAATTGATAATCAAGCGACAGAAATCAGGACTCTCAAAAAACAAAACCAGGACTTGCAACGAGAAGTGTGTGATTTACAACAGTATACTCGCTCCAATTGCCTAGAACTTCACAATTATCCATACGAAAAAAACGAGGATTTAATTGGAATAGTGAAATCAGTGAGTAAGGCATTGGGACATGAAATTACCGATCTTCAGATCGACAATTGTCACCGACTACCTACGCGCGACCAGAGCAAGACTCCGCCAATCATTGTGAAACTTACGAGGAGAATCGATAAGGAGGAATTACTGCGTAAGCGACGTGTGAAGAGAGACTTTTCGACACGTCACATGAATCTTCCTTCCGACATCCCACTGTATGTGAATGAAAGCCTAGCTCCAGAGAGGAGAAAAGTGCTGGCCCTGGCAAAAGCTGCAAAGACTGAAAAGGGATACAAATACTTGTGGATAAGAAATGGTAAGATTCTTATGAGGAAAAGTGAGGGTAAGCCTGTTGTAACTCTTGAAAATGTAGGTGACTTGGATAAATTGAAAATAACAACGAGTCAGAACTATGAGAACAGTGAGCCCATTGAAGACCAAGTAATTAAGGAATAAATATTTTTCACGATGCTTAAGGTCATATCTATAAACTTAATTACACGTACAAGTAGCAAACTTTCCATTAACTTACTGATCTAATTACATCTCCTTTTTTCTCAATGACTAACAATAAAAACTTTTTTTGTTTAATTCAAAATATAAGAAGCTTGCGCGAAAATTTTGATTTATTCTCTATTCATGTAGAAAGCTACCCAGTAAAACCTACTTGTATTGTTTTAACGGAAACATGGATTTACAGCAATGAATCCGACTTGTTTACAATAAAAGGCTACAAATGTTTCACTAACTGTAATGATAATTATAGAGCAGGGGGGGTGGCCGTCTACTTGGATGAAAATATTTTGGCTATTGCTGATAAGATTACCACTGTTTCGGCAGATGCGCTCAAAGTTAGTTTAACGATAGATAATTCTAAATTGAGCATCATTGCAATCTATAGATTCCATTCATTACCAAAAGAAATATTTTTCGATGAGATAAAAGATTTATTATCAACACTCGAGAGTGAAGAAAATGTTATCTTCACGGGTGATATAAATATTGATTTGCTTGAGGATAACATACATAGCGATGAATATAATTTTATTTTGTCTAGCTACGGTTTCACTTCTTATGTAAATGAGCCCACAAGAATTCTTAACACGTCATCGACTTGCATAGACCATCTTTTCTTTCGATATACTGCCACCAAACATAATTTCAATCCATTAACAAATATTACAAATAGCGGAATCACGGACCATTGTTCAATTCAATTTTACATCAACAATAACATAGATCGAACAAAAAAATCACTAACTAAAAACAGGTCTGAATATAAAATTAAAAGTATTATTGACATTCAATCCCTGTCTATCAGATTAAAAAACACTAACTGGGAAAGCGTCCGTAAACAATCACAGGTGAACTCTGCGTTTGACGAATTTCTAAAAATCCTTAACAATAGTATTGAATATGCAAGTTCGGATAAAATGATCAGAAATGCTCGAAAATGTAATGAACATAAACCTTGGCTGACCTCTCACATACTACGACGTGTAGAAATTAAAAATAAATAATATAAAAAATCAATAAGACAACCATACAATGAAAGGTTAGCAAGTCATTATAGAAATTATCGAAATAAATTGAAGACTGATATAGACAATTCAAAAAGTAAATACTTTCAAGAAACTTTTAATAATTTAAGAGGCAATGCTAAGGATAGCTGGAGAGTGTTGAATTCACTTATTGGGGAGAGTAAAAGTAACGGGGAAATTAAACAGATTATAGCTAGTGATGGAGAAACTATTCAGGAAGAGGCTAGAATTGCTGATGAATTCAATAAATATTTTGCATCCGTATCCTCAGCAAAACACGATTCGGAGGGAAGTGTGCTTGATGAGGATACGAACTCAGTGTTGGTCAGAAATTGTTTCCCTCAACGAGCTCGACAGCCGGTCTCGATGTTTTTCTTTCCCGTAACCGAATTAGAAATTAAAAAACATAGTTATGTCTATGAAATCTAGAAAAGCTCCCGGTTACGACAATATAGGAATCGGGGTAATAAAGAATGTGATTGATTATCTAACCGAGATTCTAACTTACTTGTTTAACTTTAGTCTAAGCTCAGGAGTATACCCCAAGGGGTTAAAGAAAGCAATCATCATTCCCATATTCAAATCCGGTGATAGACAAAATACAAGCAATTATAGACCCATTGCTCTGCTTTCAGTCTTTGCCAAGATATTTGAAAAACTCGTCCGAACGAGGCTCGTTAGCTTCTTGTCCAAGCATAAGTTTTTCAGCCAAAATCAATTTGGATTTCAAAAAGGTCGTAATACTGAAGATGCTATGCTTAGATTAACTTCAACTATCTACAATGGTATTAACTGTAATAAAAATGTGCAAGTCTCTTCCTGGATATAAGAAAAGCTTATGATACTGTCAAGCATGATATCCTAATTGCAAAGTTGAACAACGCCGGCATAAGGGTGTGTGCAACAAATGGTTTTCTAGCTTCCTCGCACATAGAACTCAGCAAGTAAGAATAGGCGACACTATTAGCGGTGAAAGAGACGCAAATCAATCTTGCGGCGTTCCGCAGGGATCCGGACTATCAGCCGAATTATTCCTGATCTATATAAATGATCTTTGCGATGGAGCACTAAATGGATCCCTTACAGCGTTCGCTGATGACACAGCTCTGAGCTATTGCGCGGAATCAAACGACCAGTTGACCCGAATGATTACTACCGATGTACGCTACTTGAATCTTTGGTTCCAGCAAAATTCATTAGAAATTAATACCAAGAAATCTCACATCTTAGTTTACCGTCTGAAATCTAGAAATGATGATAGGCCCCTCTAGCAATTCCCTCACATTCTGACAGATGCAAGAGCACCAATACCGATTGCGACTGTGAAAACATTTTAGAATCAGATACAGTCAAATATTTGGGTCTAATCATGGATTCTAGGCTGAGTTGGGAACATCATATTCAAAAACTGAGAAAAGAATTGAGAGTAGCTTGTAGAAAATTATATTTTATTCGCAAACTCTGTCCCAGGTATCTTTTGAAATCCCTCTACTTTGCAATTGTCGAGAGTAGGCTCCAATATGGAATCACAGTATGGGGAGGCGCTTATTTTTCAATAATCAAACCAGTCGTAACGGGTCAAAAGTACATCATACGCACAATAGCCGGAAAACACCGCCTAACAAGCTCACTACCGCTTTTCAGGGAATGGGGTCTCCTACCGTTGAGATACCTGTATTACTACAAGGTATTGCTTTGCTTTTATAATAGGAGCGGTAATCGAAATACGCGGCAAGAATGTGGACTCCGCTCGGTGGGAAATTATATACTGCCAAACCCGAAAAAAGAATGCTTCCGAAGATTTTATCTATATGTAGCCCCCAAAATATTCAATATGATTCCCTCTGCAGCAAAAAAGCAAACAGTTCTTTTGAAATTCAAAACAGAAATCAAGAAATGGCTATTTACAATCGATGAGATAGAGAATCTTTTAAAAAAGGTCAGTTAAATTCACAAAGGCAATTCACTGAGCTCACAAAGGCAATGAACAAATTTTGTTTTTTTGTGTTTTCTTTACAATCTTCCAACTTGGGAATCATAAACAGAATTATTATGATCAAGATAATAATAAATTAATGTGAGGTACGGAACTAACTTTTTTTCTTCTTTTCTAAATCACTTTTTGACATTTACACTTTTACTTTTTAAATTTTATTCTCAACATGAATTTTTTTATATATTGTTCTAAATTATATATATATATATATATATATATATTTTATTTTATACATTCTTACACTTTAATTTCAGCTCCAGTACAGTCAAGATTGTTTTGCTAATTTAAATTCTTCCATCTGTACACAACTTTTAGAATATGTATTAAGTTAAAACAAAATTTAGATACACTATTTTTAGCTGGAACTCCCATATAGGCTCGCCTCGGGAGTTACCTAATTTCTTCACAGATTTTCAGTGTTTATTTTTTCTTTTGTATTTTCATTATTTCAGGTTTTGAATGATTTGTGTTCTTTCCAATTTTGTAATTGAAATGTATTGTATTTTGTACTTTTCTCATTTTCTGTGAAGAAATAAAATTTATTTATTTATTTAAAAACAAATATTTTGTGATATTCTATACTCCGGTTTTTATTGAACGTTTCCTTTAAATTAAAATATAGAACTACTACATCTAATCAGGTTACATCAAAATTTTCCGAAACAAAGTTATTTTATCAATTATTAATGTTTTATCAAGTGTTAATAATTGCTGTTTTATTTTTAATATTGGAAACTAGATCAAGGCCTCGGTTAAAAAAATATTACTACTGACATTTAATTAAAATTTTGAGCTAGAGAACGAAACGAAAATGTTGGCACTCACCATAATTAAGACACAAAACTACACAAATAAGGATAAAAAAACTTTCACTATAAGGTACTTGACCATCTCCCAAACTAGAATTAAATTTCTGATTTTTACTTTAATTTAATCTAATTTTATAAATCAAATAAAATTTCTCATACTATTAACTTTTCTAAAAAACGATAATTTGCTCCTCTGAATGGAAGCAGTTCCATTCAGAGAGCCGAGGCCTGTCCACGAATCACATCCTTTTGCCACCGTGTTTGAACTGAGACTCTTGCTTTTTTCAATGAAAATTCCCCCTTCCAACTTTCAACGGCACCCGGCCGGCTCCACGAGCAAAATTTTCATTTGAACCAACAAAATTTCTCAAGAGTTCAATGTTTGTGCAATTCCGAGTACAGTATATCTTTTCAACATTAAATCGAAACAGATACTCGAAAAACACGAAAACTTCACTATTTCAGATACATAAGCAGTGATTTAGCAATTTAAATAGAACATAATCAACTCTCACTGAACAATATTAATTCAAAAATCAAAGTTCATTCTTTTTTCTAATTTCTAAATATTTCTAAACAGTTCAATAACCTGAAAAAAGACATATAGAACACACAAAAAAACTACAATAATATATTTCAATTTCCACACTATTTCCGATCACTTGTTTCTCCATTGAAGAACAAGCCGTAAATGTTTACGAGACACGGTCCAGAATTCAAAATATTAATATCAATGGCCAAGCTGTAAGGATACAGTCTCTGTTTACTTTTCTAATGAAATGTTCAAATTGAAATTTGTATAATAGACTGTCCAAGGAAAGATGAGAAAATGACTCCAGCTCGATCAATATTGGTTCAAAAATTCTAAATCAAGTCTTAAGTTGTAGAAAACTTTCTGATCTATAAATTGAAACCGAATTAATAATTGTTGAACCAATATTGACCGAGCTGGAGTCATTTGCCCTTCTTGCCAGAATGTCTTCATGCTTGGCCAGATTATAATCCTGATTTTAGTTTTCAATTTTTTTCCAATTTTTGTTTTCATTACCTCCTATTTTGTCTGAAATGCGCTAATGCTCCCCAATTAAAACCCTTATTCAGTAATTGGAAGATTATTTGCTACTTTTATGAACTGCATTATTTTCAAATAATTTCTATATTTTTCAGATCATTGTACTCTGATGAAGTTCAAATCGGACCAGACACTGTGATGACAACTTTGTATACTGCCAAAAAATACGCTGTGCCCTCCTTAGAGAAACATTGTGTCGAATATCTAAAGGTGATAACTATAAACAAATCAAAAGTGTTAATAATTAATAATAATTGATAATTAATAATAAATTAATAAATTAAAATAATTTTAATAATAATTGCTAAAAATCAACTTGTGACTATACAATTGATTTACAATAGACACCCTGTGATTACAATAGAATGTTTAATTACTTTTAAGAAGAAATTACAGAAATATTTCTACTCTATAATAGAATCATATAATATTAATAAATTCGAAGTTTGTTTTTGAGATGATGCCCACATGTGCTCTTGTGCGTGGGTAATGATAGGGATTATAAAAATAATATTCGTGTAACCAGGCTGGCTTAGGTATGGTGTCAGAGTTTTCAGGTCGCTCCTGATCAACTTCAGGGCCTCTGACATGAGAGGGATGATGATGAGAGATGACTACTACTTTTTAGGCATTCGGGGCTTATCATCCCCCCCCCCCTGAAAATTCATAGATTACCTAAAGTTTTTCATTTTTTCCCCATTTTAGTTGAGTTATTTTCATATTGGGCGGGCCTGAACTAGTGTTTGGTATCAAAGATCGATATTTTGCAAATGAACCGATATCCGATATTTTTGTTATTGATGGCCAGACACTAGAGCGAGCGTAGTGGGGAGACGGTCCAGTGTCTCCACTTTGTTTCTTCAATATTTCCCTAGCTAGTGCTAAAGCATATTAGTACGGTTAAAAAAGAGGCCCAACCTCAACATCCAAAGAGAAACGACGATTCCTACGCAAACTTGTTCTATAAGTTACAACCTTTTTATTGTTTGGTAAGAAGTTACACCAGTTTGTTGAGCGTCAGGTTTTGGCGGGGACAGGGGTTGAAAGGTGCAAAATTTCAGTTTTTCGTTTAAACCAATTCAAAGTTACAAACTTTTAAAGTAACAAAATAATTCCTGTGAAAAAAATATGGAGTTTTGAAAAAATTGTAACTTGGAAACCGTTGAGAATACAGAGTTGGTATTGATCTCAATCTCTTCCAAATTTTGTTTTCTAGACCAAACATGAATGAGATTTTTTCGTCTGACGCTTGGTTCGGCTACAATTCACGAAAAACTGAAATTCTGCACCTTTCACCTCCCCCCTCCCCCTAAAACCCGACGCTCAGAAGGGTGTAACTTTTTACCAAACAATAAAGGAGTTGTATAGAACAAGTTGGCGTAGGAATCGTCCTTTCTCTTTGGATGTTGAGGTTCGGTCTTTTTTTGAACTAATTGCACCGTACTAGTGGTATTGTTTTTAGACATAAAATCATATATAACGAGTTGCAACGTTTAAAAACTTATAGAGAAACTCCAACTTTGACTTGAAAATAGTCTTGAATTTCATTCATAATGCAAATTGCTAGACACCCTGTATATGAATGTAAAATGTTCAATTCTCCAGTTTTTCAATAATTTAATTTATTCAAATATTACATTTTATCAATCAGATCAATTAGGCACCAAGATAAATTAAGTGTTAGAATAAAAAAACAACCCTTCAACATTAATCTAGGAAACGAATCTAAAACTTTCAGGAATTTACTTTCTAATTTATAAAAAAATGCTAAAAAGACATATTTCCAAAATCAAATTAGAGAAGCTGGCAGTAACAATAGGAAACTTTGGAAAAGTATATCTGAAATTTCAGGTTTAAGTAGAAAAGTTGATGGATTTCCTATCACCCATTTTTTAGAGGGGAAGTACGATATTGAGTCCAATGATATTGTACAAGCCGCCAATAAACTTAACAATTACTACGTGAACGTTGGGGCCAACCTTGCTAGGGCAGTTCCCCATGTATCAGAGGAAGTGATAAATTTAATGATCATGATTATAGAATTGATGCACGCTTCCAGTTAATGCAAATTTCTGTTCAGGGGGTGGTCCACTTGATTATTGATCTTAAGGGGGGGTCTGCTCCTGGAATTGATAATATACCTGCATCAATCATTAAGAGGAATGTGGAAGTTCTTAAGATACCAATACAACATATAATAAACATAAGCTTTTCTAACGTAATTTTTCCTGAAATATTTAAAGTTGGTAAAATTGTACCAATTTACAAAGCTGGATCAAAAAATGAATGTGTAAGTTATAGACCAATAAATCTCGTTAATGTTATTTCAAAAATAATTCAAAAAGCTGTCAGGCTACAGCTTGAAAAATATTTAATAGCTAACAATGTACTTTTTGAAAATCAATTTGGTTTTAGGAAAGATAAAAATATTAATGATGATCTTTTCCACCTAACCAGAAAAATACATGAGGGGATCGAAAATAATAAAAAGATGCTATTGGTTTTCATTGACTTGGCCAAAGCCTTTGATATTATTCAAAGGAGTATATTTCTAGAGAAAATGAAATGTTTAGGCATTCAGGATACAGCTTTGTCTTGGTTTGAGAGCTACTTCAGCAATCGATCCCAAGTGATATCAATTCTTGACCAGGTGAGTGAGTATAAAAACAGTGAATTTGGCGTAATACAAGGCACTCGGCCCATTGCTGTTTCTTATCTATATTAACAATTTGAGTAAGGTTGTGCTAGACAATGGTAGCATTTTCCTATATGCGGATGACACGGCTTTGCTCTTTGAGGGTAATAGTTGGGGCAAGGTGTTTGGTACAGCTGAACGTGGCCTGAATCTCACCAAGCGTTGGTTTGATCAGAATAGACTCACCATGAACCTCAATAAAGCCAAATGCCTACCGATTTCTATTAGAGCGGACGGTGATCCTATTGATCAATGCTTAAGGATTCATAATTGCCATAATCCAAATTATTGTTTTCAGTGTGTTACTATTGAATGTGTGACGGATTATAAATATCTGAATATAATGTGTGTGTGCTCGTTTGTACTAACAATCCATCTATGTCGATGCTATCATATTGTACTTAGGCGATATAACGTTTATTTTTATTCAGAGGTAAAATCGAATATAATTGTTTCCTTGTTTCTTCTTCAATTTCAAATGTGATGATTTGTTTGCTTTTTATGATTCATTCTATGATTTTAAGAATTTATTTACTTGTATATGGAACTCGCTCCTCAATCACAGCCCATATGAGGAGCCTTCATCTAATTATATTTTGTATTTTTGTATTCTGTAATCATCATGAAGAAAATAAATCAATTTCAATTCAAATAAATCTATTCGTACTGGTTTTCAGTCGAACGTGTCGGCCGACAACGCGTTGCTGCTGTTGACGCAGGCGCGCCTCTTTGACGAGCCGCAATTGGCCGCCCTGTGTCTGGCCGCCGTCGACAAGTGCACCGCTGAGGCGCTGGCCGCCGACTGCTTCGTCGATATCGACATCGACACGCTGCGCCTCGTCCTCGACCGTGACACTCTGCGCATCGGCGAGGCCAAACTCTTTCAGGCTGTCATCAGGTGGGTGCTCTCATACTAAGACTCTATAAAAAGGGGGTAACGCATCCTCTGCCATTCTGTGGTCAACTTATAGCGCCAAATTTGAATTCATGGAAATATTATTGATTATAGAGACGATCAACAGGTTGAGCAAATTAATGAAGTTTTTGTTATGAAATCTTTGAGGTTTCTTTCTTATAGAAAATGGTTTATTGTTTAGCACCAAATCACAAAAACCAAAACATTATTTTAATTATGAAATTTAATTTAAAAGATAAAATTCGCAAGATTTCCTTCAGATGAATCCGTATTGAAAATTTGACTTGAAATTAGTCAGACTGGAAACCAAATGCGAATTCAAGGCTCTGTGAAGTGAGCATTTTTTAAATAATATTATCGTACAATCATGATCATGCATATGTTTGACTGTCGAATTTAATGAGTTTATATTTGGCGCTATAAGTTGACTACGAAATGGCGGATGCTGCGTCTAACTCCTCTTTATAGAGCACATACTGTATAGTCTTTCCAAGCGAACAAGGGATTCTGGCAAGATAAAACTGACTCTAGATTGGTCAATATTGCTTCAAAAATTATCAATTCGATCTCAAATTTTAGGAAACAAGTTGATCTACTATAAGAATTACATTTATAATTCTTCAACAAATATTGACCAAGCTTGGACAAACAAAAAGATAAAAAATGACCCCAGCTTGGTTCAAGAATCGTACTTATGGTCTTTATTTGTTCTTCAAAACAAACATGCTTAAAAATCTCAGATAATTAGAAATAGAAATAGAAATTAATTTATTGACAAAACATTTTTCACTATGCATGGTCAACGTCATTATTCAAATTTACAATAAAAAAAGAATACAGTCAAATATTTTACAAACAGGTTTTCACAGTTCATCGTCTTAATTAGCCTATATAGTTTTAGTAGTTGATGTCATAAAAATCAGCAACTCTATAGATACATACTTCTAGTAACATGTTTTTAACAGTATTTTTAAAACGAATTAGAGAAAGGTTTTTAAATGCTATGGGAGAGAATTATATAATTTTGTGCCATTGTAGAGCCAACTTTTCTGAGACCTGGCTAATTGAAGATAGTCAGTTCGAAGGTCATACCTATGCCTAGTGTTATAATTATGCACCTCATTATTTGTTACTAAGTCTCCTTTATTTTCATGAACATGGACCAACAAGCTTAGAACATATATAGAAGGCAATGTCAACAATCTAAGAAATTTGAATAAAGGCTTACAATGAGCTCTTTGTGGCCTGTTCATGATCATTCAAACTGCTTTTTTCTGAAGTCTAAAAGTTTCAATAGATCTTGAGCAACATCCCCATACAGAAGTACCATAGGATAACAATGAAAATATATGTGCATAGTACACATGTAACAAAACATCAACATTTACTGCTCCCCGTAATCTTCTTAATAAATAAAGGCCTTTAGATAGTTTTTTATTTAAATATTCTATATGTGAGTTCCAATTGAGTTTGGTGTCAATCAATATTCCTAAAAACTTGAGTGACTTAGTACTTGTAGGTAACCTATTATTATAACTAAAATTAATATCACAGATTTTTTGTACATTTACAGTGAGATTATTAGCTGAACACCAATCGGTAACAATGTTTGTACTACTAATTAGTAACTGGTTCAACTTTAATTCCGATTTAGCTTAAATTTTCAATGCCAGATCATCTGCAAAGAGAAACCCCTCTCTAGTTGCAGAGTCAATATTCAATACAAATAATCAACTACCTGCAAGGAAAATTCTGCGCAGGTGAGTGTTGCCAACACCATTTAACATAACAAGCCATTAAGAAATAAAATATTCAATAATATGATTATAGAATGAAAAAGATGAAGAAGTGAGAGGAAGGAGAAAGGGAAAGAGAATTAAGAGTGGTGGTAAACTTACTATTGATAGGGAAAGATAATAAGAGTTAATTCGCGTTTTGCACTGTGGCCAATTAGTGAATTTGAATTAATGAGAATTATAAGTGATCTTAAGGGAGGATCTGCCCCGGCATTGATAAAATTCCAGCCATGTTAAAAAAGAAAATATTTATTCATTTAAAATTCCATTACTTTACATCATTAATTGTAGTCTTTTACAAGGAGTCTTTCCTGAAAACTTGAAAGTGGGAAAATTTGTTCCCATCTACAAATCTGGAACCTAAGAATCAATTTATCAGTTACAGGCCCATAAATTTAGTCATTGTCATTTCTAAAATTATCGAGAAAGCAGTTAGTTTGTTTTTCAGTATGTTTCAATTAGAAACATACTTAATAGCTAATAACATTTTATTTGAAAACCAATTTGGATTCAGAAAAGACAAAAATCTTGAAGACAACCTTTTCCTCCTAACCAGTCAAATACATAATTCAATTTCTGATAACAAAAAAGTTCTTCTGACCTTCATTGACTTAGCTAAAGCTTTTGATTCAATTGATAGAGCCATTCTTATAAAAAAGCTGAAAAATATTGGTGTTTGGGGTGTTGCTCTGAAGTGGTTTGAGAACTACTTTGGTGGAAGGAATCAAGTTGTTTCTATCTTGGATAAAGATAGTACACCAATGAATAATCATTTTGGAGTAATTCAGTAAAAAAGCAATTTAAGTAAGGTAGATATTGATAATGGCCAAATACATCTGTATACAGACGATGCCAAAATATTTATTGTCAAAAAACATGGAACATTTTAAGACAAAGTCAATGTGTTATAATAATTATAATTGTATAATAGTCAATATAAAATGAAAAATAGTCAATATATATCTTACAATAATCCTAAAATCTAATTAGAAAAAATCATTAACTTTATACAAACATTCTCTGTTAAGTACCTCCTTTAAATATTGTTTGTAATTACTGCTAGTCATCTCTCTTACATGTCTAGGCAAAAAATTGAATAATTTTACACTCATGTATAACCAGTTCTGCTGGGAGCCTGAATACTGAAATTGATCAATTCTTACATTACCTCTATTTCTTGTATTATATCCATGGACATCAGAAATGACCTCAAATTTGGTAATGTATTTTTTAATATTAATCAAACAAATCCACACATACAATGATGGTACAGTTAACAGTCCTATGCTAATAAATAAATCTAACTACTATTCACTACTATTCGAAGGTATCAGTTGGGATGAGGTGTTTTGTTTGGCTGAGATAGGATTGGGTGTCGTAAAGGAATGGTTTGATGACAATAGACTATCAATATTAGCAAAACAAAATACCTCCCTATTTCCATCAGAGCTAATGGTGATCCAATTGGTTTAGAACTTGGATTGCACACCTGTGGCCGGCTGAATGATTACAGACAGTGTCAATGTGAATGTATTGAACGAGTGCATGAATACAAATACCTCGGCGTAATATTCGATTGTCGATTAAAGTGGAGTAATCATGTACATTACTTGAGAAACAAGCTTCGAAAGTTTATTAATGTGTTTTCATCTTTGAGCGGGATCCTAACACCCAGTATTATAAAACAAGTTTATTTTGCCTACATCCAATCAATCTTACAGTTTGGTATTAAAGCTTGAGGAAGTACATTCAGCACATTATAAGCTCCGCTATCAACTGTACAGAAAATTATAATAAAGAACGCCTTACGCAAACCGCCAACATATCCATCAGACTCTCTCTTTGAAGAATAATATACCAAACGTCCGACAATTATATATAAGAACTCTAACCTTGTACATCTTTCAACACAAACTGACCTTATTTTCCAATATCCTCCACAATTATAACACTAGAACAGCTTTAAATATTGGTATCATCAACCCTAGACTCTCAAGAACTTTCTCCTCCACTTCTTCACATTATAAAATGCATATCCTATATCAAAAACTATCTGAATATTTAAAAAACCCAGCCAATATGTGTATAAGTCATTATAAACAATAGTTGATGAATGGTGACTTCCCTTAGCCTAGAGGAACAGGAGAATATCTTATTGTCACCTTACTCTATCCGATTACAGAACACATATTGTGCAATTTTCAAGAAAGTAATCAATTTAATTAATGGACGTGTGTGTGAGTATATGTGTTAGTGTGTTAGTGGCTTCTCTTCTTTAGTTGCAAATTTAAATTTCACCGTGCTTCTCTTTCCTTTCTCTTATTGGATATTTTCATCCATATAATTGCTCCCTCCTGATTATTTTTTGTTCTATTTTTAACATTATATTACATTGTAACTCTCTCAAAAATAAATTTATTACTAAACTACTTTGTAATATGTTTCATATTGACATTGACATTATAATAAGACAATTTATATGATGCTTATAATACAACTTGTTCCTCTCTCACAGGCACGTGCCCATAAGAGGAGCCTCCAATATATAATGTTCATTTTTTAAATTCATTATTTTCATATAACTATGATTGTATTATGATTTTTTTGGAGAATAAAGTTCTAATTCCAATCAAAAATTTTGAAGTAACTTGTTCGTAAATAGAGGAAATGTGATCATTAGTTTCTTGCTGAAAATATAAAATGTAATAGTTGCCATTAAGAGCTTTAACAAGATTTCTTTTAAATAAATAATGTCCTTGAGATGATGACCATTCAAACTATTCAAATTATAAAATACATTCCTGGAAGCAAACAGTGAGATTCCCATGTGAGTTGGGAACGACAAAGCACTGGGACTTTCTTTTTTGGGGGGGGTGTTAAAAAGTAAAGCATACGCTACGCGCTCAAAAACAATCATTGAATTGAAAACAAGGATTCAAGAAGAAATCGCTGATAATCCCATTGCAGAGCTTTGACGTGACATGCAAAATTTCACTTTTCGCTTCCAGGAATTTACACATAAGTTTGAATCATCGTCATCTCAAGGACATCATCTATAAAATATGTTGAATATGGTTTTTTTTTGTTAGAACCATAAAATTTATATCCAATACTTCTTCTCTGTTAAGGCTACTGTATTTTTTTAAACTTTAAAAAATGATTACAATCAGAGTACCCTTTTAAAAATATTTAAATAAATTTTAAACGGGTACTCTGATTTTAATCATTTTTAAAGTTTCAAAAAATTCATATCCATATAATGGTTACTATTCTCAGTAATGAAGCTAATGATTAGGCTACATTTCATTTATTAACGTACAAGTTACTTCAAAATTTTTCGTTTCTGTGTGTCAACCTGTATTTATTTATTAATGAATTAATATAGATGGTCGGAAGCGGAGTGCGCCCGCCAGGAGTTGCCGGTGACGGGTGAGAATCAGCGACGTGTTTTGGGCAACGCAGTGTCGTTGGTGCGCTTCCCGCTCATGACCGTCGAGGAGTTCGCTAGTCAAGCGGCTCAGTCTGGTCTGCTCACCGATCAGGTTCGACATCTTTATTCATTTATTCATTCATCTACTTATCCATTTATCCATTCATTCAATTATTCATTCACTCATCAACTCATTTATTCATTCGATCGTTTAATCATTTATTCATTTATCTATTTAGTATTTATTCATTAATACATTTAAATATTTATTTATTATTTATTCATTCAAATTGATAATCTCTACTTCATCTGGGATAGCTCAGGTTACTCCATACTTATCAAATCCTCACATCAAAACCCTATTATTATTATTATTATTAATTGATGAAATAAATAAATAAATTTGTTACGTTTAGCTGCTTCAATGAGCAACGCTCCTGCAGCATGTAACACGTCAATTTTTAATATTATTCTATGCATTCAAAGCATTCATCTAAAGAGTATGGCACTCTTTCCAACAGCTTTTGAGTCAGAGTTTTAGAAAGATCACCCGCATCTTAATTTCTCAATGCTGTGGGGAGCCGGTTGAAGAACCTCAATCCAGAATAAAATGGCCCCTCTCAAATAAAGTAGTTCTATGAATGGGATAATACAGAAGGGAGTCCTTATTTCGAGTACTGTAAGAATGCTGGAATCATTTATGTTGTTAATAATTTATAAGTAATAAGTCATATTTTCATATTGATTCTCTTTCAAACATAAAAGGTTGCTAATTTTTAAACAAATTAAAAGACAAGATGTTGTCAAATCAATGATTCATTGAAAAATCGAGATATTTCATAATAATTATATGCTGGTATACTTAAGAAGGAGTAGGCTAACAGAGAAACCGAAAAACAAAATAAATAAAATCAAGAGTAATAATACAGAGAATACAAAAAATAGAACTAAAAAAAACTATTTCAAAATTTTATGCAACTACTGTATCTATGAACATACAATTAGGTATGTACTTTTCAAATTGACTGAAAATCTTCCACTTTTTAATATAGAAAAATGGCTTTATTCTAACTTATATGCATGAACAGAATATTTTTATGTTCAAGGAGTACATGCCTACAAGAAGAGAAGTGATGAGTCCTTACATAAAAGTGTGAAGCCTACTTCACACTAAACTGAATACTTCAAATGAGATACTTATTATTCTACTTATTGATAAATCGATTTATATAATTTGTTGGTTTTGATGTGTTTCAGGAAGTGGTGAGCTTGTTTCTGTACTATCACGTGAACCCTAAGCCGACGATTGGTTTCAAGGACACGCCGCGTCTGCTGACGGGACGGGAACAGTGCGTCAGCCGCTTCTCGCAGATTGAAACGCGCTGGGGCTACAGTGGCACCAGTGATCGCATCAGGTCACTATGATAAAATGCTACGCTGTATTTGTTTGCTTCAACAAGATGTTCAATAGAATTATCATTAGTCATAACGATTATATTCATTGGATTAAAAAATTGATAACGTAGTCAACTAATATTTTTTTGGGAGCATACAAAAAATGTTAATAATTTGTTTGGTTCTACCTTGAATCATCATGGGTCTAATTTTAGGTGAAAATTGTCTAAATGTAGGTTATGTGACATCATTTATTCATATACAAGTACATTCTTCTTCCATAACTAAATGAATTTTTTATTCTTCAGAGGATAGGCTGTAGAGTTCACGAACCGAAAGTTGGTATAGTCTGTCTAAGCAAAGAAGGCATTCTGGCAAGATGGATAAATAACTCCAGCTCAGTCAATATTGGGTAAAAAATTATAAATTTGGTCCAAATTGTAGAGCAGAATGTTGTCTACAATTTGAGACCAAATTAAAACCCAGTCAGTTAAGTCAGGACTGTTTGGGGGTCAGTTATGCCCACACGCAAAGCGATTTGAAAATCTGTTATTAGGTTTAAATTTTCATGCAAAAAGTTTAAAACAACGTTAGCCGTGTGTGGTCTGACTTCATCTTGTATGAACCACTGATTCTCTAATCGAAACCCTTTTGTGATAAGCTGAGGAACAAAATTGTTATGCAGCATGTTTAGGTAACGGAATAACCGAGGATATGTGTCGTCAAGTCACCAATAACATAGGCGTTCGTGTTGAAGCAGTTATCAGACAAGAAGGTGGCCACATTAGACATGTAATGGCCAGAAACTAATCTCCAGGTATACAGTAGACAAGTTATATCTCATTTTTTCTGTATTTCTTTCACAATAAACTCGCTATGACAAAACTAAATGTTGAATCATATTGTGCGCCACCCTGTAGTTACGAACTTCTATCTGGTTTCATCAGATTTCTTAGCAAATTATACATGAGAATCACTACAACAGTACTGTACCATATTAATAAATCTTATGTAGTCTGTCCAAGCAAAGAAGACCCTCTGGCAAGATGGGAAAATGACTCAAGCTCGGTCAATTTTGGTTCAAAAATTATCAATTTGATCGTAGGAAACAGTTTGATCTACTATTAAGACCACATTTATAATTCTTGAACAAATATTTACCAAGCTGGAGTCATTTTCCTATCTTGCCATAGGGTCTTCTCTGCTTGGACAGACTTTCTAAGATTTATATGTCAGCAGTTTTTATAACAATTTATTATTTTTTATGTACAATTTTGTTTTTGCTGGATAGATTTACAGTGGACCGACGCATCTTTGTGGTGGGTCTGGGTCTGTACGGCTCGGTGCACGGCCCCACCGAGTACACGGCTGTCGTGCAACTGCTGAAGGCGGCCACTGGGAAGGTGTGCGCCTCGCATGCGACCGCGTTCACGTGCGACGGCAGCAAGGCCACGTTTCGCGCCATGTTTGACCAGCCGGTAGAGGTCGCGCCCAACGTCAGCTATATTGCGTCGGCTACGCTCAAGGTTACTAAATTCACCATCCTAAATGTTGATGATAATAATTAACTTATAATACGTCAATGCCACCACCGTGCGCTTCGCTTCACCTGTTGATGCTACGGACTGTGGAAGGGAAAATCGGCTCCCCTACACACATTTCGCAAGTAAAATCTCGCAGACTGTAGTATGTAGATATTGATAGATAAAAATCAAAATCAAATACTCTTTTTAAAAGCTTCAAAAATATTATTTTATCACAAACATTTTTCGGTGCTTTAGCTCATTTTCAATACAGATATATATATCGTAGATATTGATGTATAAATCTCAGTACCCTTTTTTTAAATGATTTTTTCTATCATGTCATGTTTCAACTCTTTAGAGTCATTTTTAAATGTAACTAAGATCTATAAATAGGGAACATCGATAAGTAGCTCCTAGGAAAATGAAATATGATATTTCTCGTTCACTGAAGATGTGGCTCAGTGCCTCGAAACGCTTTCGACAAGTTACGAAAGCGTGAGTTAAAGTGAAAGTATTTACAAAGTTATTGGTTAATCATTCAAATTAATCTTAATTGAATGCATCTTTGAATAAATGAATGATAATTTCCCCCGTAGTGGAAAGTGTTTTTTGAAGTGAAAAATTCTTATGTGGACTTTCATTATCTATTCGCTAATTCACTATGAAAACATCATTTTGTAATAATGAATGATAAATAAATAAAAAATTTTATATTGTGTGATTTTTGGAGGGATAAATTAATTGTTTGTGGGTTTGTTTTTTAGGGTCCCGATTCTCATTACGGGACGAAAGGAGCGCGTAAAGTGGTGGTAGAGTGCCCGGGAAAAGGCAAGGTCTCCTTCCAGTTTTCGTATGCTGCCGGCAACAATAACGGAACTTCAGTCGAGGACGGACAAATTCCCGAAATTCTCTTCTACGTTTGAATTGAATGGCAGGTCTGGTGAGTGGTTATTGTTATTTTTGTCTGGTTGTGAAAGTTATTTATTTGTAAAATATAGGAGCATACAGGGAAACCCTCAAAAATTGCTCCCCAATCACCATAATTCAATTTTGAGTCAACAAAATCAAAGTACAACCATCTAAGAACAATAATTGGAAGAAAATGTTATTTAGTAATTTCCAAAATTACTATTAAGTAATTTCCAAAATCACTATTTAGTAATTTCCAAATTGATTTTTTATATTCCTTTGGGCTGCGACCATTTCAGTTTCTCTACTGAGAGTAGATCAACTACTAGTTTCATACTGAGAGTAGTTTATCAACTTTAATATGGAGTTATTTGCGTAATAACCTTACAATTACAGTTGTTTTGTAAACATTCACCACGGAACCTCAATCTAGATGGTGAATTCCAGGCTGACAGTGTAGACCGTATTAGATTATTTTATTTATTAATTCCTTGAAAAAGCAGTACAATAATTCACAATGTACAAATAGAACAACAAAATGAATCAATAATAACAAATGTAAATAAACATAAGGAACTTCTTCATCACAAAAAAGAGCAAGCCCGTACTTTGACTACCGTACTTACTTATTATTATCATTATATACAATATACATTAACAACTAAAATCAAATCCTTCCAAAAACAATATGAATTAGTGATGCTACTGCAATAGATCAATGTACGTACAATATGTGTTACATGCAAAAAAATTGCTTATTATAATAAATTATATTTTCAGTATGACCATATTAGTTCAGTACGCAGGGAATTTTTTCTGCAAAAGGTGGTGTATGCGATTTTATTGTTTTAATTGCTTCATTAGGGTCCCAATAATGTGTACTCGAAAAGTGCACACAAAATTTTCCCTTGCACAACTTTTAACAGACAGAAAACCATGCATTTTTTTAGTTTCTCGCATATAACTAAAAAACGGTCCACATTCTTATAGGTACATTCCCATAGTAAATTGTAGAGGACAAAATTCTGCGTCGATTCAAAAAAATAAAACAGAAATCGGTCAATATCGGCACTATTCCAGCCATGAGAGTTAACCAGATATTTTTTCAAATTTAATCCAAAGTTTTTTTGAGCGAGTAAACCTCTAAAATTACTTGGCAGAGAATTGAAAAAAAGTTGAGACAAGTAGATGAAGCTACGCTGCCCAGCAGTAGTCAATAATCTAGGCAAAGTAACCAGACCTGACCCTTCCCGTCTTTGGTCTTAGGTAAATTGATGGTTAGATTATTAGACTACAATTGAACTACAGTAAAGTCCTACTCACATGGGTGGTCTGCATCATTTCCTCGAAGTTTGGACAGTTATGAAAAAGCAGTGTCATCTGCGAATGACTAGGGGACATCATGGTATTTACATGAGAAAAAGTCATTTATAAATACAAGAAACTGTATTGGCCCAAGGACTGGACCTTGTAGTACACCACAATTCACTTCCTGGACACAATTTACTCTAAGTTGTCGTTTACCACTGATTGATTATGGTGTAGCAACCGAAACTTGTATCTCGATTTTTTTAATCAGTGATTTGACAATTTAATGTCTTCAATTAATCAATTATTTAATTTGTTTTCTATTTTCTAGCTGGAATTGGTTGTATTCAACATTTTTCTGAAGAATTGGAAGCAAAGTTTTATATTTACTAGTTCAGACTGATTTAAATTAATTTTATGATTATTATTTGAACCGAAGTCGAAGCATATATAATTTTTATCATTTATCCAAACCTTTTTTTAGGATATCATAATTAAAACAGCCTTTTTATTGTAAGAGGTTTTCAATTGATATTCACTGATTGATAGATGTCTTTGAACTCCATACTTCAGTTATGACTCACATTATATTGAAATAAAATGTCAAATCATATCAATCCTTATCCTTACTTCTTAATAAAATACAATGCGAGATCCTTACTCACGTTTTTAACAGATATAGAGTGAGTCAAAAAGAGCTCCGGTTTTAATACCGGTATATCAAATTAAGAGGGTTGGCCTAACGAAAAATTGGAAGTAAATACATCAAAATGTTCATCTGACTTTCCGATTTAATGTATGAAAATTGATATCATGCTTGCGCCTTCCTCTACTGCGCTGGCATGAATCAAATCTGTCCATGCTATCCACTATTAAAGTCTGGTCGAGCAAGGGATACATTCTGACAAGATGGAAAATGTCTCCCGCTCGGTCAATACCGAATACCCGTTCGCTCCACAAATTGAGACCAAATTTATAATTTTTGAACCAATACCAATCGAGATGGAGTAATTCTCCCATCTTGCTAGAAAGTACCAGATTATAATAGTGAATCGATCCTTACAGGAATTAGTTTCAAAATTTGCTTACGTTTATAGTATTACTATTTATTTAATTCAATTCTTCAAACTTCTGTTGTAACTTCTTGATAATTCTTTCTTATTGAAATAGTATTAGTTTTGTTAATCATTAAATTGATTCTCAAAATATTTTTTCAACTATACAATTGACTTTTTTAAAATAACTTTTCTATTTGTTGATAACAATTGAGACAATTTTTCATAACTTGAGCCTACAGACTCGCAGAGATCTGAAAATTTGAGTAATAAGTACAGATTGCAAAATTGTTATGAATAGCAAATTGGATAATTTTGCCAAATCGTAAATTTTATGCATTCCCTGGTTGTGCTTATAGGTTATATGATAGAAATAGGAATATTATTTACCTTCAGGTGTGTATTAGCTTATTGAAGGACTATTACTCAGGAGAAAATCATGCGTCAAAAATTCAAATCCATGCTTGAAAACTAGAAGACACTAGAAGAAAATCCAATTTCTTTTCTATTTTGTGGACTTCAGCACGTTTTTCCTAATAGTATAATATATAGATAGCTTATTTATTTACAGTATAGTCTGGTAGCACACAGTTGGCATTCTTTCAAAATGGCAGCTGCAAGCAGTCGAAATGAAAAAAAATATTCTTACACCTACTTTTTACCTTCTGTCTATCACATCTCATTAGAGGTAGATTGACAGAAGTGATTTTACACTAAAATTTTCAGATCTGCGCTTGCGCTGTTACACACACACACACACTCTCTCTCCTCTCTCTCTCTCTCTCTCTCTCTCTCTCTCTCTCTCTCCAAGAGGCCTTTTTAATGAAGGTCGACTGTGTGAGACCATACTAAATCTGTGTGTTCTAGTTTTTGGACATTATCATTGGAATTTTTTGTACAAATATCTACTACGGTAGATAATGTTGTTATATAGTTTTAAGTAGTTGGTTGAATAGATGTCATAATTTTTCTACTTGTTTGAGAATCTAATAAATCTTCTGATTCTAATAGTCTTTTTCTAATTAATTCCCTCAGGTGTGCTTTCCGAAACTACGCGCGTAGCGTACCTACAATGAATTGAGCTACTATATACTTTCATACAGGAATTGGCTAGTTGTGGAGCGTAGCTATTACCACAAACCTCTTATCACGGTAAATAAGAACACGTAGGTATCATAGTAGGCTGGGCACCGGCGTAGTTTCGGAAATCACCTCTTAAATCATTGATATCCCAGTGCACTAAGAATTCAGTTAAATAAACTGAGTAACGCACAGAATGTTCTATCCATCCCATCCATGCTGGTTTATATTTTACTCTAGGTATTATCCATGCAGTTTTATGTGGTTGCTCTATATGCATTACCACTTTCTATACTGCAGATTTTTTCTCATTGCGCATTGACAATCAGGTATAAAGAGAGCCATTGGTGAGAAGTACGGACACGTGTGTAATCATAGTGGCCATTGAGTATCACACTTTTGGCACCGCTCATTAGATTTACATTGAAAAGATTCGCAAATCATAATGAATATTGTATTGAGGTATTAGCTTCTTACCTGCCCTTGACAGTGATAATATTTTCATCACTTTCAAAGCAGAAATAAGTGATACTATTTCGAATGTTGTATAAGTTAGGTTGGAGCAGTTGGTTCCTAACTGGTGTCCGCGACCCATACTCTAAGGTGCTAAAAATTTAATTGTACTTGGTGTACTTGTACTAGATGTACTTGTACCCAATTGTATACCAATTTTCATGTGATTCAATCTAAATCTATCACAACTAAAAACTCTCAATTTCCTTGCTGTTTCCAATCAATTTGTGGCAACGGTCATTTCTCAGTGCCCTCACACAATATTTAGCATTCATTGCAATGGGCGGAGAAGGAACATATTATGTAAAAAAATTAGAGAGGGTCCTCGACATGATAGATGATGGGAGAAAGGGTCCGCGGAATCTAATATTTATAGAATTATAATATAAAAATTATAGAATTATGATATTTGATAATTACAGAAGTTTGCTATTTGAGCAACATTAATAATAAGTGAATGAGGTTCAAGTATGCCTGTAATCTCACATCACTTTAA
Organism: Sogatella furcifera; assembly: GCA_017141385.1. Lineage (NCBI taxonomy): Eukaryota > Metazoa > Arthropoda > Insecta > Hemiptera > Delphacidae > Sogatella > Sogatella furcifera. Next base: position 10,589,874 of record CM029553.1, read on the forward strand.
ATTATTTAAAAGATTAGCAGAAGTATGGCGGCTTGTTGAAATCTCTTCTTACCGTAATAAAGCACTTCACAAAAGTGGCCAACAGTCTGAGTAACAAAAAGTATTGGCTAAATTCATTGTGAAACCGTTCCATTACCGTATCTTAATACTGTACATAAATTCTTATACTCAGTTGAAAAGGGTACTTTGAGTTTCATTAATTGAACATTTCGATAAATACAGTAGCCCTGAGAATTCAATTGAAATACTTATACTCAAGTATCATGTGGAAATATTGAATCAAAATCAAGTTTCAACAAATCTGAATTTTATATTAAAAAATATATATTAAATCACAAGATTTAAAAATAGTGGAATGCTCATTCGCATCCACAGTAATAACCTATTTAGATTCAGAATAGTTTTTAAACAGAATGATGAAGTGAAACAACTTATTATGAAGGAATATTTGACATGATTTTTCTAAGTGAAAAATATAACATTCAAATCATCGAATTAGTAAGAATATAATAAGAATAAATTGATAGTTGTATTACAGAAAGAACTTATATAATTGGATAGCTAGCTATCATGCATTGTACTCGTATATTGCATTTAGAGACCATTCAATGAGACGAGTCACAGGTTATGAATGGAGTAATTGAGTGAAATATCAAGATGAAAAATATCATACCTTCCTTCAATAGAAGACTATGCCCTAATAAAATGGCAACAGTCTACCCATATGAAAGCATTAAGTACAGTTACAAATCATACATGGTGACTTAGTTTTTCTCTCTTTTGAGCATAGGTTTCATGAAATATAATAATAGAACTCTTCTTACAAATTCCTTTTGTGTTTTCTTTACTGAGCTGTGATAGAGATTATTAGAAAAGATTGAAAATAGACAATTCTGTCATAAGATAGCTATGACAAATCATATTTAACTATTTAAATGTGAGAACGCACACAAGAGACGCATCCTTTAAAACAGCTGATTGATTAATGATTTCAATGCTTTTGGACCCACTTTCCTTCTGTAACCTACATAGTTGCCACTTTTAGGCTGAGGCCGCACTGCCGGTGGGTAGAGCCTGGAGGGTGGAGGGTAGTTGGTAAATCTATAGAACATACACACCATCCACATTAATATATCGTATGAATGGTATGACGTCCTTCTGTTTTTTGAGGTTATGTTGTCCATATTTAAGAATTTCAAGATGGCGGCTTAACACATACCATTCATACGATGTATTGCTGTGGATGGTGTGTATGTTCTATAGATTTACCAACTACCCTCCACCCTCCAGGCTCTACCCACCGGCAGTGCGGCCTCAGCCTAAAAATGGCCTTATATTGAAGGTTCTTTTTGTCAATGGCTCAACAGCCCTATGAAGGCCTACCAGCTGGTTGCCAGTTTCTTATTCATTTCACTATACAGTCCGTCCTAGCAAAGAAAATACCCAGGCAAGACGAGAAAACGACCCCAGTATATTGAAGAAAATTATGACAATAATCAAATATTTAGACTATTACCACTATGATATTTTTACCTTTAACGTGCTATTTTTATGTATACGCACGGTACTTATGATGTCATTATTTTTATGAAAATAGCTTATGAATACTGATATTCATTAGTCATTTTTGATTAGGTTCCTATATCCAATCGTTCACAAACCATGACTTGTCTCATCAAATTATATTTTTTAATTCATGTTCAGAGTAAAACATGAATAAAAACAAGAACATTAATAACATGAATATCAGAGAAAAACATGAACATTTAGTAACACTAAATCCCTGTTCCAATAAGTAGATTCAAATTCGAAATTTAAGATGGAAAATACAATAATTTAAAGAAGTTTAACAAAAACTCGAGTTAATCAGTCGAAACGAGGTAGGTAGAGTAGATAGATCTGACGTCAAGAAATTAAGCGGTTTCGTCTGTCTTTTCTAAGTGGTGTGACCAACTAACAGCTGATGTGAAGTATCTATTCTCTTTTAATTTCAAAAAATATAATCTAGGCATAGCTAAATGACAATTCTACTTGACAACATCAACTGTTGGAGCGTACGAAGACGAAACCGCCTAACTTTCTGGCGTCAGCTATGTCAAGGAATGTTCTATTATAGCTAAAGATATATAGATATACAGGGTGTTTCAGGAGGAATGTGCAATACTTCTCAGGCTGATTCCTTACACCAAGTAGGCTAGACAAGAAAGTTCCATGGGACCTACCCCCAAAAACGCTTTGTTACCGAGATAACAATGGCGGAAAATTGAGATTTTTCAAAATATATTAATTTTTTAGAGGTTTTACTCAAGTTCTAAAATAATCAATTCCTATGTAAAATTAGCTGAGCAATTCAATGAAACCAGTCCCAATATTGTAACTTCAATGGTTATTGAGATAATTGGGAAAATATGCTAGAAAACGCCATTTTTCAACAATTAGGGTTATAACTGGATAAGGAATAATAAAATTGTATTTTTTATTAATGGAAGTTGAAGAGAGTCGGATTCTAAAGAAAAAGTTGAATGGCGGCGATTGTGTAAATCTTACCCAAATCTCAGTAATGGCGATCAAAAATCGCAAAATCGCTACTAAACACAAATTCATCACTTGTGCCATGTTTTGTCAATTTTACCATTTTTGATCGCCATTTCTGAGATGTAAGATTTACACAATCGCCGCCATTCAACTTTTGCTTTAGAATCTGACTCTCTTCAACTTCCATTAATAAAAAATACAATTTTATGATTCCTTATCCAGTTATAACCCTTATTGTTGAAAAATGACGTTTTCTAGCATATTTTCCCAATTATCTCAATAACCGTTGAAGTTACAATATTGGGACTGGTTTCATTGAATTGCTCAGCTAATTTTACATAGGAATTGATTATTTTAGAACTCGAGTAAAACCTCTAAAAAATTAATATATTTGAAAAATCTCAATTTTCCGCCATTGTTATCTCGGTAACAAAGCGTTTGGGTGTCCCATGGAACTTTTGTCTACTTGGTGTAAGGGATCAGCCTGAGAAGTATTGCACATTCCTCCTGAAACACTCTGTATAGCAGACACCAACGAAACTGGCGATTAAAGAGTGGTCAGCTTTGACATACATAGAAATTATTTATTCATTTCATTGAAAAAATACAATTGAAGGAACAAAAAACAGGCGTCAGCCCAAAACTACTTCTGTTCCAATTTTGATACTATAGGGTGATTCAAAAAGAGCGCCAGTTTTAATACATCAAATTAGAAGGTCTATTCAATCGAAAAACTTAAAATAAATACATCAACATGTTTATCTGACTCCGATTTCATGTATTTATTTATTGACTACAGGCTACACAAATTATAACATAATTATTATGAACTACAAAAAAAGGCTGAGCCTATGCTATTTCTTCCTAAATTGTGTTGTATGATTAGTCCAAAACGAGGTTGATTTCACCGCATTTCATACAACAATTTCTAGCCTTCGAATAGTTGGGCTTTTTTTTAAAGATTACGTCTTGGGTACTCCATGAGGGAGTGTAAGACAAGTCAAAAACACCAGTAAGTTACGTATATATTTATAACTTACATATGAGTCAAGTATAATAATTGTATATACCCTATGTAAAAAGGCAGTCCAGTTCATTTATGAAAATAAAAGTAGAATAATATGTAGGCTAGTCTGTTTACTTGATCATAAATGTCAAAATTCAAAGAGTTCAGGTGGATAGGAACTCTTGGATACTATAAAATACTCCATTAACTAAGAATTTTTTAAGTTGATTCCTGAAAATCTGTATATTTCTGGCTATCTCTTCTGTTGTTGAACAACACACTATTCCAAGTTGAAAACATTTTTAAATTTTATCTATAAAGATTGGAAAGTATTCATTCAGGATCATTGTATGATGAATGATGTCATGCATCTGCCATCTTCATATTGATTGTCGATTAAATCTTCTACGGCGCTGGCACTCTATCAATACTGTCCATGTGATTCACTATTATAGTCTGGTCGAGCAAAGAAGACATTTTGGTAAGATGGGAAAATGACTCCAGCTCGGTCAATACTGGTTCAAAGTTTGGTCTCTGAATCAATTTGAATTTGAGATCAAATTATAAATTTGTAGGGTAGAATGTTTTCTACATTTTGAAACCAAATTTAAATAAATAAATAATCATTTTATTTGTACACGGCCAAGCCATACAAATACAGGAGTTGTAGACTAGAAAAATATTAAGTTACATACAATATATTACATGCACAATTTTTTCTTTAATAATTTTAAGCAGTTAACAACCAAATTTATTATTATTAGACCTATTATTTAACTGAGCTGGAGTCATTTCCTCATCTTGCTAGTGGGTATCCAGACTATAACAGTGAATTAATTATATGGACATAATATTGATGCGTTCCAGCGCAGTAGAGGAGGACACATACATGACATCATTCTTTATAGATTAAACCGGATTAAATGTCAGATGATTATTTTGATGTATTTACTTCCATTTTTTCTTTGTTTAAAAAGCCCTCTTTATTTGATATATTAAAGCCGGCGCTCTTTTTCAATCACCCTATATTGAAATGATTGAACATTAGCATCGTATCTCGAAATTAATATCGCCGATGATAGTGAAGAACTGGAAGTTGACTGCTTGAGTACAATCTAGTCAAGAGCGACCTCAAGTTAACCGTTACGCTATTGTAGACCGCTTCCAGACTGTTCTAACAGAGTGCTCAGACATTATAAGACATTCGTCAACCGCCAGTTGGCGTCTGCTATATATCCATACTTTGTTCACCGAGAGTTTAGAGCGATTTCAGTCTTATTAGTGTTGGAATTGTTTTTTAATTCAGATAAAAATCGTAGTACCATTTTAAAATTATATTCTGAAAAGGGTACTACGATTTTCAGTTGAATTAAAAAACAGTGATAAAGTAGCCCAAAGATAAAGAAAATGGTGTAAGAATATTTGTAACCTGTTCGAATTGCTTACAACATTTCCTTGGAAAGATGAGGTTACAGTTTTTTCATTGAAAAAATTGAAGATATGCAAGTTATTATCGAATTGAAACCTTCTATTTTAACCCGGAAGGGCGTAGTTAGGGCGCAGACGGTCCTCTCTTACACTCAAACCTTATTGAGCAGGGTACAAATATAAATAAGAACTATTTTTTGTCATATAATAGTGGGAAGACTAATGCCGGGTTTTTTCCAAGTACACTTCTTGAGGAACCCTAAAATTCTGATAGAATAGCTGACATTTTCTATGCTAAGTATAGAAAATGTGAACTCTTGAATGTAAACTTGAGGGTCCCTCAAGTTTGAGTGTGCTTGGGAAAACCGGGCATAATAAGGCCGGGCGTATGATGAGACGCACGTGTAGTAGCCAATCACAGCTCATATTGATGACAAGAAAAGAGCTGTGATTGGCTAGTTCGCGTGGAATGCGTTCCCAGCTTACGTTCGGCCTAAGAGTTTGCTCCACCTTGCCATATACCGTAACCTCATTTTCCTTGATTCTGTATAGTCTCTCCAAACAAATAAGAAATGCTGTCAAGATAGGAAAAGACTCCAGCTCGGTCAATATTTGTTCAAAAATTATAAATTTAGTCTCAAATTGTTGGAAACAATCTGATCTACAATTTGAGAACAGATCAATAATTTTTGACCCATCATTCCGGGAGTCATTTTCCCATCTTGCCGGAATGTCTTCTCTGCTTGAGCAGAAATACAAATGAATAATTATAACGTCTAAAAGATAGAATTCACTTCAAACTGGTGAACAGACCGTAAAAAGCTAGAATATTCATTTCATAAATCAAATTTAATATTCAATACTAGACTTTATGTTCTCAACCAAAAAGTATAATTTCCTTGGCTTCAAATGAATAAATTTGTTTTACATTGAATGAATATGCAAAATGCTTGTATTAAAACAATAATATCTACTTTAATTCAGCTGCTATTAAAACAATAAAGCTAGACTTACATATAATATCAACACTTATACCTAATATCTTATCATAATGGGCGGAATCAGAGGCAAGATATTGCATAAATAAAACATGAAAAATATAGAGCTTGTACTAAAATAAACCTAGAGGATTTAAAACAATGGAAAATATATAACTTTCACTGTTTTATATTCATTAAACTAAATCGTTTAGTAGTATGAGAATCACGAAACAACTTAAATTTCAAGTGGAATGAAAGAGGTTGGGTGGAATAGTTTTTATATCACAATGTCTTCGTCAGTGAATCGATTATCAGCCGAAGCTGATATTTTTTATCTATTCAGTTGATGATATCCAGATAGAAATCAAGATACAATATTGAGCTATATTAATAATCACATAGCTCCAAAATACCCTATGTTAAGAACACACTAGAGAAGAAAACTGCTTTGAAACAAAAATATATTTTTCCTAATTGGAAAATTGCCGGACAAAAAATGAAGTATGCATTTACAAATATTGTCCGGATAGGTCTGGTGTGACACTCGGTCATTATGTCCGATCATGTGAGCATTAAAAAAAATCTCTTATTTCATAATATTATTCGCAATCATTGAGCACCATTTGAGAATAAATTTGAATAGTATGAGTGTAATAATTTTTATCTACTACTCGAGATGTTGAAAAGAATTTCTGTAAATAACGTTACACTGTTGTCAATGAATGAATCTGATTGGGGAAAAATTAACTGGAACAAAACAATCATAATCAAAATTCAAATATATTAAGTGTTGGAAAATTCAAATATATTAAGTGATGGAAAATTCAAATTATCAAAACTTTTAGGAGTGTATCGCACTCATCTTAAAAATTGTTATAAAATCGTGATACACTATTTTGATGATAAAATTACTGAACATAATATTTTTACGTTGATATTTTTGAAAATTATCATTTTTGTGAAAATGATAAATTTTGACTCAAGAAGTTCCCATCAGGTTGAATTTTCAATGAAGTAACCAAAGAATATGTTATAATTGAAAAATAAATAAAACTCAAACACCCTTTTTTTGAAAACTTTAAAAATTATAAAACACACATACATGTTTCGGGATCTAAGCCCATTTTCAATGACATTGAAAATGACATGAAAATGACATTGAAAATGGGCTTAGATCCCGAAACATGTATGTGTGTTTTATAATTTTTAAAGTTTTCAAAAAAAGGGTGTTTGAGTTTTATTTATTTTTCAATTATTTTAAACAGCCCTGTTTTAAAGTTCTTTATTCGAATATGTTATATTTTGAACCCTTGAAAATTTAAATTTGGATTTGTGGATTGAAATTATTCAGCTAGACTTATGATCAGATCTTTTCAAAGTTATTTTCATAAAAGTATGAATACTGATATCAATGAAGAGGCATTGGTATGCGGATCTATCTATCTATTTTAGAGCAAAATACATTGTTATTGGAAATTTTTGCATCAAATTAATAATTTACAAAGATGCGTTCTAAAAAAGTTCATCTAGCTATATAATAGCTATTATAAGCCATATAATAATAACATTAGTACAGAACTATCTATCTATTTTTTATATTTACATTATTTTGTATCTATATATATAATAAAATTTCAGCCTTAAAAAAATAATCAGCTTATTTACAAAATGAAAATTTTCAAAAAATAAATATCTATTAAAATCAGGTTGAATTGGCAAGATAAGATTGAACAATAATTTGTCATAATATGAAAAAACCCATTCAATTTTTTTGAAATTAGGGATTATGGCTCAACCACCCAAGGTCGTTTCACAGTCAAATCGACATGATCATGAATATACGTCCGATTGAGTAGATATTAGAGAGGCTGATACAATAGTCAAAAAAGCAACAATCAAGAACTATAAATTAAAATAGCTGAACAAAAACTAATCTATTCTTTAAATTGATAATGATTTTTTTAAATAATCAAGATACCGATATGTCGACACCGACGACCGACTCCTGTAACAGCTGACATTTAATGCAATCAACCCGGGATGCTAGTCTGACCAAGCAAAGAAGGCATTCTGGAAAGATGGTGAAACGACTCCAGCTCGGTCAATAAATGTTCAAAATTATAAATTTGGTCTCAAAGTGTAGAGCAAAGTGTTTCCTACAATTGAAACCAAATTGTCATTTTTGAACCAATATTGCCGGAGCTGTAATCGTTTTCCCATCTTGCCAGAATGACTTGTTCGCTTGCATGAACTATGTTTATGAATAGACTAACCCTTACATCAACACCGAACTTTAGTCAGCTGACATTCAAGGTTATTCCACCGCCCTAAGGCCGAAATGCGACTTTTTCGGTGACCTCGCAAGGAATCAAGCATTTTCAGTATCATCTGTATGATGCATGTAAAACAGTTCATTACGTACTAGTGTGGCAAAAAAGATACAATTATTTCAACTTACTAGAAATGAAGCACTTCAAATCAATGGCCACACTGTGATAACATAGGCCAAGTGAAATGAAATGAAAATATTCTTTATTAGGCGGAGTTGGGACTAGGAAGTCATTTCTATCAATCATCATTCAGGGCATAGTCTCTGCAATCAAGTCGGCTTGACTCAAAAACGACCTCATGTGGTGGCTTTATTATTTCATGGAACATTTTGACAGTTGTATAGTCTTTTCAAGCAAAGAAGACATTCTAGGAAAATGGGAAAATGAATATAGCTCGGTAAATATTGGTTCAAAGATTATTAAATTGCTCTCAAATTGTAGATTAGAATGTTACCTACAGTTGAAGACTAAATTGATAATTTTTGAACCAATATTGACCGAGCTGGAGCCACTTTCCCGTATTGCTAGAATGTCTTATTTTCTTGGACAACTTCTATTACATTAAATAATTGATGTATCAATAAAAATGTGTCAAACCAAGGTGGACAGTTCGTGCGGTGTGGTGGCCACACTGCTCAGGTCTAGCGTGGCGTGTGGTACACTGGGACTAACACTGCCGCTCGCCTCTCGTGGCGGCAAATTCAAATTCAGAGCGCCATTCGGCGTCAAATTCAAATTTAAAGTTCCGTTTTGCGCCGCCAGGGGCGACTGTGACAGCACACTGTGACTGCTGGTGCGCAGGTGGTTGTTGTGCGCATGCGCTGTTGAGCCTGTGCTGCTGTAGTTGAGGTGGTGGGGGTAATGGTGGGCGGAGTCAGCTGTCACGTGACTCAGGTGGTCGGATGTTGTATGCATGTGGTTGGCTGTAGCTGTAGCGCTCTGCAATCAAAAGAATTGAGATTTAATTTAAAAAGATTGAAAAAGAGAGGCCGGATGCTCTGTCTTTCACTAATCTCTTCCACTACCTGAGTCATGCACTACAGTGACTCGCACTACAGTCACGCACTACATGCACTACAGTGCGCACTACATAGAACGCAAGATTCTCACTCCTCTCAAATCAAATTCAAATTTATTGAGTTTAAAAAAAAACAAATGAAGCGTTTGACTTGAATACAAATAAATAATAATAATAATAGCTACGCCACCCTCTGACTTGAATACAAAACTGAATTATAGTTTGTCCAAACAAAGAAGACATTCCTTCTTTGCCTGCAAGACTATACATGCAAGGAAACTCCTGTGCATAGGTTGAAAATCAACCAAAGAGTTGCTGCTATTTTCATCAGTATAACAAATCATAGAAACCCACAAAACAAAAATAATGAAATAATATAGTATAGCATTACAAAGAGGAAATGGAAAGAATATTTGAAGAATAAAAGACCTGTCTCCACTCATCATACGGTTACTCTGTGTGACGCTATGCAGTGTGGAAGGGGAAATCAATGTCAAAGGGTGTTACGGTATCCATGTTGCAAGTGAAATCTCGCATACTTTAGTCTGGGATTTTGATTATTTAGAGTGCGCACTGACCTGTTGCAAGTGCGCGGCGTGCTGCATCTGCAATTCGCGTTGTTTGCGCGCAAGAGTGCGCACCGCGTCAGTCTTCTCCTTTTGCCATACAAACACGTTGTGCACCATTGCGCAGCCGCAGAACACGATGCCGAATCCGATTAAGCCGCTGGTCACAATTGCCGGCGTCGAGTGGAACTGAATGAACGTGTACAGGATCAGGCCTAGAACATTCCAGTTTTGATTTTGTCAAGCTCGCACTCAATCAATAAAATTTATTAACTTGATCAAAGATTTTTTAAATATAAGGCTACATGCATAACTTAAAGTCCATGGCCTTAAAATTGTCAACTATGTAGAGTAGGGTAGTGTGTCCATTTGAGAGCATTCATTGAAATCATTTTTCAATCAGCTGTTTTAATAGATTCGTTTCTTGTGTGCGTTCTCACATTTGACTTGCTAAAGATCATAGCTATCTAAAGGGTGGGTGTTAGTGGACGGCCAACTGTCGAACGAAAAAATTGTCACCCATAAGAACGATGTAATCTTTGTCAATCTTTTGGAGCAGATAGCGCCGTTATTAATTAACAGAATTTCACGTTCTTTATGTCATTGCAAAGATATTAAAATTCTCCAGGGGCGTGACTTTACTTTTTCGATTTCTAGTTCATTTTAATAATTATCATATAATTAATTAACTATAAAAGTATTGAACAATAATTATTGACTCTCTTCTTACTCTTGTATTTTATCTCATTCTTGATATTCTTCATTTTTTATTTTAGTTATTAATTATTATTTTCTTTACTCTGGTATTGTTCTTGTAGTGCTCAAATTAATTTTTTTCATCTTTTTTACATTAGATCAACTAAATGAGTACAGTACCTTTATTATTAGGTTTAGAATAAAGACTCCCACCAGCGAGCAAGTTTTACTTTTGCTGGTAGTGCCATGGCAAGTATTAAGTTGAAAAAATTTGTAGTCTTATTCTTATATAAACAATTTACTATGCTGAGGAATTTTTTCACAACGAAATTGTACTTTGTTTTTTATGGCAATAAATTTGATTTGATTTTTAATTTATCTATTTCCAATTTTTTTTTTTGTCTTCATCGCAACCTAGCCTGTACAGTAGGCTACTGTACAACAAACACAAAAGGAATTCTATACGAAAAGTTTTATGTACCTATTTCGTACCTATTTCATGAAAATTGTTCTCAAAAGAGAGAAAAAGTGAGTCAACATGCATGATTTATATCTGTACCCGATGAAAGACTAAGGTGAGACGTTGTCATATTATTAGACGATTAGAGAGTTGAATTCTCTTTCAAATGACATATAGAACATGAATTTCTGTTCATAAATGACGGCGCTATCTGCTCCACGAGATTGAGAAAATTACATTGTTCTAATGGTACATAAATTCTGCTGTTCAGCAGTTGGTCCTATGCAAAAAAAATAATTCTTTAATCCTTAATCAAGTTTAAAATGTGTTTCATTTGTTGTTTTAAGCTTTTTTTCAGCAAATATATTTCAAAATTCAAAATTTGGATTTTGTAAATTAGTAAAAATATGTATCAAATTTAACATAAAAAATTTTGAGTATTGATGAATAAAATGAAAAAAAAATCAAATACCCTTTTTTAAAAACTTTAAAAGTATTATTTTTCACATATTAGTTTTTAAAAAAGGGTATTTGATTTTTTCATTTATTTATCAATTATTGTTCTAAGTAGCCTTAAGTTTAAAGTTTATTTTGAGTATGTTAGTAAGAGTATAATTACTCTTAATTATACTTGATAATACATGTACCATGTATAATAATTACTCTATAAAGATGATAATGACTATTATCAATTAAGATATAATTATCATGACTCATTGTAGTAATCGGTCCAGTATTACAGTTGATAAACGTGGAATAGACCATATCAATCAGTGTTTTATTTTGATAATTATGAAAATTGAGCTCACCTGTTAGGAAAACTGGGATCGACACGAAAAAGCCACCTACCGCGCACACTCTGGTAATTGACGATTTCTTCAAATACTTGTTTGTTCTGGAAATGAAATTAATGTTATTGATAAAACCTCAAAAAATATAATTTTTTTAGAAGGAAAATAATCGTATTCTATTGGTGGGTGGCGTTTGCATTATTTTTAACCATAAACCGTTCCATTTTATTGTATTAATTATATAATTGATTCATTCAATTTATTGTACTTTATTGGTGAAGACAATATTACACACCTAATCACAAATGAAATAAAACACACTTATATTGTAAATTCTATTGTTTACAATACAATATATACAACGACTTATTCGAATTTTCAATCAACAGATGTTTTCAGCCTTCAAAAAGGTTTCTGCTAATCAAGTTTATAACAGGGAAGGTTGCTCCATAACTGCCTGATATTGGCCAAAATTAAATATAAAATGGGTGGGGCGGCTAGAATGTGACGTAGTTCAGATCAGAGATTATAGTACCAAATGCGCTAATATTTTCAGCGTAAAGTATCATATATGTTGCTGATATGAACTAAATCATTTTCTGCCCCCAGACCACTTTTCCAGTTCCCTCGAATCGGAATAACCTTGTCTGCTATTACTGTGAAGAGTATTAATACGGCAGCAAAAGTTGGCTGGAGGCTACAGTGACTAGATGAAAGTCTTCTATCTTTTATCTTAATGTCTAATCATCACAACTCTATTTACATAACCATATTATAAATAATATTCACTTTGTTATATCTTCTATCTAGTCACTGTGTATTTTACGTTATACGAACTAATCCTAATCCTTCATACCATGTTTACAATGACAGAGGTACCGGAAATATTGTAATAATTGAAACAAAATGCCAAGATTCACTTGTAATTAAATAAATTTAAAAAAAATGAGATTGGAGTTTTTGCATGCGCGGGGAACAGGCGACAAGACAGGTGGATAGGATTTTGCGTTCCCAGAAAATACTGCAGACTGTAGTCATCCACAGATCATTAAAATAACCAAGGTCACTGGGGGGACTGCTGAGCCCTATTGCCACTGTTGTCCAATGAAGGGTTCAGCATTCCCCCGAGTGACCTTGGTTATTTTAATGATCTGTGGATGACTACAGTCTGCAGTATTTTCTGGGAAACACGTTCTCCACCTCGTCCATCAACTAGAAAAATTAAAAAAATGAAGATAATAAAAAAACTATAAAAATTTATTTTTAATGAATATTTTTTTGGGAGGGGAGGGGAATATAAACTACAATGAAACAAAACAAGTTAATAAAACTACTAGAAATGTTAATACTGATTTCTTACTCAAGTCTCTATCTTGACCATCTTTATATATTTCCACTTGAAATTGAATTAAATTTTAGAATGTCAATCCTAACCCACTACATGGGCAACACAATTAAAAAGTCAACATTCTGAACGAAATAAACTTATTAATGTTCAACTTTCACCAAAAAACTAATTTCTTACTCAAGTCTCTGTGTTGTCCATCTTTATATATTTCCACTCAAAATTGAGTTCAGTTTTAGAATATCAATCCGATTAGGATTAACCATTAGCAAAATTAGAAACGTCAATCTGTAGGAGAAAATTAATTTATTAATGTTTACCTTTCACCATCGGGCGAATCCCTGACCAGCTTTACAGCAAATAGGAACTGCACCGAACAAACAAGCAGACAGCAGAGGTTGAGCGAGAGAGAGAGCGCGCACAAGGCGAGAGTCACCTCATAGACAACAACGTACTCGTCGGGAGAGAGCACCGTCGGAAAGGTGTCGCTCGGCGGAATGACGTCATTCGGCGATGACGGACTGATTTTCAGCAAAAATATTAAAGACAACAGCGCCAACAGCAAGCTGAAATCGAATAAAATAATCAATAAAACTTTTAAAAAAGTATGTGTCCATTGGCGTGAAGTTTCTCCAATAGATGCTTTTTCATATCAGATATTGGTAGGTTACATCCAAGGTAGTAAATCTTACCTTGCTAGTAAATCTTACTTTCTAGTAAATCAAGGTAGATTTACTTACCTTGGGTTACATCACGTACAAGAGTTGGACGAAACTAAACTGTCCAACCTTTTGGCGTTCCTTAACTTACGTAGTCTGTCCAAGCAAAGAAGACATTCTGGCAAGATGGGTAAATGACTCCAGCTTGGTCAATGTTATTTCAGGAATTATAAATTTTGTCTTAATTTTAGGGAACATTCTGATCTACAATTTGAGATTAAATTTATAATAGCTGAACCAATATTGACTGAGCTGCAGTCATTTTCCCATCTTGCCAGAAGGTCTCCTCCGCTCAAACAGACTATAATTGTAACACTTCATCTATTGAATATTTCCACCCAAGTCAATTAGTCGAGGGTGGAAGTTTGTAAAGACCTTCCCACACGAGTTTTCTACACTTTTTTTAAATGATAGAATGTAAGTTCATTTTTATTTATTTAGCTTATGGCTTTTTATAGAGGGAGACCCAAGAAGGGTTGTTCCACTTCGCCATGTAACCTAATTTTCAAGGTATTTCCTAGGTTTAAATGAAAAACTATAAATTATTGGTTCAACTAACCTTAAAACATTTATTTATTAATCTAATGACAAACTCACATTGGCAAGAAAGAACAGGCATAGCCCTTGGTATTTCCAACACGATTTTCATTTAAATATAGTCGTCCAAAGTTTTAGGTTACAAGTCCAAATTTCTGTTTCAGCCGAAAGTTGCTCACTCAAAGAAACAGTCAAAAACTTAGAAAACAATTTCGATTTCTAACCTGATGAGACAGAGCAGGCCGAGTGAGGTGAGCATTTCCCTAACGCCGGGCTCCTTATGTGTGTCGCCGGCCGAAGAGAGACCCGGTGTGAGGCTAGCCGGCGTGCCGCCATGACTGGACAGGTGGAGGCCCCCGTTCGAGACTAGCGGCGGTGGTGACGAGGCTACTTTCACCGTGGCCGGGAGCAGCGTTGCGATTGGCTGCTGCGGGATTCGCGTCCTGAAATTTCAAATTTGAAAATATTAAATTTTCAGCCTTCCATATAATTAATTCATTTGTATTGTATAACATTCTTCTGCACTAGTAGTTCTGGGAACAGTAGACCTCACGCAGCCACCCCTACTCTCTGCATCATTATAGCCACCCCATTCTCTGCGCCCCTCCCTGTCGATCCTAACTGTACGTGGAGAGTGTTTGCCGATTCCGAAAGTCGGCGCGTGAAAGTCAGCTATTACAGCACAGACCAGCTCTAGTTCTTGTCGGCTGTCACTAAGACCACAGATGGCTGAAAATCAGGCTTGGTTTGACGGTGTCAGACCTCTTCGGTGTCTGACTTAGGTAGCGCCCCGGCTACACACAGACAATTTCTCATAGGAATAATTTTACATAAAAATTTTAGAACCTGAATGAAGCCTCTAACAATTGGAAAAATTAATTTTCTGAAAAATATCAATTTTCCGTCATTGTTATTAATGTTATCTCCGTAACAAAGCGTTTTTGAGGGTATATCACATGGACCCTTTTTCTGTACGTGGTATAAGTAATCAGCCTAAGAAGTATTACACATTCCTCCTGAAACACCCTGTACATACTAACCTTGACGTATGCCTAGTCTGTTCAAACAAATAATACATTCTAGCAAGATGGAAAAATGACTCCAGCTTGGTCAATATTGGTTCAATAATTATAAATTTGGTCTCAAATTGAAGATCAGAATTGATTTCCTACAATTTGAGACTGAGTTTATGAATTTTGAACCAATATTGACCGAGATGGAGTCATTTTCACATCTTGCCGGAATTTCTCGTTTGCTTGGACTGACATAATTTATTCAATCAATAAGATATATAGTCTGTCCAAGCAAAGAATACCTTTTGGCAAGATGAGAAAATGACTCCAGCTTGGTCAATATTTGTTCAAAAATTATTAATCTGGTCTCAATCGTAGGGAACATTCTGATCTACAATTTTAGGACAGATAAATATTTATAAGTAATATTGACCGAGCTGGAGTCATTTTCTCATCTTGCCAGAAGGTATTCTTTGCTTGGACAGACTGGAAAACAAATAATAACTGTTTGTTAATGTCGAGATGGCATTCCATCAACTTAAATTTAAATTTATTTCACATACATACATACATTGAAAAATAAATGAAAATCAAATACCCTTTAAAAACTTTTATTTTAAAGTTTTTAAAGGGTATTTGATTTTCATTTATTTTTCAATTATTTTAAATAGCCCTAAGTTTTAAAGTTCAGTTTTCACATACATACATATACAAAATTATACGGATAAGTACCAAAATAATGATGGATAATGGCCACAGTTCTATTCCTTACCAACGTTTCTTAAAACTAATTATTACTATCATTATTTGTTACCTAATCATGATTAATTTATTCAATCAATAAAATATACCTGTAGTGCGTGACAGATCCGTTAAGGCGTGTGTTGGATGCGTGGCTGCTGATGCCAGACTTGTTTAGATCTGCGTCAGCGAGCCGCGTGCGAGCAGGATGGTGATTGTGGCCCACCGGGCTGACGCTGGTCATGTGCTTCAGCATCCCTACCGCTCACCGCGTCCGCCTGCACAAGTCGTCTGCTGTCCGACGATTCACCCTCACCAGCATCGCCGCTGTCAGCCATTCTGTCACATTACACCTGGCTGGGCACAAATCACATGATTCATAAGAAAATAAAACTCACAAATTCGGTCAATTCCTCATTCACCTGTGGTTGGTATAGCCTGTCTGAGGCCGGTATTACAAGATAATAGTATTTTTTTGTATGATGAAATGTAATTTTAGGGGATTTTGGGGATGTAAGGGTTTTTTGGAATCGCTGTAGCACATGAACCATCTAACATAGAAGTGTGAATTTGGTCTCAAATTAAAGAGAAATGAATTTCGCCGAGAGGGATTTTGAAATACGGATGCAAGTGTTTCCAATTCAAAGTTACAAACTTTTAAAGTAAAGGAATAATTCCTGTGAAAAAAATATAAAGTTTTCAAAAAATTATAACTTGGAAACGGTTGATGATACAGGGTTGTGATTGGTCTCAATCTCTTCCAAATTTTGTTCTCTAGAGAAAACATGCATGGAATTTTTTCGTCCGACGCTTGGTTCGGCTACAATTCACGAAAAACTGAAATTTTGCACCTTTCACAACCCCCCCCCCCCTCCCCCAAAAACCCGACGCTCATAAGGGTGTAACTTTTTACCAAACAATAAAGGGGTTGTATAGAACAAGTTGGCGTAGGAATCGTCCTTTCTCTTTGGATGTTGAGGTACGGTCTTTTTTCGAACTAATTGCACCATACTAATTTCCATTGGAAAGTACCACAAAAGCGTTTTGTAAAAGTTGGTTTGGACCCAAAGAAAGGTTACTGATTCAATAGACTATTCGTGAACTATAGAATAGTTTCTCTGTTTCAATGCAGTACAATATCATTTTATCAGAGAAAAATTAGTTTGCAACAACATAATTACAGGAATTATTATAAATTAACTAATGACACAGCAGTAGATTATAATGAAACGTTTGATATTTACCGATATATTAATAATAGGAATAATTATCAACTTAATGCGAAGGGACAGTAGTAAATTTCATTAAATGTTTGATGCATCAGCAATCCAGCATTAATTATAGGCTACTTTAATACGTGTGACAACAATTACTATACTATTAATCACTTAATCAATTAAATAATTGCAATGACAAGAGATACTAGATACTACTTATAATCATTTATTTACACTACCTATTTTTCAACTATAGAACTCTCCAATTCTTATTAAATCTGTGCACACTCGTGATTCATTATTTTTAGCATATTATATTCAGTTATGAATAGTCGACTGATATTCTAGTGGCTAATTCTCAAAGATTTTTAGTAACTAAATTTTTCTGTAGGGTAGCTAATGCTGTTAACTTACTACTGTATGAAATTAAAAATTAATATAGGACTGTGTATTTGAATACTGATATCATTCAAGTTCAAATTGATTAAGTATGCTTACGCCAAGATGTATGATTCAGTTAATTCCATGTTAGTTGAATGCAGTAGCCTATTTACATGAAATATTACATGACATAGGCCTAAGTATTATTCATACAAAATTCTACTTTAGTTTTATATTTGCTTTTTTGTAGTGGATTCAAAATATTAAAACCTTTTGAAATATTTACCTAGGTAGGCCTACCCTATTTTTATAATTCAGAAGTGAACTTTTATCAAAATCGTTCAAAGTAAGAGTGATTTTTAAGTGAAAATTTTTAATGTAAACTTTCACGATCTATTCAATTTTCCATTTAAAACTAATTCACCTACTCATCATCACCTTGGCTTCAGATACTTGTTATCAAGTCGCCATTGTAATAATAAATCATAATAATTGTATATTCATTCAAGGCGATAGATCATCAAGTTGACCACTTTATTAAGGTCTAACTTAAATGTCATTTTTTGTGAATTATCTGAGTGAGTCATAACAAAAATAATCCGGCTCAACACTAACCACATTATAACAGTCATTAAATTCAATTAAAGTCATTGTAATTAACTTTTTAGGAATGTATATAAACATAAATTTCAATTAAATTAAGTTATCATTGAGTATTCAATAATTCATTGACTTACGAGAAAAGGACTCAATGATCATAATGAAACTGTACGGTATCAGTGTTCAGTGAATATAAAGAATATCTATTCACTGACGGTATGCAGATCCAGAAATATACTTGTTCGCTATCCACAACTAATTCAAAATATGAATGCAAACATACAAACAGAACAAATTTACAGTAAACATTAAATATTTGGAGCACATCCATCCCAGAGGGCAAACATTTCTCTGAATCAATATAGAACACAATCATAAATAACTGATAACGGACTGAATTGAATTCTGAATATCTGAAGGCAGGTGTAGGCTACCTACTCTAATTGAACCGTTACCAAACGTATTATAGGCTAGAACGGTCACATGAAAGCTAACGGATAACAAGCCGTGAGAAATAACCAAACAATTATCAACTGATTATTGTTTTTATAAAATGGAGGTTAACGATTATAGAATTAGTCAACAATCTCATTAGTTTATGAGATGTCAATACTGTACTGAAGATTGATCAGTTCAAAAGCCATTATTAATCAAATTATCAAAATACAACAACAGGTGATACGGTGTCAAACTACCTGATCAGCGACAGTTTGTAAAGAATCTTTTGTAAAATAATTATTGTATGCTTGCTTTGTATTGTAATATTAAAAGAACAATAATTTCGATACTAACCTGAATGATAATCCACTGATGTCATCCGGTACAAAAATTATTCGAAGAACGAAATGTCAACAAACTTTTTAGCAAGTTTTACGACCTCTGCATTCTTGATACGTGGCTGGCTAGTTTCAACTAACAACTGTTGTTGAAAACACTGGTCTCTCACAACAAACGTAACTAACTTAACTGATTCGACACGGATGATTTGAAATAAGATAAATAGTCTCATGTAATAAGAGAGAAATGATCTAATAGCATTACATAAAACTCTACAACTATCAAACTGCCATTCACGAGCGACAGAGCAAACGTTGAAAACTAATCATTCCGATGTTGCGAAGTTTTGCCTGTAGATGTCGTGTGTGTATCTCCCGCCTTCTTCACTTTGAAAACTTTCAAACAATACTTTCAATTTCAATAATGTAGTCTAACACATCGTTTTACAATGGTTAAGTTATTATCTTACCTATCTATCACAAATTATTGAACAAACCCGAGGCTACAATGATTATTTTTGGGGAAATCAAGCTTCATACATGATAGGCCCAACGATTTTGGCTCGCAAAAGTTTTAAAAATGAACAAACCATAAGAAGGTGAAGGTCTTTGAGTGACCCTGGAGTTTTTTTAGGAGTGGTAGTGGTAGACGAAACTTACCTTCTATCTACCTGCACAAATCGTTTTGCTTTTCATAATGACGAATACTATTCTTTTATGTATACTTTAGTCAAACCTATGGGCTTGTTTTGGATGACCTACCTTGAAAGAGAATGCTAGAGACGAACGCTAGTCTGTGCAATCAAAGAAGACATTGTGGTAATATGTTAAAATAACTCCATCTCGGTCAATATTGGTTCAAAATTTTTCAATTTTGTCTCAAATTGTGGATCAGATCGCTTCCTACATTTTGAAACAACATTATAATTTTTGAACCAATATTGACCGAGCTGGAGTCGTTTTCCCATCTTGCCAGAATGTATTCTTCGCTTGGACAGGCTATACCCTACCTATTCTACGAAACACCTTTATAAATAGGGCAGGCCTACCCTATACATTCAAGTTATTGAAAAGGTTCAACTCAGAAAGAAAGTGTGTTGTATTGTTCCGTTCCATTATATTTTTGAACTGGCGCCTTCCACCCTTTTCCTCTTACTATTTGTTGTTCTCTACTCATTCAAAGATAGGTACTTGGAAATTCCAACTGCTGATTAGTGATTACAATAGAAAATTCTATAATATTGATTGCCGATTGATCATGTACAGTAGTAGTAGTAGTATATACTTCGGTTATGAGTATTTTTTTATACGGTAATGTTTGCGTTCTGGTGCCTAATGCTTGCATTTATAATTTTATAAATTAACTTCGATCATGCATGAAACATGAATAAGTTATAATATCAAGGCACCGAGCTCTGCTCGGCTACCGTACGGCTGCAGTAGTGCTCTGGATGGTTGTATATAGTGGGTTAGTACTGTAATATAATATATAAATGATTATAAACATATCTTTTAGAAAACCTTTCTATTACTATGAATAAATTAATTTACGTTGTATAAGTTTTCAAAAAATCAATCAGTATTTTAATTTTTTTAAACTATCGAAAATCACACAGTTGTGAAAATTGCCAAACAAAGAAAGATTCCAGATCTTGTCCTTATAAATTGACACAATCCTTGCTACAGTTATTCCTTGCTCATTTACTGTCTATGGTACAGTCTATGCAGACCTTCCGACTACATTCCAAACAGATTGGAATACAGACAGACCGGTAAAACTTATGAAATTGATGTCTCACGTCTAAACCACACGCCGAAACTGAACAAAAACTGATTGAACTTATAAAGGGGTTGGAGGGATGAAGCTACCGCGGAGGAGCGGTAATTACGTTGATCAGGGATGACACCCTGCAGAAATAAATATCACTGCCGGTCTCAGAGACTGGTATTACAGTTAAGGTGGTGTTAATCATTCTAAGGCGGGTATTACATGATAATAGTTCTATGATCATATCTGATCATATGGAAGGAGATAAAAATAGGATTTCGTATTTTCATCTCTTTCCATATGATCAACTATCCCCCTAGAGGGGTTCACAGGCGAGTCGTGCGCCTCTACGGCCCTTCCGCCTCCGTCTCTAGGGTTGCTGGTGCAGTAGGTTGCCTTATGGCTGCGTGGCTTGTACCCACGCGGCTTGTCGTGCTCCTCTGCATTGGCTCCGGCGGAAGTTTCGGTCCGGTGAGATGGTGGGCGGCTCCCTTGGTCGGTCCTGCGTCGAGAGTCGGAGCTGGTCGCGGGGCCGTCCGGGAGCCCCTCTCTTACCTAGTGAACGGGATTTCATCTTCTTTCCGAAACGCGTGCTCTGGTTCCTTCTGTCCTCTTTCCCTGGGGAGAGTAGACACTAGGAATGACTGTCCTGCACCAGGCTGGAGTGTGGGTCAGAAGAGATAAGACGTTTTTTCCAAGCCTCTTGACAGCTGAGGGGGAACGTCCGGGCTTGCGAAAGGGGTGACGATGATTCGGACACGCACCTCTGGAATAGCCCACGTACCGCCAGAACTGGGCGCTGGAAGCCTGGCCTAGCCAGGGTCACCCCGGCCCCAGGCCAATCTCCCGTTGACGCTGGCCGGGCGAGGTGGCAGTGGTAAACCACAGGGGGAATCAAGGCAATGTCCTATGGTCCGCCTCCGTAACTAGGTTGGGAATCAAGGCGAGTTCAGGGCCTGCCTCCGTAACTGGCTTAGTTTCAGGGGGATCAAGGTGGGTCCACACGTTCCGCCTCCGTCCCTAGGGGGAATCAAGGCGAGTCCCAATGGCACGCCTCCGTAACTGTGGTGCTAGCTCTGCCTGGAGCTATGCTCTGGTATGCTAACGCGGGTACAGAGGGCTCTGGGTGGACCGGCCGGTAGAGGTTAGTCATATGATCAACTATGATCATAGAACTATTATCGTGTAATACCCCCCTAATTCAATAATTATTCCTTCAAGTGTTGCTTACGTTCCTAGTAACTGATTTTATTGCCTTATTTCAATGAAAGATTTCTTTTTTGTTGATAAGGAATAAAATGAAAGTTTATGTATACACCTTTAAACAGATTTATTTGACATTAAAATCAGTCTACCGGTCTCATAGACCGGTATTACGGTTAGTGTAATTTTTATGATATTACGGTTGAGGTGTTTTTAAATTAAAAATAATAAACTCACTTTTGATTTCAAAGAATTACAATTAGGCTACATCGGTGGTAAATGATGAACACTGTTACTTTATGAAAATAATCTCTTTTAGCGTTGTATATTACAAGAATATTTTTCTTTCCATTCTTTCATGAGGATGGAAGTGATAAAATCCTTTTTTGACTGTGAAGTCTTTCGTCTCTTTTGTAAGTTACTTTAAAGAATTTGTAGCTATTTGCAATGACGTAATTTTATAGTTTTTAAACTGGTAGTAGCCTACAGTAGAATCATAGAATAATAGATCTCTCTCTATACTAGGATCCTCCTTATGTAGAACTTTGATCATCTTTTTGTAGCTTACAAAAGTTCTTTTTTGAACTTTTTGTAGCTTACTTCTAACGTAGCTCACTTCTTCTTACGTAGCTTACGTAGCGTACTTCTAAAATTCGTAGTAAAAGCTTAGTCTCTTCAAATAATGTTACATAATTTATAGCTTCGATGATTATTTGTAATCTTCTCTAATTTGTAATATACAGAGTGACACACGGGAGTCGGACGGTTTTCAATGGAATAGTACTTGGCCATTTTTTACACGAAATCAAAGCTCATCATATGCCATTTGAGTTGACAAAACTCATTATCATTACTCATTAGTTTTGTGTGGAAAATAATGTTGTCAACGTGATATCCATCATTTGGAATGCAGGAGCCAACTCTCTACTCATAATCCTCCATCACACGGACTAACATTTCTGCAGTGATAACAGCAACTTCTTAAATTATTGTATTCTTCAACTCGGCCAAATTTTGTGGCTTGAAACATATTACATTAGGAACCTGCTTTCAGTTATGTGTGAGAGAAAATGAAGTCAAGGTGATGTCTATCATTTCAAATGCAGGACTCAACTATCTTCTCAAAATCCTCCATTATACCATCACACGGACTAACATTCCTGGAGTGATAGCAGCAAGTTCTTGAATGATTGCATTCTTCATCTCATACAAATTCAGTGGCTTGTGAAGGGATTGCTGCTATAATTGCAGAAATGTTACTCCGTGTAATGGAGGATTTTGAGAAGAGAGTTGAGTCCTGCATTAGAAATGATGGGTATATCACCTTGACGACATTATTTCTCACACATGATTGAAATTGCAGGTAATACACTACACGAAATTTGAATGAGTTGAAAAAATCAATCATTCAAGAAGTTGCTGCAATCACTTTAGAGATGTTAGCCCGTGTGACGAAGGATTTTGAGTAGAGAGTTGAGTCCTGCATTCAAAATGATGGATATCACTTTGAAGACATTTTTTTTTCTCAGATAACTTAAATTGCAGGTGTTAAGTTTTTTCAACTCAAATGGCATATAATGAGCTTTTATTTCGTGTGGAAAAAATATGATTTATCTTGAAAAATGGCCGAGTATTATTTAATTGAAACCCGTCCGACTCCCGTGTGTCACCCTGTACTTTGGTCCCATGAACTACGAATTATTGAAGTTCTACTGTATTTGAATATAGTAATGATTAATTAGAATCACAATTTAAATAGACGAAGAACTAATAGACAAATATTGACCAATGCCCTAATAATAGCAAGCGAGATCATTGAATGAAACTGTTCAAAAAACTGTGCCCGGACTGGGAATCAAACCCAGTACCTCTCGGTTGCCGCCCGAGTGGCTATTTAGTACATTATTGGCCAATATTTGCAGTTGCAGAAGTCCTTTATCGATTTATATAGCAATATATATGGAGATTCTAATTTATTATTATTATAATTATCCAGCAGTTGGTGTAGGCCTACTGCAATACATGCTGATAATCACCTGTATTTGAATAGTTTTAAGGTATACTGACTGATTATACAGTCTCTAAACTTTGCATAAAATGAAATACATACAGTTTATTGTCGTATACCTATTACACTCTTGTGTTTTCTTCTTTATCAGGTATGTGCACACCATTATCAATCTGTTGCGATTTTCTATGCGGCTTTCTCAACAACAATCCAAAAACAATGTTTTGCAGTGTGCTGCAGGGAGCTTCAACCATCAAATACAAAAATAACGAGAAGAAGAACGACACCAGAATGTCAGCGGTACCAACATAGTAGCCTTTCGAATAAGTGTAGAACTCCGATGTCCTAAGTGTAGCCACGGAATAGAATTGCAGAAGCGGATGTATGAGCAGAGCGCACAACGACAATCGACTGAATGGAATCGCCCAGGACGAACAAAGCAAACCTTGCAGAACCTCCCATCCCGTGGTTACTTGAATTACTATCAGCCAGTTGAGAAAACAGGCGTAGAGCACTCGATGCGTTGACGCATAAATAGCGTTCAACAACGCGTTGTAACCATCATACAAATAAAACAACGAACTTGTGAATAGAAAGGGGAATACTGTGATCATAATCAAAACAGTCATCCATAGTTTGATTTTGGGTGGAATCTGTTGTTTTCTTTGCAACATTTCTTGTGTGATGTATCCAGTTATGATTCCGCTGATGTAGGGAGCCGCGCGATTGTGAGTTTTGCCGTATAACTCATAAAAATCGAACCACTTTACAGGATCAGCAAAAAAGTACGTATAGATTCTCAGTACACCGTAATAGTCTCCCATGTAAGTTATTGTGAACGGTATCAGTATACTAATAAGAAATGCTGACAGCATTGTGAGTTTAGCGAGCTTCGGTTTCAGCCAAATGATGAATACCAGGAGCGTTCCGAGTATGAAGAAGTGGAGGTCGCAGGCCAGATACCAGGAGACCAGAAGGCACTGATCGTCTGCTCGAATGTAGTTGTTGACAAACAGTAGGTTTGTCCACCAGTTGTTCTGGCAGCGGTTGGATTCTCGTACAGTCTGTGCCAGCCAGAGTGGTCCCTGGCCCAGGTGTGGCAACAGAAACGCGTAGAATGCCACTATGAACATGTAGACTGGTATCATCCTGAAATTAGAGCAGACATACTTGGAATGCGTTTATTTAGTGAGTCGAAAAAGGAAGATGAAGAGTGAGATAAATCAAAAGATGGTACTAAAGATGGAATGAAATATGAATTAAAATATGATAAGAAAGATAAATCAAAAGATGAAAATGAAGATGTTTAACTGTGTTTAATTGGTGCGTTCCCCCTCCATTTATGATTGGCGTCAGTTTAAATATAGTGATAATAAGGGTATTTTATAATATGTCCTCTTTCTTAGGGCTACTAATCAATGTCTTCTATTTAATATGGATCCTATTTA
Source organism: Sogatella furcifera (assembly GCA_017141385.1). Taxonomy (NCBI): domain Eukaryota; kingdom Metazoa; phylum Arthropoda; class Insecta; order Hemiptera; family Delphacidae; genus Sogatella; species Sogatella furcifera. The sequence continues at coordinate 10,615,440 of CM029553.1, forward strand.
ATAGGAAACCTTCTCAAATAATTTTTATTTTAGCATTAGCCTACATGTTTCAGCTCATAAGAGTCATTTTCAAATGCAACTAAACAATTCTAAAATTCTATTGATTGGACTAATTTCTGATTCTAAAGTTGGACTCACATTTATTTTTGAATTCTCTTAAAATTTTAAGGCAGAAGGCAATATTCCTAATGAAGTTATAGGAATAGAAGAAGTTTCGAGCGATTGCCTGTTTTTATTTAAATGAAAAACTACGCCACTTAATTAAATGAATAACAACTACAATACCGGTATCACCTTCACAATCACTCAAAAAGTGTGTTTTCGTTCCTCTCCTCGTGTATTCGTATATAATATAAATGAAAAAATAATAATTCAAGTTATTCAAGACACACATTGTCAGGTGAGATGTTGTGATACTTGCACATAATTAAAGAGCACAATAATATTGTCTTTATCACAGAAAATTTTATTAAGTACAAACAATTGTTTCGATGTGTTCACATCATCATCAGTGTACTGATGATCTGATGTTCAATTCAAAGTATACTGATGTGAACACATCGAAACAATTGTTTGTACTCAATAAAATTTTCTGTGATATGGACATATTGTGCTCTTTAATTAAGTAAATGATAGCAGCCTACTGTCAGGTGCCAAGAAATGGTGTGAGTTGAGTAGAATAACAAGATAAATAATAATAATAGCATATCTATCATTTTTAAAAACATCCTAATTTATAAATGTACTTTATTGATGTTATAAATTAACTGTACCTCAGCCATCTGTACAGCACAAGCTGTATAAAGTTGAGTTGTCTAGTTTTGTTGAGAACTTGATAGACTTTATGAAATGTAAGGAAGCCACTGATGGTCAAATATCCATCAACCATATAGTTTCCGTTCATCACTCCCAGGTAAGGAACACTTTTGTAGAGCTGTTAAAACAGAATCAAATTAAAGGAGTTTAGGAAAATCACAGAACCAATAACTCAACAAAGGCCCGTTTCGTTTACTATTATACTAGATAGTATAATATAAAAGTTATACTAGTATATTCTGATCGAGAGGAAGTTGTAACAAATTCTGAACGAAAGATTTTACAAGTTACAAATGAGGTGGTCTAATGGCTGAAAGTAATGGGAGCAAGTGTTTGTTGATTTATATTTTCAATGCATAGAAAAATGTTTCTTTTTCAATCCACTCATCTATTTCCTTGGATATTATTCTAGTGATTCTATTGGTGATAAATAATGTTGGTATTTTTAGATACTTTGGTACGGTATAGTCTGTCCAAACAAAGAAGACATTCTGGCGAAATGGGAAAATGCTAGCTGCTCGGTCAATATTGGTTCAAAAATCATTAATTTAGTCTCAAATTTTAGATCAGGAAGTTTCCTATAATTTGAGACCAAATTTATAATTTTTGAACCAATATTGAACGAACTGGAGTCATTTTCCCATCTTACCGAAATGTCTTCTTATTTGCTTGAACAGGCTATATGTTGGAATACTTTTGTAGAGCTATAACATACTTTTGTAGACCAAGTATTCATTTTTATATTATAAAAATGGTGATTCTTCAAACACTTAATCAAAGTAGGTATGCTTGAAAGTCTTTACTGGCAGATTCCGTACCCATAGAGGGCGTTTATTGAATATTATTCGTCTTGATGAAGGTGGCTCTCATGTGTTTTCGACAATCTAATCTTAGGAAGAGCAAGATCTGATTTGTTTCTAGTGTTTTATGAGGGGTCTATATACTGCCATAAATACTTGAATTACTTCTAACTTGAATTGAATTATCATATATAAATATGTATAATGTTGACACTGTCATTATTTGAATTATGATAAAACTGTCTCTACTACATAATAAAAATATGATTCTCTTGACTGAAGATTGACAATAATTCTTATCATTTTTTCAAAGAATGAGTACCTTTGTGGCAGTGCTACAATTTCCCCAGAGTATAACTCAACTTATTGTATGAACTATACCTATATAAACTCAATATCATATAAGTCAAGAATGTATATTCAACACTCAAGGACAAAATTATTTTATACTGACCAACTCGAATTCCTATTAGAATTGATTAGCATAATAAGTGCTTGAAAAAATTCTATATACCTACTTGCAACATTATTGCTCGATTTAAAAAATGCTTCAATTCATCCCATATTTTCAGGAAACAAGGTACTATATAAATTCAAATAAAGTACCTAGTTATAATAAAGATGAAGATATCTAAAATTATTTCGGCATTACTAGCACAATTATGTGAATAATACAGAGTGACCCAGAGAAACAGGGAAATCTTATAACTTCACATGTTTCCTTTTTCTTAGGACTGTATAGTCTGTCCAAGCAAAGAAGACCCTCTGGCAAGATGAGAAAATGACTCCAGCTGGGTCAATATTGGTTCTGAAAATATTTATTTAGTCTCAAATCGTTGATCAGAATGTTTCCAACGTTTGAGACCAGATCAATTATTTTTGAAACAATATTGACCGAGCTGGAGTCATTTTCTCATCTTGCCAGAGGGTCTTCTTTGCTTGGACAGACTATACTTATCAAAGTTTTCAAGTAATGTAGATCTCAGTACCCTTTTTAAATCATTTTCATTTTACACGATATGTTTCGGCTTTTTAGCCATTTTCAAACGTTTATTTGCATTCTAAAATGGCTAAAAAGCCGAAACATGTCATGTAAAATAAAAATTACCTATTTTAAAAGGTAACTATAAATTCAAATTAAACCTATTAAACCTAAATTAAACCTATTGAGATGCACATTATTTGAAAACTTCACATGTTTGTACATCTTGATGACACTGAATGTGACTGGCATATTTATTTATTTCTCAACCGTTTTACACAGTATGAAACAACTTTTTTCCCTATTTATTATCATTCCATACAAAGATCTATTGTCATTTTTATTGTTATTTATTATTTATCCAAATGTATCCAATGTGGATAATTAATTGTAGACACACGATAGCTTCGGTTGACTTTTGAAGATCTTTGAATTTTCGGATCCTTGAATCCGTCCCTTCAGTAAAATAACATGAATGTATAACTTACTAGCCGGCAGGCTCGCTTCGCTCGCCTTCTCCGCCTAGCCAGGGGGCTCCGCCCCCTGGACCCCTGACAGGATCAGCAGTGTCAGTGAGTCAAACAGGCTCGCTTCGCTCGCCTGCAAATTCCGTTCAGAAAGGATTCAAAACTTATTGAACACAGCATTTCTAGACCTAATCTCTGGACCTGTTCACCAAATTTCGACATTTTCTACCAATTAATTCTCGAAAAATCCAAGAAAAACTCCCGAAAAATAGTAGAACGCTAATATTGAGCGTATATAGCCTTGGGAAGTATATCGGACTTAGTTTGAAACTTGATTCAATATCTTCTTAATTACTCCATCTATAATCTCGCTGAACCATTGAATTTACAGTAAGGATTGGTCGTATCAAGGCGGAAGATATGCAACCCGCCATACATCTACAATTTTGAAAAACCTGATTACTGGCGTAATCTTGAACGGAATTCAAAAATATCTTAACACAAAATTTCTAGACCTTACCTGAACCAATAACCTACCAAATATCAACATTTTCTACCGATTGGATCTCGAAAAAATTGAGAAAACGCCGAAAAACTATAGAAAAACTTAAATATTTGGCGTATCCTTGAAAAGTTCCTAATAAAATCCGTTCTTAGCGCGCGTCTAAACGTCCAACTGAACATGCCTGCCAAATTTGAACGCATTCGGTTCAGTGGATGTTTAGTTCTGGTGATGAATGAATGAATGAATCAGTCAGTCAGTCAGTGCCATTTCGCTTTTATAGATATAGATTTAACATTGAAGTTATTAATTTTAATATTCTACTTACAGCCTCAACGTACTCAGGATCTGATAGAGCGGTGCCCATATTGTAGAGACCCCTATGACCAGTCACTACAAAAAACAGCAGTGCAAACTTCATACCATGTAATATATCAAATTGGGACGTCTTGTCCTTCTTTGTCAATCTCTGCAAATTCAATCGAACCGAATAGAGCTGCAGGAATAGACCTGAAAACAACAATATTATAATAAATAATATTCACTGAGTATTGACAATGTGTTTGTGGAACACGAACGGCCTCTACTCCAGAAAGATAATTTAACAGTTTATTCCTTCCGTGAAAAATCTTGACTGCATTGTCGGTAATATACCTCAGTAAATATTAACACACAGCAGCTCGTCATGGATAGTGAAAAAATCCATTGTTTTTTTAGTTACACTTGTTATCTAGCAGGCTAACGAGAATTATTATTTTATTATTTTTAATGTTGATTATTTATGTTATAATATTCAGGCCTACTATGCTTCCATTGAAATAAATAGGCTACGTTATAAAGCTGGAGTCAGGCAGATAGGGAAACAAAAAGTGATAGTTCCTAATTGGAATTTTGGGATGATAAAAATATTCAACGAGTTTCAATCAACGAAAAATGTTTTTGTCATTATTTGTCGAGAGGAAGGCCTTCAAATCAATTAAAAGCATTTCAGAAAATTCCAATCAAATTAAGTTGTAAATAATAAGTTATCAATTGCAAGGTTTCCAACCGGGTACCGGGTACTAGATTAAGAACAAGAACTTGAATGTAGACTATAATAAAAATCAGTTGGTTTTCCTATGAGCTTCAATTGAAAATCAGTTCCTTTTAGGAACCAAAAAGGACCAAAAATGTAAACCGGGCCTATAGATCTCTCATACAATACAATATAATCAGTGGAGGAGTTCTAATAACTCACTTAAAATTTTAAACAAAAACTTTAAAAATTAGAATATATTCTTCCACATTTATTAAATTTTTCACAATTATATTTTTATTTAAATTAAATTTCCACAAGAAATATACTTCTCCCACATGGTGGAATTATCATCATAATATGATTATTGTAAAACCTATAATGCAGGCCTTAGTAATTTTCTCATTTGGAAACAAAATCTTATAATTCCTCAGAAACTTGATCTTGAAGTTGAAGTACAATAAATTAAGGAAACATGAGGCTTGAAAGTTCTATCACAAAGCAAACATGATTTAGTTTGTCCAAGCAGAAAAGACATTCTGGCAATATGGGAGAATGACTCCATCTCGATCAATATTATTGGTTCAAAAATTATAAATTTGAACTCAAATTGTAGATCAGTAGAATGTTTCCTACAATTTGAGACCAAACTTATAATTTTCGGATCAATATATTGACCAAGCTGGAATAATGATCTTCCCATCTTGCCAGAATGTCTTCTCTTCTGGTAGGCCTAGGCCCATTCTTGGGCTGTTGAGCCATTGACAAACAAACAAATCTGATAAATCACTAGAACAGGTATAACTGATCAGTCGAATAAACATTGGGGTAAGAATTTGGTTTCAACTTAATTTAAGTAATGCACCTCTCCATATATACCTCCACAACTTACTTTTTTTGTAAATTTCGTTCATAATTTGTGTTGACGACTCATCATTGTTTGTTAGTTCAACACCCAGCAATATATCAATGACTGTTGCTATAACCAGAACTAGACCAAGAATTGCCAGTAAGTAGCTGTTGAGAAAAAAACAGTTGAAAATATTTCAATCAGCATCGATATTGTTTTTTCTTATTATTTATTGTTACAATTGCGACTTTGGATATAGCAAGTATTCCAAGCAAAGGCGATAATGAGTGAGTGAATGATGATGTTTACATGGTGAACGAAAGTTTACATTACCTTACAATTTTAACTTTGGAAAACACGTTTCACTTTAAAAAATTCTGAATTTTTATTAAAGTTCACTGTTCAAAATAAAGATCCAATCAAAAACACCAAATGAAAATGTTCCAGACGTAGGTACACCAAATGAAAATGTTCCAGACATAGGTACACCAAAGATTAATCCAGCAAGTAGATAAAATTGAGAGATTCATTCACTTGAGAGAGAGAGAAAGAGAGAGAGAGAGATTATTAAATAGGTACCGTACCTAATTTTAAATAAAGAATTAATATAGATAGGTATAAGGTATTAATTCGATAAGGGATAAGACATTCATCAGTAAATCAATTGTGAATTCATTAATAATAATCCAAAATAGCCTAATTAATTTATAAATTAAATCGTGGATGATGAAGGAGCCCAATAGATATTCCATGTTACCTATCCTATTAAAATCAATTATTAGTTGACGGATAAGTTACGTTTTCAGATAAATTAAAAAGAGAAACCCAAATCATTCTCAATTAGCTATCAGATTGAAAATATCTTTGGTGACAAGACATTCAGCAGTAAATGTGAGTCAATTTTATTTGCAAAATATAAAAATCCAAGAAAATCAACGGTTAGGCCAGCAAGTAACTGGTTCCAATCAAATACCGTAGAAAATAATTGTAGATAATTTTCAATTGAATAATATAATAAAATAATTACTCCATGATTAATGAAGTCCTGTATTTCTTAATGAATCATTTGAAATTTTTTTCAATATAATCTATTATAAAATAAAGTATAAGTAATAATGGAAATAAAATAAATGATAATACATTTATCTATACAATTCTGCCGCAGTGTCCTATGAGATGCATAGCCTCTTCTTTAATAGAAGGCTCAGGCCTAGTACCTATATGTAGCAGTATTGCATTTTAGATACAATCTACTCATATAATAGCATTGAGCACAGCTACAAAATTTATTTAATAATGCATAACTTATTGATCTAGTTCTCCTCTATATACCCAAGCATAATTTCATAAAATAAGATCATTAAACTTTTCTTATAGAATTCCTCTTGTGTTTTCTGTGCTAGATAATGATATAAATTGGCATAAGTGATTGAAAATAGACAATTTTGTCTTGAGGTAGCTCTACAGCTAGGCTATATAAATGATTTGTAGCAATAAGTCAAAATAATGTGAAACACATACAATAAAGAAACGCATTCGTTGAAACAGCTGAATTAAAAATGATTTCAATGTTTTAAAATGTTATTCCATCTCTACATAGTTAAATTTCCACTTTTAAGGTCATGGCCAAGGTGTATAGAATAGTAGAGGTGAGGCGGAGTGAAGCAGCTGGCTGTGAAAGTTATAATTTTGACGTCACGGAGTTCCTCTAGTCAAAAATTTAGCATTGATTTCCCTATCCTAGACAAAAATTGCGCACTTTTTCTCAATTTACAAATTACAGAATTGTTCAATAGGTAAATTTCTTATATGAACTTGTAGAGAATTTCAAGGCCTACATTTTGAGTGATTTAAATCTATATTTTAATCAAATTTAACATGAGAAAATGTCCGTTAACGTGTCTTGGGAATGCTCTGCAGCTGGGCTGATGCAATTAAGAGTAGCAATGCTATTATAAGATACATTTATAATATCATTGCATTCGATAGCATTTGCTATTCATAACTTGCTTTAGCCCAGCTGGAGAGTATTCCCGAGACACGTTAACAGACTTTTCCTCATGTTAAATTTGAGTAAATTATAGATTTAAATCACTCAAAATGTAGGTCTTGAAATTCTCCACAAGCTCATATAAGAAATTTACCTATTAAACAATTCTATAGTTCGTAAATTGAGAAAAAGTGCACAATGTTTTGGCTAGGATAGGGAAATCAATGCTAAATTTTTGACTAGAGGAACTCCGTGACGTCAAAATTATAACTTTCACAGCCAGCTGCTTCACTCCGCCCCACCTCTACTCTTCTATACACCTTGGGCCATGGCCACCTTGTTGAAGGTCGCTAAAGAAGTGGTGATATTTCAAGTGTTTTTATATTATTTCTGTGTTTCCTTTACAAATAAAATTGTATAACTTAACATAGTCTCACCACATAATATAGAATCCGATGGATTTTTCAGGTCCCCTATAACGGTCCGTGAATTCTGTGTGTGGATTATAGCACATTATATCATCCAAAACTACTTCGAAATAGATTTGGCTCTCTTCAGAGACTTCATTCAGGGTCTCATTTAGTTCCGACTTGATCTCGGATGGTTTACAAGAAGCTGGTAGGCACATACCCCAGTAAACACGATCTCTCTGCTGTTTGCGTAGATCCTGGGTAGGCTGCACAAAATTATAAATTCGTAAAAATATAAATTTATTCGATCACAACAGTTGTATGGAACATGAAAAACAATATGAAGAGTGTGTCAGAAGGAAAAATGCACAATAATTCTTAGGCTGATTCCAGACATTTGAAGCAGAGAAAAAATTCCATGTGGCATACCATCAACGCTTTATTGTTACCGAGGTAACAATAAGGGCGGAAAACTGACATTTTTCAAAAAGTATTGTGTGAATCTTACCTAAATTTCTGGAATCGCGCGATCAGAAGAATAAGACAAAATGGGAAAAAGCACAAGTGAAGAATCATGTTTAGTAGGCCTAATTTCACCAATTTTTGTTCGCGATTTCTGAATTAATTTGGGTAAGATCGTAAGATTTACCCAACATTACAATCTACAATCACCGTTATTCAACTTTTTCTTTAAAACTCGATTCTATATTCAACTTCCATTGATTTAAAATACAATTTATGATTTCATATCTAGATGAAAAATTGAGTTTTTTGGCATATTTTTCCAATTATCTCAATAACTGTTGGAGTTGCAAACTTCTAACTGGGATTCATATAATTCCCCAGCTAACTTTACATAGAAATTGATCATTTTAGAGCATCAAAATAATAAAAAAATTTATATTTTTTAAAATGACAATTCTCCACCATTGTTATTTCGGTAACAAAGCGTTTTTGGGGGTAGGCCTATGTCACAATAAGGAACTTTTTTCTCTACTTTGGTGCAATTAAGAAATCAGCCTGAAAAGTATGGTATTGCTCCTAATACACCCTGCAAATACGATACTGTAACAATAATTATTTATTAGCATTATTAGCCCACAATTTAATACTGTAAACTACTTTTCTGATCTAAACAATACAAATATCGGTAGCCTACATCTCTAATTTTAAAATAGTTTTTTTCAATCAGAACATTAATAATCAAATTAAAATCTCGTTTATCCGTGCTCCGCTAAACCAATCGCAACTCTGTGAAGTTTGAACGGAGGAGTCATCCAAGTGCTGAGAACAACTAATTGAAAATTTTCTATGCTTCAATCAGAGAAGAGTTATAATGGCTCACTCTCCTGGATCGTGAAATATTAAAAGGAAAAGTTTAACGGTGAGCAGTGGTTTTGATGTAAATATCAGGCTAATTATTAAAATGTTCCAGAAGTTAGTGTACTTACTGCAATATCTAATAATTCTTCGTCCATTAATTTTATAAAGCAAAAACGTAGATTCAATTCTGTTATTCAATAAAGTTGTAAAGGAAGACAAGTGATTTGACATCTCGGCTCTCATTGTCAGTGATCTGATCTGATATGATCTGACCTGATCTTATTTCAAACATAGGCCTTCTACTTTGAGAATTAATTGTCAGGCTGGTCTTACTTTATTACTGTTTACTAATAATTGGTCTCAACTGGTTAAATCACCCTTCTCTGAACTAGTGCCAAATATGACTGTCATTTTTCTTCAGTTAACTGACAATATAATAATTATTTTATAACATAAGCTACTTATGAAAATGAGGAAAAGTGTTTTTTGTTTTCATCAGTGTTATTATACAGAGTGCTTCAGAATTCCCTAGCAATATTCTAGGGCATTGTTCGTGGGTAAGAGAAATATTCAATTATCATTTTAATTTCTCAACTAATTTTACATTAGAATTAATCATACCTTAGTACCCTCTCAAAAGGCCACTACAAGATTGGAATATTTGAAATTGAGAGAAAATTTTGAAAACAAAAATGGCGGTTAAACTAAGGATTTTTGGACAGTTAAAAAATTATATTTATGTTTTTTGCATAGGAACCTTATAGAATATTGGTAGGGGATGAGTTCTGAAACACTGTGTATAACGCAGCCTATCTATGAAAATGAGGAAAAGTGTTTTCTGTTTTCATATAAGTGTTTATTATTATATTAATTTGACCTATTAATTATTGATACCAACCTTTATTTTCTCCCAGATTGATAAGCTTGCTGTGCTATTATCATGTTCAAAAGCTTTAGAATATTTGCCATCGTTGAATGTAGGATAAACGTCTGGAAGTGGTTGGTACTTTATCATGGGTACACAAAATTGGGGCTTCACAGGTCCTCTCACGGCCAGACAAGAATCAAAATGTCCCAACTGATGTATATCTCCCGCCACTAGACCGTTGGGAGCTGAGGAACTAGCATCTAGCACTAAAATAATATGGAAAAACCAATCACAAAATATGATAGAAATTCAATTAAGAGAAAAGTATAATGTACATCCAAAAGAGTTTTTATGAGAACCAAAATTGAAGAAAATAATATTTTTCACATCTTTGTTTCTAGTGGGCGATGAAAAACAATTTTCAATTATTTTTCAAATGGGACTTTTCTCTAATAATAATGTACCGTAACAAGAATGTATTGAGTAAGTTACATTCAGAATGCTATCAGAATAATCTGTGCTATATGGAGACGATTGAAAAATTATTTTTTTCCTTTTTTTCTCTCCTATTGGGATGAATGCGAGTAATCCGAATCTTGTCAATTGTAAATAATGAGTGCGGAGGTGATTGATGAGGTGAAAATTAAACGTTAAAACAATAAATTAATTAGGCTATGTATGCTCACAAAAAAATTTGAACATTAGTTGATAAAAAATCAAGCATGAAAATTAGTTGAATGCTCATAGCTTAGTAACAAAAATTAAAAGGTGGTCATTAATAATATTAAATAAAAGAAATCTGATATTAATGCTCAGCTCTGTCATACGACAGTATGAATAAGATGACTTTGAGAGGAGATTAATAATTGGTATTGCTGGGGTGGCTATATTGTTGATGGACTATTGCAGACAGCTCACCGACTGTCCTGACAGAGCTGAGAATCAACAACACAGTTATTTGCAAACGCCTTAATTTCTTACACTAGCCTTATAGGAAGTAATAATCACTGTATTAAATGACAAAGACTGTATAAATACATTGGATTGTTATAGAAATATCATTATCTCTATATATAAAAGCGAAATGGCAATGACTGATTCATTCATTTATTCATTCATTCATTCATTCGTCACCAGAACTAAAAATCCACTGAACCGAATGCGTTCAAATTTGGCAGGCATGTTCAGTTGGAAGTTTAGACGCGCGCTAAGAACGGATTTTAAAAACTTTTCAAGGATACGCCAAATATTTTAGTTTTTATATAGTTTATCAACGTTTTCTTCATTTTTTCGAGAACCAATCGGTAGAAAATGTTGATATTTGGTGGGCAGGTTCAGATAAGGTCTAGAAATGTTGTGTTAAATTTTTGCAATCCGTTCTAGATTACGCCAGTAATCAGGTTTTCAAAATTGTAGATGTGTTGCGGGTTGCATATCTTCCGCCTTGATACGACCAATCCTAACTGTAAATTCAATGGCTCAGCGAGATTTTAGATGAACTAATTTGGAAGATCAAGTTTGAATCATTGAATCAAGTCTCAAACTATATATACTTCCGATATACTTCCCAAGGTTACGCTTAATATTAGCGTATTACTATTTTTTGGAATTTTCGGAGTTTTTCTTAGATTTTTCTAGAACAAATTGGCAGAAAATGTTGTAATTAGGTGAACAGGTCCAGATCAGGTGTAGAAATAAATTTCGAATCCCTTCTGAACGGAATTTGCAGGCGAGCGAAGCGAGCCTGTTTGTCTTAGCTGTCACTGACAGAGGTTTTGCAGGCGAACGAAGCGAGCCTGTTTGACTCACTTACACTGCCTATACTGTCGGGGGTCCAGGGGGCGGAGCGCCCTGGCTAGGCGGAGAAGGCGAGCGAAGCGAGCCTGCCGGCTAGTTATTATTATAATATAATTATTAGATATTTATTATTATAGAAATTCACTTACTCTGAACTGCCCAAAGACTAAGGTTTTCCAAATGTTGTTTGTAGATGGAAGATTGTTCAGAGCAAACACTATTGTTGGCGGGGCTTGGGGAGAATCCCCTCATAACTTTTGATAAAGGGTCTGCAACCCATCGTACTCCATTCACTGATTTTACTTCCAGAAGGAAAAAAGGGAATACTATTCCTGCACTTGCTAATAGCCTTATCAACAATTTCCTCATATTTTCAAATCGATTTTGAATGTTTCAGTTCTCACTAATACCTAAAAACTATACATATAAATTCACTGTATATTTATACTAGAAACACGGATCCTTATTGAACTTTGTTGAAAAAACAAGGTTCCGATTCCACATTGATCAATTATTTTCTTACTTCTATACTAGATTTTTTCAATTTTCAATGTACTTAACTATAAAACAATTCCATATTAACAACTCTTCACACTGTTACTCGAATATTTTTCCCAAACTCAACACTGTATTTTATTCATTCGTGCATTTTTTTCACAGAAATCCACTTAAAACACAAACTCAAGTCCAAAAGATATTTTTCACCAAGAATCATTCCATCAACAAACGAGTTATATGTTTTAGATGATAGAAGAAAGTTATGACTATAATACACTTTTGAAATAATTACACATGCAATTTTCAGTATTCAATGCTCCACCCCAAAAAGCTATATATATGTGTTTCCCTCTATAACAAGGAATTGAATACCGTACGTTTAAAAGTTTAATCGAATCAATCAACACTACTGATTTTCACACAAGATTCTAAGAGAACACTAAAATATGTGTACTGCCACTCCGAAGTACTGAACTGTTATAAATCAGGAAAGAGACAATTTTATGTCGATATAACATTGAGTGGTCGTTGAATACAATACAGCCTAAAAAACTCAAGCTTTTCTGTAAGTATAGACGATTCATAACAAAAAGTTTGAGACTGGTCTTATTATAGAATATGCAGTTTTTGTATAACACTTTTTCCTTTATGTTGATAGAGAAGTACATTCCAGTAGCCTAGCAGGTTGTATAATCAATGTATATAATGTTCACAACATTAGAGTGAACGCGCACTGGTACAACTCAGACCAAACAAACTATAGTCTGTCCAAGCAAAGAAGACTCTCTGCCAAGATGGAAAAATGACTCCAGCTTGGTCAATTTTGGTTCAAAAATTATAAATTTGTTCTTGAATTGTAGGAAACAATTGATTTACAATTTGAGATCATGTTGATAATTTTTTAACCAATATTGACCGAGCTGGAGTCATTTTCCCATCTTGCCAGTGGGTCTTCTTAATTGCTTGGACATACTATACCAGTGCGCGTTTACCCTTACTGGCCACTTTATGTAATAAAACAATGGGAATTGAATCGAGTTAATTTCAATGTCATTCTATATGGAGTCGAGTCGTTGTTGCTGAAAAAGTCGACGAGTTAGGTCTGTTATCCTGGTTTGAACAAGTTTTTACAAATTCTAAAAATTGCCCAAGGCTACGTCTGTGCTGCAGATGCACTTATATGTGACAGTTTTCCGTAGATTTACAGTAGAGATTAGCATGATGTTGATTAGAAAATTAAATAAATAGGTAGCCTACTCTACTCTCACAATGAAAATAAAATTGAATACAGTTTAAATAAATACTGAATGTTTGTATAAGTATATTATTTCCTTTTTTAACTAGGGTTTTAGTATCTTATCAGTACCTTTAAAATAAAAATCTCTCAATCACTTTGCCCTTTAGCTAATTTTTTAATTTAACACATTTGAAAATGGCTAAGAGCAGAAACATGCGTTTGAATAAAAAATTATCAAAAGGTTAGATTTTTAAAGGTAAAGATTTTTATTTATTATTATAGTACACGCATAGTAGGCTACATTAATGTGATGAACATATACTGAGACTGATACTTCAATTAACAAATTATTTATATCCGTCTACTCTAACAGAGTATCAAACTATTACAGTTTACCAAAAAGCTACCAAAGGAATGCAGGCGATTGAAATCAATTATAAATTGAATAATAGGCTACGGTATTTAATTCATTTTCCCTATTTATCATTATGATTTAAAAAAAATATATACATTATCAATTACCTTTTTTCTATTGGTATATTACAAATTTTTAATTATTTTCTTCAATTCAAATATTTATTTAAATAACTTACATTTAGTAGATAGAATGGTTTCAGGTCATTGTAAAACTAAAATATCGTTAAAATTTAATAATTTACATTTTCTCTACATTCCATTGTTTCCATTCATGTGAAATTTACATTACATAAATAAGTTACAGATATTAAACCACATTTTTTGATTGTGACGAAATATCTGTTGATAATGAGCTCTAGCAACTCAAAAGCGCTTCTTTATTTATGTGAGTACGTTTCAGATGAGTTGTTTCTCAATAAAAAATTGACTGCATATCGTAAAATTCTACAAATATAATGTTCTACAAATATTATATTATAAGAAATCATATAATGGAGATAAATAGGCCAACTCATAATATTAATATAATAAATTCTACTAATATTATACTATAAGAAATCATAATGGAGATAAATATAGGCTAACTTATATTATTAGTTGATTTAATATTATAGTTGACTCGGTATAATAAGACATTTTTCCTTCCATCACTAATTTTAAGCGTTTAAAACTTATATTTAAACGAATAATCTTTATTGAAGTTCCACAACTTAGAAACGGCCAGGTAGCCTATATAATTGAATGGAAAATTGACATAATGATAAATTAATTTTGTAAATCATAATTAGGAACGATCAAAATTTAAAATTTGGATGCCTTGTTGGAGTGATAGGCTATAACGCGCCGGTCTGATAATCAGAGGTTCTGAGGTTCGATCCTTAGCCAGGGCACAGTTTTTGACCACAGCACAATCACATAAAAACGGCCACCCCGTTTTTCGTCGGTCCCGACTGCCTAAAAAGTAGTTGTCATCTCTCATCGGCATAGACCTATAGGTAATGATATTATCATCATTACCCACACACACACACTTGGAGCCCATGTATGTAGGTATCATCCTTATATAAAACCGATCTAACTATTTAAATTTGTCTCATTGAATATTGAAGAACAGTAAATATTATACATGAAGAAATAGTCAAATTATTAGCCCGTATTCAGTTGCAAAATGATAAGCATTGCTGATACAATTCAGTTGGTTGGTAATGGTAAGTGTAATGATCGCATTATTAGTACATAATTGATGAGATATATATGAGTTATTAGTTAGACAAGGCAGCCATTAACGAGTGTTACAGAAAATCATAACTGGAAGTTTTTTCTCTATTATAAGTATTCATTATTCTCAAATTATAGGGTCAGCGCCATTTCAAATTGAGTTTGAAATTGCCGGCTTTTTACATATGATCGTCGATGATCTAATCGATGCAAGTGCTCAATGATTTCATAAGTGAGCCAATTCCCATTTTACATTAATGATCGCATAGAAGTGCATGATTGATAACAACTTATATCTTTCATATTCTTTTAGAATAATTTCCACAACTAAACTATGATATTATTATTATTATTGAATGCTCATCTGTTTGGAAAAGGGAGATTTTGGTTTTACGCGTTGTCTGCAAGCCTGCAAGCCTGGCTAGAATTTTCAAGATGGTTGTTCACTCAGTTGATCGTGTTGTTCGTACGTGTTATTGGTTTATGACGTGCCGTATTCGTTTTTAATTTGTGACAATTTTTTGTGTATGTGACAGTTATTGTGAATGTGTTTTCAGTTTTAAAGAGTATTGTTTATTGTCTCATAATTCCCATCGAATTGTTGTCATCAGTGAGGTGAGTCACCGCAAATATCTTCAAATATTGTTCATTCGGTGTGTGTGTATATAATTAACTCCGAGCTCCCCCCATTCGAGAAAGTTATCTGGGTTTCATTGATGATTAGAAAGCGTATAAAACGCATATATTGCAGTTACATTTGTTTGAAAATGATTATTATTCTATTTACGATGATGATTGTCTTTCAGGTTTAGCCATACAATCACAAATAAATGTTGACATGAATTCATATCAGTGATCTCTTCTCATGAATGAGATTCCACAGCTATTTGAACCGCCTGCAGTTATTACTTGGCCTACTACAGTATATATTCATTATCATATTTTATGGTGGTAAAAAACGCCAGGTGCACTCAAATGAATTTTTCGAGATTACATAATCCAGTAACTTATTAGCAACTTTTAATCAAAGAAGCATTTTCAATGGAATGTAAACTTTCATTCAAATTGTCCATAAGTATGTCAGTACGGTAACTTGGTTTTCGAAAATTTCAACTGTTCTACTTTTATTTCCCGAGTTGTAAAGAACATCTCTACATTGGGCTATTTGATGTAAATTTGATTTTCCTATTCTAATAGGCCATTTGAAGTCTTAACAGATTGACAAGTTCCTCAGAGTTTGCAAAGCTAACCATTTAGCAGACGATAGAAATAGCAGAAGCTGTTGTGTTCTGATCATTAAATGAAACAAAAATTCTGAAGATAATTACCAACTAATTGAACAACTTACTAACTGACCGTACTATTTTAAACTAACCAATCCTATCACAATTCAGCCAAAATATGCTTTAAAATGTGATTCTCAACAGGTATACGTTAACTCAGTTTGGAAACAACCCAAGAAGATTCTGAAGGTCCTATTTGTTTTAAATTATGATAATACCCAAGTTATTTATAAAAATAGCAACATTATAGGCACGTACATGGGTATAATCAAATCAAGCATTTAAATTAAATACATAGCCAGAAAATGTAAACACATGAAAATAAAGCATGTTGGAATTTCTGTTCTATCAATTCTCTCTATAAAAGATTATGTCTAATTTTTCCTGAGAAGTCAAGTTCAAAGTATATTTTTTCAAATTAAAACTTCCACTCTAGTAGAAATTAGATCCTATTTATTATGGTAATTTACAACAAACTTTCTTCATGAAATGATGTTCATTTTACTCCTGGCAATGAAAAGTGCATGATTTTGAGTAACTTGATTCAATGTTGAAAAATCCATCAAAACTTGGCTGAAAATGTGGCTAGTGAAAGTGTGACAATTTATATTATTCACATCAGCACAATGTAATGTAAGTTTCATATTGTTCAATTTCAATATGGTTTTAGTGCTACTAGTAATTGTAATTTATACTCATAATTGGAACAAGTATATACAGTACTTTGAAGCTGCCTTGATTTTAAATTTTCATTTACAATCACGTTTTCTTATTGCTGATAACTCAAGTGTCATGCACAGACAGGGGTTTAAAAGTCATATGACACGAGATTCAATCTGATTACACACTTTTCTTACTATTTAATTATGTCAATCGACTTATTTCTGGTCTCTGCAAAGTCAAAGTGAAATCTGAATATTGACCGAGTCCAAAATGATCCACAATAGATGACCCAATTCATCATTGGTTGTACATTGGAGTCACCAGAGAGAATAAAACTAATATTATCCTCATTGAATACCATTTGGGTGTCACCGGTCACTCCTAATATAAATGCACCAGCTTCTAAACCTATTATTCTCTGTTTGATGTATCTTCCGGACACGTAGCCTATCTATTAGAACAGTTTGAAAACGTTCAAAGACCTTTGAAATTTTCCGATTTTGAACAAAATATCAATATTTTCAACCCCTTTGGGGCCCCTTTCAATATAAATTTAGAGTGTTGAGATTTTTTTAGTGATCAATTGAGACCTTAAACTGAACTAAAATTCATATTTCATCACAATTCTGAGAAGTAAAATTTTCAAAAAAGTTAAATTTTTGTTAAATTTTTCAAACTTTGATGCCTTTGGGGCACCTGAAGATGTTAATTCTAAGAACCCAAATTTTGAGGGTCTCATTTACTCCCAATTTGGCAACTACTCCCGGGTATTCCATCACGATTATCAAAAATTTTCATTTTTCACTCCACCCTACTATCTATATATTGTCGATAATATAGGAAAAGAATGTATTTAAATCCAAAATTCACATTAAATAGAGTATTTTCTAAAGTAACCTTATAGAACTTTCAAATGGATGAAAACCATCTATTTTCCAGATGATTTGGAAAAAATTTATTGGAAAGTAATTTCTGGCATTTTCAGTTTTATTTGAAATGTTTCATATGACCGCCTCGTCTGCCTAGGGCGTAGTCTAATCAGTGGGTTGAATTTTTTATTACTTTTACTCCATTTATTTGTGGCTGGTGATTTAAACTAAAATTTTTGTTGAACTACTAGAGTATTTTGGTATCTCTTGAATACTTAGCCTAACTATGTATAGCCTATAAGATGGGAAATAGAATGTACTGTATTAAAACTAAAAAGTTAATTAAATTGAGTAAAATAATTGTATTGTTGATATAATAGCCCTAGAAGTCTGACTTGTACTGTAAGTTAATCCTACACTATTAAAAAAAGTGTGATTCTTTGTGATATAAAATAATAATTTATTTCGCTGAGCTGAGATCCATATATACACCACCCCGATTAAAATGTAAGTTCAACCAAACTCTGTTTGGTCAATGATTTTATAGCCTCTGTAAGTTCAAATCTACAGTTTAGATAGTAGTAAACTTCATCCGAGCTTGTGTCACATCCACTATTAATATTCATTCATGTTTGGAATTGGATTAATGAATGAATGAATGGAGTAGTTGAATTTACTAGAAGCAGAGAGATACCCTGGTTATTATCGATTACGAGGGCTGCACTACAATACAACATCGGCTAGGTACATTTGGCGCAAGCTGAGAAGAGACGCCGCTACCATGTAAAGTGTATAGGGACGGCATGTCTTCTCTGCTTGCACGAACAATAATGTGCAGTCCAGGTTGACACACTCAACTGATGTGTTGGTAGAGAGTGACATTTAGTCTGTCCAAGCAAAGAAGACCTCTGGCAAGATGGGAAAATGACTCCACCTTGATCAATATTTGTTCAAAAATTATCAATTTGATCTCAAATTGTAGGAAACGATCTTATCTACTATTAAGACCACATTTATAATTTTTGAACAAATATTGATCAAGCTGGAGTCATTTTCCCATCTTGCCAGAGGGTCTTCTTTACTTGGACAGATTATATAGAGTGACATTTAAACGTATTGTTAAATGAATGTACCCAACTTCTCTCTTGTTTTAGAACGTTTTAGATTGGTAATATAGTTGTAATCCGATTCAGAAGTTACTTTTGGAGGTCTGACGTATATTGATACCGTTGAATCTTCATTTTGAGTGACAGGATCACTTTGCTCTCATTGAATCATTTCACTGAGTAATTTGCATACTTAACCAGTAGAAATCAAATTAGGAGGTTGAATTTTGTATTGTTGTTACAGCAATCAGTCTGTCCAAGCAAAGTAGAAATTCTGGCAATATGGGAGAATGTCTAGCTCGGTCAGTATTGGTTCTAAATTGTAAGTTTGGTCTCAAATTGTTTCCTAATTTATAATTTTTGAACCAATATTGATCGAGCTGGAGACATTTTCCCATCTTGCCAGAATGTATTCTTTGCTTGGACAGACTATGATAAAGCAAATTAGTATTTGGCGTTGGTATGGAAACTGTAAATGACAAGATGGTATTCAAACAAAAGCCACAGTTTTATTCCTTACTAACTTTAATTATTATTTGTTAGCATTCTTCACTGGTGACTCATAGAAGAACCCAATTGAATTGAAATTAGGTGGGTCAACCTTGAGGAAACTCTTGCTTTCTCATTTAAATTTTGTTTATCAATCAATCAATTAATGGTAATACAAAGGTGACGTGCCTATTTTCGTTGACATGTTCGCGTTGATTATCAAGGAACGTCTCCATCGCAAAGATGCGGTTTATTCAGAAAATTAAATTTGTTACCAATGTTCATTAAAATTTGTTTTGTCGAAAGCTTATTGTTTGTATAGTCCGAACAGGGAAAATTCTAGCAATCCTTCAATTGCAATAAAAATTATTAGATCAAAAGCTGATTCATTAATATTGAATAATCAGTACTGTATGTCATAATCATCCCTCTTCGCCAATTACAAGAGAAATTATATAAGTAACAGTAACGGTTTCTTTACTTGTTAATTCTCCAGAATTAGTAGATTACAACATAATCGAATCCGACAACATATCATAATTCATATAATTCACATAACATAATTCATTTAATACACATAGCATAATTCAATACAACATAATTCTGGCGATACAGCCAGAATCCCCTCCCGGCCGGACAGACCATACAGCGAGCAAATAATCATCAATCAGGATAGAGGTACCGTGTGGTTAGCACGTTGATCCTCTCAACCATAAGCCAGTCTCCGCAAACAATTGGCGGCGAAGAACACCTCTGTTAATAACATCCAGTTAATCAGTTGGGATGTAATGCAACAATTACTATACCTCCAGAGAAGGGAAACGGCTGACTATCTTTACTAACAATAGCCAATCTCCCAAAGGAAGGATACTCCAATCAACTGGAAGATAATATTTTTCATAATTTCCCATTTTTAAAATGTCTCAGCAAGATATTTTTCATCATTTTACATTTTTTAAAGACTCGTATCAAAAATAAAGGACTTAAATTTGAAGGAAGGAATGTATCAAATTTGAAGTGAGTAGGCTACTCTTGTATCAAATCTATAATGATATAATTTACATTAGATTATGAATGGATAATAATAATTATTTATGGGATTAGTTTGTATCTTACTCATGTATGGCAATCTAACAACTAGCTGGATGCGCCCTAACTTCGCCCCCCCCCCCAGCTAAAATAAATGCAGTGATAGTATTATATTCTACGTGCTCAGGAATTGTATCACGTTAATATGTTGATTGTGTATCATTCGAAGCGTTGCTTGTATCAAGAGTTTCGTTGCCGCAGTGTGATCGACCACTCTCCGTCCTCTCATCTACACTATTACGGTCTGTTCAAGCAAAGAAGACCCTCTGGTAAGATGGGAGAATGACTCAAGCCGGTCAATATTGGTTCAAAATTTACCAATTTGATCTCAAATTGTAGGAAACAATTTGATCTACTATTTAGACCACATTTATAATTCTTGAACAAATATTGACCAAGGTGGAGTCATTTTCCCATCTTGCTAAAGGGTCTTCTTTGCTTCGACAGACCATACTATTACTATTACTACTACTACTACTACTACAATGAGCTGTTAGGGAGGGGTTGTGTCCACACTGAAGGGGTGGGGGTTGGGGTTTGTACGTTCGGCCGGGTTCTCTCCAGGCTGCCGCTCGGAAAACCGGGGTTTCCTCTGGAAAATCCCTTTTTCATCATAATTTTCCCCGTGAAAATTCCCTCTCCCACTGTAATTTTCCTCGTGAAAATTCCCATATCCATTGTAATTTTCCCCGTGGGAATTCCCTTTCCCGTTGTTACTTTCCCCGTGAAAATTCCCTCTCCTTTTGCAAACTACCCTTTGAAATTCCCTCTCCCTCTTTCATCGCCACAAATAAATGGAAATCATAATGTTCCTTGTACTTGTACTGTCTTTGGTTAGTTGGTTAGTTAATGGTTAGTTAAAAGACAGTAATCGGACTAGTTGACTTGAGTCAAGATTATTTCAAATAGGATACTCTGATTTGAGGGAACTAGAAAGTGGTAGGAGAAGCGGCTTATGAATGGGTTTTGTCTTTTCATTTAATATGAATAGGTCCCTCATTTTCATAATAATATCATTTAGATAATTACAATTAAATGGAATCGGAGGCGAGAAAATGGTGTATTTGAGATCAAAAATAAGTGAAAGACTGAATAAGTATTAGACTGAAAATTTTAGCGCATGCGCACGGGTACCGTAGTTCTTATCTGAACTTCGTCACTCTCAAAAACACCAATTTATCTTTTTCCATTGTTTTAAATTCTTTTGTAACATTATCTTCGTATGTTATTGTAAATATTTATTAATCTTTCATTATTGTGTTTGCTGTTTGAATCGTCATTTTGTAACTTTTCTATGAACCGCTAATTTGGGAGGGGCTTGTCTCGGCCAATGGCAGACGTTCACTGTGATTGGTTCAAGCAACTACATTACCAATAAAAAACTGTTGAAATACTAACTTTGGAAGAAGTGATAACGTGGCGGTCTGATAACCAGGTGGACCCGGGTTCGAGTCGACTGGGGAACAATTATTTGATTACAGCACAATTATATAAATACGACCACCCCCCCCCTCACCCGTCTTTCGAAGGAGACTATCTAAAAAGTAGTCATCTCTCATCATCATAATCATTCATCTCATTACCCACCCACAACCCTTTGAGTTCATTTGGGCATCACCCTCGGGAAACAAACTGGATGTCTTCAATTAAAGTTTAAATTGGCCAGAGTGGTGTAGCAACCGTAAATATACAGGTCGGTCATAAATTATTATTGAGCGCATTTCAAAGGTGAATAGAAAAATAACCATCCAATGTACTTACTTGTATGATGATTTATTGAAAAGGCAATTTCAAAAAGTTTTATTTACAACACTTGACAAATTCAAGAAATTTCCACATGAGCACCATTTGTGGCACGTAAAATGTCTAGACGATATTCAATTTCACGCCTTACATTATTGATCATTAAACTTTAAACTTAGGGTTATTTAAAATAATTGATTCATTAAATGAAAAATCAAATACCCTTTTGAAAAAAAAACTTTAGAATTATTATTCTACAGACATGTTTTGGGACTCAGCCCATTATCAAAGGGTATTTGATTTTTCATTTAATTTATCAATTATTGTTCATATTTGGAGTGATTTCATCAATTACGGCTGTATCACCCCTTACCATAGAGCCGACGGTGTTTGTTGAAGGTCAACACAAACTGTAGTATCTACGCTAATGTTTGTGACAAAAATAGGCGCCCTAATGCAGTTTGTTATTTTTCTATTCGCCTATTAAATGCGCTCAATAATTTATGACCATCCTGTATGTTTTGACAATATTATGCTGTCTTTTTATTTCATATGGATAGCATAACTAAAGGCTATATGAAATATGTATACTCCCTAGAATGATAGCAGGTTAGATTTGAGGGTGTTTTTTAGAGCTGGGAGAAAGGAGTGTAAGATTGATTGAAAGAGAGAGAGAGTATGTGTTAGTGAGTTGATAGGAGGGGTAAAAATGAGATAAAAGGGTTTAGTACCGTAATCAATGTCAAGTGCTTCTCTTTGACAACAAGACCTACTTGATCGCTGAGGCAAAGACAGCAGGAGGGTAGATGGGATAATTGTGCGTTCACTCTTTCATAACTGGTAATTCTATTGACTTTTTATGTGATGAACTCGGTAGCCTTTTTGAATTTTTCCAACATACAGGGTGTTTGTGAACTCCCAACCAATACTCTTGGGCATTGTTAGAGAGTTCACAAACACCCTGTATAATTAAGGAAATCCTTTAAATAATTTAAAAGATTTAAATTACCAATTATTTAAAACACCAATTATTGGTGTTAGATGTTCTAATCATATAAGGAAGCTCATTTGAGGGCCTGGAAATGATCTCTTAAAAATTCAATTTTTCTATTCGATTTGTGTATTGGAACACAAAAAAGACAAAACTAAAAACAATTTTTCTTTTCTAAAACAAATTACAGTGAACAATGATACATTTAACAATAACACAGGCTTCATGGTTTTGTGTGCTGGAAAGAAAAGAGAGGAGCAGAAATATAGTCTGTCAAAGCAAAGAAGACCCTCTATATAGGTCAATATTGGTTCAAAAATTATCAATTTGATCTCAAATTGTAGGAAACAATTTGATCTACTATTAAGACAACGTTTATAATTCTTGAACAAATATTGTCCAAGTTGGAGTCATTTTCCGTTTTTGCCAGAGGGTCTTCTTTGCTTGGATAGACTATACCTAACCAGTATGGTTTCCCATGTAATAGGCAGCTGTAGGATGTGAGAAAGCAAAGAATAGAAAGGTGTGAAACACTAGTGAAATTTGAGAGGAAGAAAGAATAGAGAAGAAAATGTAGATTTTTCTTGAACTCTACAAGTTAAAGAAACGTTTGGTGACTTTTTCGTTTTTGAAAATGATAAATTTTCATGCAAAATGTGGTAGGAATCCCAATGCATCACTTAATAGCTGATTTATCACTTCAACTTGTAGAGTTCAAAATAAATCTATATTTTATGTAGTGAGCTATACACTACATATATAGTGATCACTACACTATATCAGTACACTTTTACAGTGATCAGTATACTTTTACAGTGATGATTTGGATAATAAATGATTTTTTTTTCAAATTAGAAGAGATGATGAAACGAACTTCTCACAATTCCACTTAGATAGCCAAAATTTGTAAAGGAATAAAATTGAAGATAAAAGTGCTCGTACCTGATAATGCCATAATGATGTGGAATATCCAGGTCTATTTCGTGTTTATACACTCTAATTAAAAATGTTTAGTAAATTATTTCGGTTTACAAATATTTGTATTAAAAAGTACTGAAGAAACCTTTTACTTTAACTACATTTTGAATCAAAATCAGGAATTGGAATATTTTAAGAGCCTGTTTCTTCGTTCCATATCATTTCATGATTGTTCATTTGTCATTAATAAGGCCCGCTTTCCTCAATCACTCTCAAGCAATGCTAAGCTCGCATAACGTCTAACCCCATACAAAGCAAAGAAGACATTCTGGCAAGATAGAAAAATGACTACAACTCAATCAATATTAACTTAGTACAAAAATTAAACATTTGGCACTGGCGGCTCGTGCCCACTAAACAGGTGAAGTGCTGTACAGTAAAAGATACGAGCACTTCACCTCTTCCGTGGGCACGAACCGTCAGTGAAATTCGGTTTCAAATTGTAGGAAACATTCTGATCTACAATTTGAGACTAATTTTTTTACCGAGCTAAAATAATTTTCCCCATATTGCCAGAATGTCTTCTTTGCTTGGACAAACTATAATTATTGTATATAACTATAATTAAATATATTTTAAATTCGTTAAAATCAGGCTCTCGTAAAAATCAAGTATTGATATTTATATTCCATTCAGATTCCCCCAAAAAATGTATAAATGAATCAGGGTAGTAATAAAAACAGCGTTCGTAATGTATTGTCCCTCCTTTTATAATGATGTGACGTGCAGCCAGAGAGAATAGAATATAGAATTATATTTTCATATTCTATTCTCGCTGCGTGCAGCAGAGCCCAAGGGAAAGGATTTCATTCCAATTGAAAAAAAGTTGTGATTTCCAAAGTACTGAAAATATGACATCCGCAATAATTTACAACGTACAAAGCTTTGATAGAAATGACAGTTGTCCGTGGTTTTTAAACATTAATATTGATGTGGACATATCAAAGAGAGTATACTGTGCACCTCAATAATTAACTCGCTTGACTGCAAATCAATTTTGGAAAAATTATCTTTTGTTTCACGTGATGTTTTTAAAAAGGGAGGAAAAGACAACTGGATATCATTTAATTATTGAAGGATTTTCTAATAACGATATTAATGGACTGTCTTGAATTAATGAATTGAAATTGATTGAATTAAATGCATCTACTTTCTGCAATTTTAATGCCCGTGTAGACAGTGCGAGGCATGTGCCGCGAATGCCTAAAAATAAATAAATAAATGCCTCGCGGTGCATTAATACTGGTGAGACTGGAACGCAGTCGATCAGTTGTGGACTTGTGGCCAATCACATCTCTTATTAAAGTCTTTGAATTTAATAGCAAGCTGTGGCAAATCACTTGCTATTAAATTTAAAGAATTTAATAAGAGATGTGGCCACAACTGATCGACTGCGTTCCAGTCGCACAAGTATCAACGCACCGCGAGGCATTCGCGGCACATGCCTCGATACGCGGCTTACTCGCGTACTGTGAATGTGGCCATGAAATTTTAGATATTCTCTCTATTTTTCTGATGAAGATGCATAGGATGAGATTGCTAATAAATTAATCCTTTTTTACAGATAATTCAGAATAACTTTGCTGATTCTCCGTAGAGGTTATGGAAGATGCAAGAAGGTAAGACTGGAGATTCATTCTCCCAGAATATTAACCTATCTTCTTCTAAAATATAATCGTCTCTGTAGAATTTTGAAGTAGTAGTGATTCGGAATCGTGGGTTAAGTCGCTTGTACATATGTACATGATAAACTTTCTTCCTCTCGCTGGACTCGCAGAGGATAACATCCTCTGGAAAAATTTTCAAGAAAAAATAATTTACTGGTCTATTCAACTACCAGAACAAAACCAAGGGTCAGATTTGTGCTAGTGTATATGAGGAAATAATGACGACGATGATGACGACGACGATGATGATGATGATGATGTGGATAAATCGGAGCGTAAATCCGGAGAACCGCAAAAAGCTCTTGAAGTCAGTCAGGGGTCAGTGAATGCACTTCCTTCTGTCTTCATTCTCGTCATTTTCTTTGTTATCTTTTCATCTTTTGTACTTATGTTCGTTGAATCTTGTTTATCGATAGTCTGTCCTAGCAAAGAAGACATTCTGGCAAGATGGGAAAATGTAACCAGCTCGGTCAATATTGGTTCAAAAATTATCAATGTAGTCTTAAATTGTAGTTTCTCAAAATTTGAGACCAAATTCATGTCTATGTATCTCTTTATCTCTTATTTATTTGTCTTCCTCTATCTTGCAGCCCTAATTTTTTTCTTTTACCTTTTCGACTTTAATTTTCTCTTCTACTTCCACTTTGTGTCTCTTCCTCTTTCCTTCTCCTCTTGTCCCCCCTTGACATTTCTGAATATTGAACAGGAAAGGAAGAGGTAGAAGTGTTGGAAACATGCGAAGGAAATGAAAGAATTGTTTGAGGGAAGTAATTGGAGAGTGTAATAGAATCAGAATCAGAATGAAAGGGATTAGAACGAAAAAGAAGAAGAAATTGTGGAATATTGTGGGACATTTATTCTAGAATAACATAATTCTATTTTGTAGAATAATCAAGAGTTGAAAGTATTTTGAGTTGAATGACATGTCAATGAAATTGATCAAGTGGATAACAAATTGAAGCATTTGAACTATTTTCATATTTAACAATTCCATCAAAACAAAAACGAATTATTACAACAAATCATAGGCAACTCTATTAAACAAAAAATAGTTAATATAAATTATCATTAACATATTTATTTAAAGTTCAAGATACTGGTTTTGGTACTTACATTGTTATCAATCTTGAGTAAACTCTACATACCAGAATGATTAAACCAGACTCTGAGTTTCCTAGAGATTGATAATGGTGTGAAACGTGGAACCGGTGTCTCGATATTTCAATAAATCTGTGGCTATGACTAAAATCGATTCGAACTCTGTACTTCTGATGTATGTATTCTTATGCCGTATTTGGTGGGGAGTTCCAAAAGGAAGTTCCACCGACACCATAACCTTAATTTCCGTCGAAGGGAAATCTTTCATGATCTTTTTTGATATGATACACTGCTGAGATTTGAATTTTTAAAAGCTCTTCCAAATCAAGAGAGTCCAGAATACAAGAAAAATTACCATTCACTATAAAACAAAATGGAATGTACCTCTGATTATTTCAGACCAGTGCGTTATCAATTACTTCAATGAGCCACTCATCTATATTCTTTCTATTGAATGGAATACGGATAAGTTGATAATTCAATTAATTTAATAGGCCCATAATAATATGATGACTAAATTTTAGTTATTTAGCCTGAGGTGCCAATGACCCCTATCCTGCACACACTTCGATAATAGTCTGTCCAAGCAAAGAAGACGTTCTGGCAAGATGGGAAAATGACTTCAGCTTGATCAATATTGGTTCATCAATTATAAATTGTGTCTCAAATTGTTGATCAGAATGTTTTCTATCATTTTTGACCAAATTTATAATCTTTTTAACCAATTTTGACCTAGCTAGAGTCATTTTCCCATCTAGCGAGAATGTCTTCTTTGCTTGGAAAGACTGTACTCAATCTCTGTTTCTAACGTAAGCAAATTCAAAGGCCGGAAGTGTACTGGAGAGAGAAAGAGAGAGAGAGAGAGAGAGAGCAAGAGGGTGAAACCAAAGTTTTCTCCCAGCATATAGTGTTCGATAAGAGACACACATGAATAAGGAAGCATTACTTCCGCTGTACGCCACAGATCCTGTGAAGTCAATCCAGGGAAATGGGAACCAGGTATTCATATTCTTTCCAATCCATGTTAAGCCTTAATCGTTGTTCCATTAAGTGGAAGTAATCCTTGAACGTCGATCCATGGAAATAATTTTCTGAGGGTGATGCCCACATGAGCTTGTAGGCCTGTACGTGTATAATGAGAGGGATGACGATGATGACAGATAACAAATACTTTTCAGGCAGTCGGGCCGACGGCTTATCGTCTTGTTCGTTTTACCCAACTGGGTGAGACATCACCCAGAAACTTTATTGTTTTTAAAAACGTATTTCCATTATTCTATTTGTAAGGGATTAGCTTGAGATGTTTATCAGTCTCTTCCTTTCACAACCTGTATCGTGAATGTTACTTTCAACTAGGTAATAAACATTTAAAAGGAATTCAACTAAGTTGTGGTCGATATTGTAGAAACGTTCCATGATGAAATAAACACACAGATTTTGTCTGTATAGAGTAGAAAATTGACAAAATCAGTGTGTTTATTTCAAACATTTAAAAGATTTGAAATTGTTGAAAAAGCTAAGAATATTTGTTTGAAATTTGATAATCTACTTGATATAGGCTAATACCACTGTGGAATAAACAATCCTCATTTAATAAATGAATAACTTTATTACAGGAATAAAGTACAGAAACAAAATAATACAATTGGTAGCTTGAGAAGTACAAAATTCCAAATCAAGTAGGCTAACTATTATAAAAAACCACCATAACAGTACATATAACAGTAAATAAATTATTCATGTAAAAAAAGCCTCAAAGGATAAAAAATCCAATTAAATGGATTGTCAAAATTAGTTTGGAAAACTTGAATAAAAAGTTATCCAAATTTTGATCGAGAATCAACAAATTATGATGTATCAAGCTAAAGTTTTTTTAAAAATTTGACTTGGTGATTTTTATATTTTGATGGTTTCAAAGTTATTGAGTTTAGTAGGTGAGTCGTGTTGTTCAACTCAGGTGACTGTAAGGTATACAGTACCATATCCACATGTACAGTATTCCCTTTTTTAGTTGATTTGTTATATCCTAACTGAATTAGGTTGTACGGAAAGGAAAAAAACAATAAAAAACTCTTGACTGATGTCGCAGGAATCTCAAGGTTATCATGGTATTCTATTCTCGTTTCCGTCTGATAGTATCAACGCTAAAAGGAGAGAGAAAAAGTGTGTGTGTGTGTGTGTGAGAGAGAGAGAGAGTGAGTGTGTGTGAGAGAGAGAGAGATTTATTGATTGATTTATTTGTTATTGAACTAGGTCTGGTGAAACCCATTTCACAAAAAAGCATACAGAATGAGAGATTTTCAATAGTTTTTGAGTGAGAGAGAGAGTTTGAAATGATGGTGCAATAGAAAATAAAAAAAAGCAAGAGCTGGAAAAAGGAGAGCAAGAAAAAAGAAAGAGAAGAACAAAAAAATGAGCAGGAAGAAGAAGAAAAAGGGCAAGAAGGAGAACAAGAGCAAGAATAAGAAGAAGAAGACGAAGTGAGGATGAAAAGATAAGAGATTGGATTTGATGTTGTCATTCTGTCAGTTGACCTCCTCCTAATTTGCATTGGTTAGGTGTCCTTTGAATAAATTTGCGGAGGCCCTCTGCTGTTGTTGGGGGGGTGGTTAGAGGTGTGTTGTTAGCCATCTTGTTCTCAATCTCTATTCAGTTGTCGATGCGCATTTCAACAATTATGGAAATTGACCACAGAGACTGTATGTGCACTAATTTTCTGTTAATTTACACTTGACGGAATTTTACTTGACATTTTTTATGTTGAACAATGACCGAGTAAATCTATGTGAAATATCATGAATTTAAATATTTATTTATTTATTTATATGATTGAACAATTTGAGTACTACAAATTGAACTAACAAACCTTTCCGTGGATACTGAAGCTTTACAAGTTGTTGGTTTTGCTACATCTTCCTATGTAGTCCAAGCAAATAAGACATTCTGGCAAGATAGGAAAATTACTCCAGCTTGGTCAATTTTGGTTCAAAAATAATAAATTTGACTGGTCTCAAATTGTACATCAGAATGTTTCCTAAAACTTGAGACCACATTTTTAATTTTTGAACCAATATTAACCGAGGTGGAAAAATTTTCCCATCTGGCCAGAATGTCTTTTCTGCTTGACAGGCTTCTATTAATGTGTGCTTACCATTGATAATATTCTATCTTCTGTATAATTATAGTAATGACTTTCTCACTGAACTCCAGGCTAGTTGGAATGAATGAATCCAATTATCAAAATTTATAGTTCCAGAAGATCGATTTCTGATCCTACTAGATGACCCTGATTCATCGTTGACAGACGAAAAATTATTAATATAGTGAGTCAGTATGGAACAAGGACTCTCATTGATATGAGTTGGAGCTGAGTTGCTGAGTTCATGCTAGGCGTGTGTGTAGAAAAATATAATTGAAAGTTTTGTAAGCCGTCATGAACGATTTTGGATCTGAACCAATGTCATTGTTTCTCGTGTTTATGTTAAAGACTGAGTTTAAAAACTCAAGTCTATCAATCAATCATTTATTAATACAACAACTGTATTACAATTATGTACGGTATAATAATAGTTATATTAATCGGAAAGAGAATATAGGGTTAGCCTGTACTATATCTCTTCTAATTCCATTGGGTAATGATTTTCAAAAGTCAAGTTGACTTGATCAAGTAGATTCATATGAGATGCAATGTTGAATCGATTCACACGCGTGTCGATTTTTCAATAACTTGTTTAGTTATTTCAGTATTATTCCAGTCACATTGAAAATGGGCTTAAGCTCGAAACATGTCTGTGAAAAATAATACTTATAAGTTTTAAAAAAGGGTGTTTGATTTTTTCATTTTATTTATCGATTTTTCAACTTACGTTGGACCGGCATTCACTATTGAATCAAATGGAAATTCTAGTAGATAACACATCATCTACTTGATTAACATTTTCATCATCTACATTTTCCAAGCTCTGTAACTTCTTGTATTAATAAGGTCTGTCCAAGCAAAGAAGACATTCTGGAAAGATCGGATGGTGAGAAGAGAATATCTAAGATGAACAAATTATTCCAATTTAAATAATGATTATTATGAGAGTTGATTAAAGTATAGTGGATTCGACTGAGCGAGGGCTCTATAAAGACGAAGTAGACGCAGCATCCGCCATTCTGTGGTCAAGTAATAGCGCCAAATTTGAATTCATTCAACTTGCCAGACGAATATGGTTATGATTGTAAGATAAGTCCATTTTGAACTTTGTTGTCTGTGTTTTAACCCTTTATTGTAATTGATCTACTGAATAAATAAATATTATTATAAAAATAATACTCTCATCGAAGAGCCTTGTGTTTGCATTTGGTTTCCAACCTGGCAATTTTCAAGTCAATTCATCAATCTGGATTCATCTGCAGGAAATCTGGCAAATTTGTATTTTGTAATTTCCGTTTCATGAAATAAAATACTATTGCAATTTGGTGCTGAGCAATAAACTATTTTGTATGAAAACAAAACCCTCCAAAATTCCAGAACAAAAACTTTATTCATTTGTTCAAAAACATTTGTTAATTGTCTCTTAATCATCAAAATACTGTATAGTGTATAGCCTACCTATGAATTCAAATTTGGCGCAATTAGTTGACCACAGAATGGTGGATGCTGCGTTCAGCCCCTTTTTTATAGAGATTTGAGCGAATAAAAATGTTTTACATTTGATTACATAGTAGGCTACTATGAATATAGAATGTATATTGTTCTCTTGTTCTGTAACAGTAATTTGTACTATACCCTTCATGGGATGCTGAGCTATTGAAAATTTGTACTTTGTGCAATTATTGTTCTCTAAATTGTGGGAAATAAAAATTATTTTCAATCATGTTAAATTTTTTTTTGTTTCACAGAATTTCTGGGTGACAACGACCTATGTTTGAAAATGCTGATACTTGAAATGAAGACCACCTACCGCCGGTTACCTAGAGATGGAATCCTGGACAATCAGCTACTAATCCTCAACTAAATGATGAGTCACAGTCTGCAGAGCTCAGCCCCTCTCACTCAGGTTGGTTGAAAAAATCAAATAGGCTACAATCGAAAAATTCAACACTGTAAACTCTATTCGAACGGGACAAAAAAATCACAGATAAATGGAATTGCACTGGAACTTGCAGACCTTAAATACCTCAGCTAAACGTCGACTTGATTCAAAAAGTCAAGAAGGCTGGAAAAGTCAAGAAAGCAACACATTGAAACTACACCCTACTCACGATCACTTGAGACGAAATGAACAAACTATTTGCTTGTGTTCGTGTAAAGGTAGGTCTTCTATGCCGCAGTCGAACAGCTGAAGCAAATCACAGCTCAAGAAGAAAAGAAGATCTACCTTTACTCGTATTTCCCCGTCGTTTCCCGTCTCTGGAAGAATAGTAATTATTGCATTACACTCTTAACTGATCAACTGGGTGTTATTCAGAGGTGTTCTGCGTCGCCAATTGGTTGCAGAGACTGGCGTATGGTTGAGAGGATCAACGTGCTAACCACACGTTACTTCTATCCTGGTTGATGATTATTTGCTCGCTGTATGGTCTTTCCGGCCGGGAGGGGATTCCGGCAGGGTGGGGGGCGCCTTCGGCTCGGTCAGTGTTGGTTCGGGGACTGTGAGTTCTGATTGATGATTTATGGCTTTTGTCCAGTATGGGCCGGGCTGGGGCCGTTTTCCCGTCTTGCCGGGGTGTATTCTCTGCTTGGACAAGCTTTACAGTGGAGTTAATATGAAACTGGCAACCAGCTGGTAGGCCTAGGCCCTTCATGGGCTGTTGAGCCATTGAGACAGACAGACCTTTACATGCACACACACGCAATAAGTTTGTTTATTTCGCCTCAAGTGATCGTCTATAGTGTATAGAAATTAGAATATCTGTAAAAAAGGAATAATTTAGCATTGAACATTTCAATTAATGTATTATCAACCCGGGAGTGGTGTCAAACATCAGTGAAATTCATAGATTTGCAGAGAAACATGAGAAATGATATTAACTTACTTGTTATGGAAGCAATCAGCTCCTCAACGTACATGGTGTATTAAAGTTGTGCTTTCCGAAACTACGCCGCGTACTAACTATTACTATTTATATTAAATGGTAACTATTTATAATTCCGTTACTATTCTTTTAAATGGGAACTGGCTTGTTTTGGAGCCGTGCCAATAGATAGCAGCACTACTAAGTCTCATAAGAAAACGTCGTTTTCATTGTACGCTGGGCGCCAGCGTTGTTTCGGAAAGTACCCTAAGACTCCCAACACAGAAAGCCACACGAATTAAAACTGTTCAAGAGTTCAAGTGATGGTGCATTAGCAGAGTATCCTATGTGAATATGCGTAAAATTAGTCAGTAGCCAGTTTAGAAGGCTAAACCGTCTTAGCTCGTCGGGTCATACCTTTTCCAATAGGCCTAACTTTTATGAATTAGGTACGGTTAAAATTGAATGGTTTATTAATATATGACATGAAATAGAACATAATTTGTCTCTTCATTTTTTCATTCAATTTGATTTTAATTATATTGTAACTGAGCTTTTAATTCAAAACTATTTCAATAAATTACACAAGTATGACTAATTACACAATTATGTGCTGTAATTTTGAGAAAAAATATATTCAAGTTATCAATATATATTTGCATTATCAATCTACGATTTAAGACACCAATTTTCACCAGATAGTTTCTACATTTTCATATTAACTTCTGTAGCAGCCGTCTCTTATAGTCTGGTCGAGTAAAGAAGACATTCTGTCAAGATGGGAAAATGGTTCCAGCACGGCCAATACTGGTTCAAAAATTATATATTCTATTTTAAGAAAAACAAATTTATTTGTATTTTGATCTTTTGATTCAAGTTGGATTTTTAATCGATCCAAGTTATTCAATTCAATCAATCAATTTCAATTTATTTATTAATCTATCATACAAGTTATTCAACACAATAATTACAATATTATTATTATAAGAAGAATATTAGAACATTCATGAAACAACTGTTAGATCATTCAATAGATTTGATTAAATTGCTAATAATTTATTATAATATTGTTGCTTGCAGAGGTTTCAGCCAATGACAATTGTGGGTCTGGGGCCGGACTGGCTTCAGCATTCGACAGCCGATGTCATGGAGAAAGAGAAGCTCTCACCCACCCCCACCCCCACACCTGCCACTGCCCCTGCCCTGCCCGACAAAAAACTCGAAGTCAAGCTGTCGGCCATGCCGTAAGTTATTTACATTTTATCATATCTGTTGAATGAAAAGAGAAGATGTCAAACCACTGATTTTAATTATCTTATTCAATTTTATCTGTGAGGGCATTATTCATCATGATGTCTTGAGACGCAATTAACGAACTTCATATTCAAATTGTATTATTCCAACTCATGAACAATACATAAACAGAAGTTTGAATACATTGCTCAATTTCAATAGAGAAAAAACAAAGATACTGAAAAATTCCTCTGCCAGTTTTAGTTTTCACATTTAAAAGCTTTTAAATCGAAAGCGAAAGTGAAGAAAAACTATTTTAAATGCCACAGAAGTCATTTCTTATGTTATTTCTATCACGAAAAGTTGGAAGAACAAGTGGAATAGTTCATGTTTGCCTGTAATCCACACCATAATTGGCAAAAATATGGCTGCTGGCGGGAAAAAATTTGATCTCAACAAAATGTAATAAAGCGCTTCACACCAATGGCCACACTATGATTATACAGTCTCTATAGTCTACCCTAAGGAACTAGGTACATGCAGTCGCCGCCATTTGGAGTCATTGTTGTGGACCAATAGAATTGAGGCAAAGAATTGAGAGACTACAGTAATATACCAATATCTGGTACCGAGCTTCACTCTGAAGCTGCGGCCGAACTGTTGAATCACATACCGGTATTAAATATGTTCAAAATAAATTAAAAATTGATATGATCACCTCTCACAATTTTTTGACATGAACATGTGTTATAGACTTGAATGTAACTCCATTTACCCCAGCTAGATAGCTATCGATAACAGCCATTATACGCAGTACTTGGGATTATTCCTGAAGGAATATTCATTTTTTTATTAATTTTGCCAGAGAGTTTTCCCGGATATGAGACCTGGTGCAATCTTATTTTTCCATCACGGTTGTATTACATTTCAAATTTTGAGGAAATCGTTGGAGCCGTTTTCTTGATCCGTGGTTCCACATACATACATACAAACAGAAATTACTCACTTGATATAATAGGATAGCGTACTGTTACGAGGGTTATTTTTTCAACTTCCGATTGCGCCGCTAGGCGGCAGTGCGAGCAGCATTGGCCAACAATGCGCGGCGATTTACTATAATAGCTCTCCCACTATAACCCCACCCGGTTTCGGCCATCTGACGTCATTACCAATTCATCTAGAGACACATAAACATGGCCAATATGATAGAATCTCCCGCCAAGTGTGAGTTGCGAGGTGTAATTCGTTGTTTTCAAGCTGAAGGGATATCCGCAGCAGAAATTCACTGTAGAATGAAACGAGTATACGGTGAAAGCTTTATGAGTAACAGAGCACAAAGCAGTGTGTGATTGGTGTAGGAATAAAGGAGAGTAATGCTCACATCGGGAGCATGATGCTTATTCATGACGACGCTTGTCCTTACAGTGCTGCTGTGACGAAGTGTCCTTTTGAAGGGTCTAAATGAGAACTTTTTAGCCATCCGGAGTATAGCCCTGACAGCACCAAGCGAATATAACCTTTTCCCGGAACTGGAGAAGATGCTATAGGAGGGCCGAGCTTCCGAACCGACTATGTGCTGCAAGATGCTGTGATAAACCATCCCAAATCACTGGCGGCAAACTTCTTTGAACTAGTTATAAGGAAGCTTGTCTCCAGGTACGAAAAAGCATCGATTTGAATGTCGACTATGTTGAGAAGTAACTAATAATTTAGGTAACTTTTGATAACAAATACATTCAATTACCCCCACTAGTTTCATTTTTATGCCACATCGGAAGTTTATAAAAAAATAGCCCTCGTATAATTTGAATTGGGCTCCTTCTACTGAGACCCAATATGACGGAGACTGCGCGTACAGTTGGGCCAAAATTTCTTGGCACCTGACAGCTGAGTGTTATCAACTTCATTAAAAACATTGACTGCTGCTCTAATACACTGTCTCATGTGACATTAGTGCCTAATGTTTTAAGAACGGTTCCCGCACTCTGCCCCTTGCGTGGGTCAGATAGTTCTGGCTGATGCCAAGAAATTTTGGTCCAACTGTACACCTAGCATTTATAGTGCCCTAGCCCACCCAATCCACGATCACTTGAGACGAAATAAACAAACTTTTTGCTTGTGTGTGCGTGTAATGGTAGGTCTTGCGAAACGGTTTGACGGTCGGCCGCAGTCGAACAGCTGTAGCCGATTACTGATCGTGTCTTGACATGTGATTGGCTACTGTACGACTTGTCTCGTCTCAAGACTCTTGTCTTGTGCTATGATTGGCTAAAGCTGTTCGACTGTGACCGACCGTCGGACCGTTTCGCATAGAATAAGATCCATCATTACACGCACAAACTCTGAAAAAGTTTGTTTATTTCGTCTCTAGTGATCGTGAATAGGGTATAGTAGTATTAGGCTATTCTATATCTGTTGATGTGTTATATTGGGAAAAATTGATGAATCAGAAGGCTAGTACTTACTGTAAGTAAGAGACTTATCGCATCTAAGTAGTGGTGTTTACTCATGCTGTTCATTATTGAGTTGATCGATAGAGCCTGAGAGAAAAAGAAGAAATAGATAAGAGAAAAGATAGGAAACAAAATCCATGCCTTTTCAATTTTAAACCTGTATAACTTTTCTATGGACAATTCCCACATCTTTAATAGAGTGTAGACTATAATAGAAGACTTGGATTGTTTAGTATTATTGTAGGAGATTGTAAGATTGCTATAGAAAACAAAAGCAAACATAATTATTCTCCTTGAGGTATAGTCTGTCCAGGCAAGGAAGACATTCTGGCAAGATGGGAAAATGACTCCAGCTCTTTGATTCGAAAATTGAAAGTTTATTTATTTATTCATTTGTTGCATACATGGGATCACAGAAATTCCATTAAAAGCCTTATTCAAATAGGTAAATTAAATCAACTTATTGCTATTTTAGGTCTCAAGTTGTAGTGAAACAATTTGCTCTGCAATTTGTGACCAAATTTATAATTTTTGAACCAATATTGACGGAGCTGGAGTTGTTTTTCCATCTTGCCAGAATGTTTTCTGTGCTTGGACAGGCTATAACTTCCATGGGGTGAAAACAACTTGAAAATTATTGTAATTTGTTTCGAGGAGCTAGTAGTTTTTATCATTATAGAAAATGAGGTTCCAGAATTTTAAAATAACTAGATAACTGATGAATAAATAAATAAATAATTAAGCAAATTTTGATGAAATGTTCTCAGATGGTTCCACGGTAAGATTTCGCGCGAACAGGCGGAACAGCTGTTACAGCCGCGCGAGGACGGTCTGTTCCTTGTGCGCGAGTCGACCAACTTCCCCGGCGACTACACGCTGTGCGTCTGCTTTCAGACAAAGGTCGAGCACTATCGCGTCAAGCAGAAACACAATCAGCTCACCATTGACGACGAGGAGTTCTTCGAAAACCTGGCGCAACTTGTCGAGGTTGGTATTATCTGTTCAAGCAAAGAAGATATCCATTCAAAATGGCAGCTGCTCAATACTGCCATCAGTTGAAATGAAAATGTAACTTAGTTGCACTTTCACATCTGTCACAATTATATCATGAAATATATTTCTATTCGTGAAATCAATTTTACTATGATATTTTGATATACAATATTTTATAATATCATCCAGTTCATATGGTAGTGGAAATTGGTACTTTAATTTTTAACCATTAGTATTAATTTGTGTTCATACTGGCAAAATCAAAGTTAGGCTACCAAAAACCATACTTCAAGTTGTCATTTAAACAGAATTTGAAGTAATTATCTGTCCAGACAGGTAAGATTTTGAACATTTTTATTCGGTGTTTCTTATTAGATCTTCATTGTGAACAGTGAACTTTTATCAAAATTCAATTTTTTTCAAGTGGAAAGTGTTTTTCAAAGTGAAAACTATAATGTGAACTCTCATCATCTTTGATTCACCATGTAAACATCATCATCCACTCACTCATCCATCACCTTTGCTTGAAATGCTTACTATCAATTCGCAATTGTAACTATGAATAAATTAATAAATTTATCTACAGAATCGGTAGATTATGCAGGTCATGTCGTTGACTAGAAAATGATAATGGCAGTTGCGAAGTTTAGCTATGTTTATTCAGCCTCCCCAAACCATTGACAGTGTAAACGCGGTAGGTTGGCTGGAGTGATTCGGCACTAACATTTTCAGATCTGCGCATGCGTAGTTACATTCTCGCTTCCATCGGCCATTTTGAAGGGATGTCTTCTTTGCTTGTAAATACTATAAACACTGTAATGCATACTCACATTGCTTTAAATCACAGAGTAGCAACTTTAGAGCATGCCCTGGATCCTATTTCACAAAGGAACAAGTCTTGTCACCAACCACAGTCACAGTTACAAGTACTTGTGATTACAAGTTGTTAACTACCTGAAATGCGTTTCATAAAGAAAAAGCTACAAGCTAGACTCTAGTATGGAGGCTGCTGGCATAGTCTGTCGAATCAAAGAAGACATTTTGGCACGATGGGAAGGTGACTCCGGCTCGGTCAAATTGGTATATTGATATAAATTTGTTCTAATATTGTAGATCAGCATGTTGACAACAATTAGAGACAGAATTTACAAGTTTTGAACCAATGTTGACCGAGCTGGAGTCATTTTTTCTTCTTTGCTTGGACGAACTGTATCAGTATATTTGATGAGAGAGCCTTGATTTGGTTATCGTAAAATTGCTAGCATTCAAATCGTCCTTGAAATTTATCTGCTGATTATGAACTAACCTAAATGATGTACATGATTTAAATTATAACAAAACAATGATACAAAATTTGTGTACAAGCACTGTCCAATATTGTAAATAAATAATAATAATAATAAATAATAAATTTTATTTCTTCACAGAAAATTTCTTCTACGATATTTCCCTCAACAATTCAAGCTTAATGCTCCTTAAAATATGGACTTGAAAAGCTTCATGTTTTTTTTCATTTTTAATGTTAGAATATTTCAATTTTTAAATTCAATTTCAGACGAGGTGTCTTTTCCATTGAACAATAAACATGGGGAAACAAAATAAGGCAACAATATTGTTTCACAACCACACAGCCAACTGCACTTACCATGTCTCTTTTTAAGTTGACTGTCCAGCTGTTATATAAATTTTTTAATTGCTGATTCGGCTGAATTTAGTTTTTTTTTTTAATTTTGCAGCACTACGAGCAGGACGCCGACGGACTGTGCACACAGTTGATAAAAAGTTTGCCGAAAAAAGGCAAACAGGACTTTTGCGTCGACACAAAGAAATTCGTGGAAGCTGGATGGGTCATCCCAGAATCACAACTCGAGGTAAACAATTCATCAATGAATAATATGTAAATACATTAATATAATAAATAATTGAATAATTTTTATAATTCAATTGCCGGCTGGGTTGGCCGAGTGGACTGGGGCGTTACACCCTCCAGTTCGCTAGCGCTACCCAGTAGTGATTTCGATTCACCAGAGGCATGGTCGTTTAACCACCTCATAAATCACCCTCGCACTTTCCATTACCCACGCACAAGTAAAATTGAATACTTATGTGGGCATCATCCGCAAAAAAATATTGAAAATATCAAGTGAAAATCCACTTTCCTTTCAGTATTATCTTTAATTATTCAAAACTTCAAAAACCAACGCTTCCAAAGCGTCATGGACGAATTTTAGGTTGAAAATAGATCACTCCAACCGTCCAACATAACAGATAATTGACAAATCTTTTCAATCACCACACTA
Organism: Sogatella furcifera; assembly: GCA_017141385.1. Taxonomy (NCBI): domain Eukaryota; kingdom Metazoa; phylum Arthropoda; class Insecta; order Hemiptera; family Delphacidae; genus Sogatella; species Sogatella furcifera. Next base: position 10,655,588 of record CM029553.1, read on the forward strand.
CGTTGATGTTTGGACGGACCGTATGGTGGAGTGAATATGAAACTGCTGGTAGGCCTACACCTTTCATGGGCTGTTGAGCCATCAACAAACAAACACTATGTTTATAAAGTCTCGACAATATTGTTCTATTTATTGATTGTGTTGAAAACTTAATGAGATAGAATATAGAAAACCTCACTGTAAAATTAAATCTTGCATAAACGTTCTATCTCATCCTTTAGATAGAATCACCCACTCATTACTGTTCATTTCGCCTAAGTATACTTCCATCTTTGGCACGGAAATATTTTCTGAGGAAATTCTACAGATAACTAAAAAAAATTCTAATACAAAAAGAGTAATTTCTGGCCAAGAGATACCTGCAATTCTGGTTTTCGGGAAAACCATATTTTCACTTTGCCTGCCATCTACATTATTATAATATGTTACTTTTTAACAAGTATAATACTCATAAATTTCAATTTTCCACTGACATACATATTCATTCTACAAGCAATCAGCACCTACTATCCATAGACATGAGTTTTTTTATTCATGCTCATGCCTTTTATAAAAAATCCATCTCATGGATTTATAATCAATTTATGATTATTAGATTATAATGGTTATAGATTTATAATCAATTACCAGAGAATAATTATTAGAAAAATTTCCTCTTCAAAGTTGTTCAAGAAAACTAAAAACAATGTTTACTAAGAATTCATATTTCTCGGTGTCTGTGTACGGCTGATAGCCTTTAATATTTTGATATTGCGACTTTTAAATGTAAATACTATTCTATGATTGACAATGTTTCATCTATTTTTCATTGTATCATATTAAAATTATACAAATTTAGACAAATTAGTGACAAATTATAGTTTGTCCAAGCAAAGAAGACCCTCTGGCAAGTTGGGTAAATGACTCCAGCTTGGTCAATATTTGTTCAAGAATCATAAATAATGTGATCTTAATAGTAGATCGAATAGTTTCTTACAATTTCAGATCAAATTAATAATTTTTAATCAATATTGACCGAGCTTGATTCATTTTCCAAGAGGGTCTTCTTTGCTTGGACAGACTATACCTATCAAATGAGATTATTTCCAAATATTGATGTGGTGTAATGATGATTGAATAAATAAATGAATAATAGCTATTTATGTATTAAGAGCATAAAGTGCGACTTAATCGCTCGCGCAAAACAGTTATCGCGCGACGCGGCAAAGCGTGATAATTTTGCAAGAGCGATAAAGAAGCTTCACACGCGAATTACATGCAACATTTTTTCTTAAACTGCACATTATAATAACCTGTTGAACTAATTTCATTTGTCAAATGGCCTACAGTATAATATTTTCAAATTTCTCTGACAATTATTGTAATAATAAAATGAATCGATCCAGTTAAACTCAAAAATTATAATCTATTTTTCAATATAATTATATATTTTGATAATACTAAAGAAAAAACAATTTTTTTAACTGAAAAAAAAACAGCCGGGCATCAGACTCGAACGTGCTACTGTCGCAGCGATAGATACCGAACACCGCTCTAGCCAACTTGGCCATGAAGTCCTTACTGATGAGGGTGGAAATTTAGCTACATGAATTTGCAACTTATTTGTTTCACTGACTGAAGCTCATAACAACACAGCTGATTATCGAGCGTAAAGTAAATCTCCTGCTCATGCGCAGTTGCTTAGCGAGTGTAAAGTAATTCAACTGCGCATGCGCAGATGGTTAGCGAGCGTAAAGTAGATTCTACTCGGAAATGAGCTATTTTACGAGGAGAATTCAGTATGTAAAATCATGTTTTACGCGCAGTTGTAGAAAAAATATATTTTGTTTTTTAGTTGCGAGAGTCGATAGGCAAAGGTGAGTTTGGCGACGTGATGCTGGGTCTGCTTCGCGGGGAAAAGGTGGCGGTCAAAATGCTCAAAGACAGCAGTGAGGCGGCGCAAAAGTTCCTCACCGAAGCTTCCCTCATGACGTGAGTATATAGCAACCAATGTGTATTGTATAGAATAGTAGAGGTGAGCCAGAGTGAAGCAGCTGGATGGAAAAGTTATGATTCTGACGTCACGGAATTCCTCAAAGTAAAATTTTAGCGTTGATTTCCCTATCCTTGACAAAAAATCGTACGCTTTTTTCAATTTACAAAATACAGAATTTTTCAATAGGTAAATTTCTTATAAATGAGCTTGTAGAGAATTTCAATACCTACATTTTAAGTGATTTAAATCTATATTTTACTCAAATTCAACATGTGAAAAAGACCTCTAACTTGTATCGGGAATGCTCTGCAGCTGGGCTAATGCTATTATGAGTTGCAATGCTATTATGAAATGTAATTTAATAGCATTGCTATTCATAATTATTAAGCCCTCAGTCAAGAGGCGTGGAAAAAGCGTCTCACCTCTTAGCCCCACACTCAACACCAAATATGGGGCAGATACCCTATGTCCAATCGACCCACAGATTGGGCAAAGGGGATCAGAGCACGCGATTCGGAAAGAAAGTGAAATCCTGTTCACTAGGTAAGAGGGAAGACCCTGACCGGCTCAACACCGTACTCCGACATTCGGCACCATGTCGGACAGGGAACAACCCACCATCTCACCAATCCGGAACTTCCTCCAGAGCCAGTGCAGGAGTAGCAGCAAACCGCATCTCAGCTCACCCAGCACCCCAGAGACGGAGGCACCTGTCCACTTCAGCTTGCCTGTCAACCCCTCTGGGGGTAAACAGACATCACTCTGGAAGTAAACACATATTGCACATAAAATACTTTGAGAAATTTAAAACAAGGAGTGACTTCCATGAACATAATACAATACATACTCGTATGTCTCTTGGATGTGATTTTCCGCCGGCTCTCAAGGACGCGTGATGCATAGTTTTCAATAGCATGATGCAACCTATCGGGCTATGCTGGCATTGACGAAGAAGGAGGTAATTAATTTATTGCATTTATTTTGTTGGCAGGTCGCTGAGACACGAGAACCTGGTGCAGCTACTGGGTTTGGTGTTTAACAACAAGCACATCTATCTAGTCACAGAGTACATGAGCAAAGGCAGTCTGGTCGACTATCTGCGTTCCAGAGGACGGCTTCACGTCACCAAAAAGGATCAGATCAATTTTGCTGTGTCAGTACTATTTGCAAATACTCAAGGCCCGTGCTATCAATAGTGGTTGAAACCATAAATTAATTAATTCAAGGTTGTTAAATCTATACCCTATTCACGATCACTTGAGACGAAATAAAAAAACTTTTTGCGTGTGTTTGTGTGTCATGGTAGGTCTCCGACGGTCGACCGCAGTCGAACAGCTGTAGGCAATCACAACTCTTTTTGTTCAAGCTCGAGGACAAGACAAGAGCTGTGATTGGCTACAGCTGTTCGACTGAGGCCGACCGTCAGATAGAGGAAGACCTACCTTTACACGCTCACACACGCAATGAGTTCAAGTTATTTCGTATCAAGTGATCGTGAATAGAGTAAAGCTTTAGTTGCATTCTGATTAATTGGTATAAATAAAATAAAACTAAAGTTGAACTACTATTGATGGTAGAAAGGGTTATTCCGATTTTTGAAAATTAGAAAAGTGGTGGGGATCCAAAAAATGACGTAGCTTAGATCAACAACATTATGATACTTTTAGCGAAAATATTAGCGCATGCGCATGCCCAAAATCAGGCAGTTATTGAACAACCTTTTTGTAATAACCTTGGATAGTAGTACTGATTGACAAGTTACATTGAATTGATTATAGTAGGCCTCAGTGTCATATTCATATGGGTGTAGAAACCATGAAGGTTTTACAATAAATCAATAAATAAGGAGATTTTACAGTCTTAAAACCAGCATGGGTGGGCAGTTGACAAAGTCACAGTATTGTAAGATTGAAGTCACATTTGTTTGGTTTTTACTGAGGGTGAAGCCTTCAGAATGATGATGATGATGATGATGATGAAAGACACCGACTACTTTTCATGTAGTCGGGGCTGACGGCTTATCGTCTCCTCCTAAAGACGGGGTGGCCGTATTTATGTGATTGTGCTGTAGTCATAGAATTGTTCCCCGATTGAGAACTGTTGAATTGTTGAACCCGGGTCCACCTGGTTATCAGTCCGTCGCGTTCTCACTTTCCCCAACGAGCCACCACATAGAAATAGTGTAGATACTGTCTACTCTCAGAGTGTTCATTGAGTGTTACTCTTGATTAGTTAGCTCGGTCGAATTCACCATACTTTTGCCTACTATCTTCAGATTTATATTGAAATGTTACACTTATCATATGTTTTGTTGAGGTATCCTCTTTTTCAACCATAATTTGCCCTTGCTCATGTTAGTTTTCATAACTTTACAGCTTTCAAACTGAAAGTAAATGTAGGGTAACTCGTTGCATTAAGCCGATCTGATAACTAAAGATTTCGATTTCGACTCTTTACCGGAGAACAGATTTTGACCATAGCGAAATTACATGGATTATTCAGCTACCTCTTCTTTCGGAGGAGGCGATAAGCCGTTTGTCCCGACTACCTAAAAATCAATAGTCATCGGCTCTCATCATCATCCCCCTCATCACTCAAAGACAAGCCTAAGAACTCATGTAGTGTTCACCCTCAGAAAAAAGAATATTTCAAATGTTGGAGTAGGTAATTTTATTTCTATTAAAATAATTTGATTAGAGAAAGACTAGAAAATGTTTGTTTTTCATGACGGATCAAAATGGCAGATGCTTCGTCTACCTGGTGTTCATAGAGTTATAAATGAGAAACTCGAAGCTCAGTATTGACCTGTAGCCTACAGTTTATGTAACATAAACTGAAAAAATAACACTTCATTTTATTATATTATTGATTCAAAAAGGACGCACATCAAAAATTAGGGAGAATATATTCGGCATAGGAAATATTTCCACTTCAAAATTCTATGTATTGGCTCTATTTTACTATTTATTAACGTATTTTGCATCACACATATGTAACAGTAATGTCCTCGTATTTATTTGTGTCTAATATCAATACATGTTTGAGTATTGTTCTTTCAAGTAATGAATGTTGCATTATAGATATTGAAGTCAAATATATTATTTCAACAATTTTATGATTACATATCATAATGTCTCAGACTAGAAAATTTACGCGCATGTATGTACATGTTGGATCTTGTAGATTATCAGCTACACATATTAACGATTTATGGAAGTTTTTGTAATTGTTGAGCTGTGTAAATAAACGCGCTCAACGTTCTTCTTATTAGGATTTGAAAACGTTATTCATTTATTTTTTTGTTCATATTTTTGGTTTTTCATGTACGAGTGTGTATGATTTTCAGCAAGTTCATTTGGCAAGTAAGACTTTGGCGTCACATTTTGATAATTTGTTACCTGTTCAGGATAGCATTTCTTCTCGCAGATTTAACAATATTCATATCAAAGAAGGTATTCATGAATTATCAAATACTCCTGCAACAATACCAATACATTTTAGCTTTAGCGGTAAAAGCTACTCATTTCTGATGGAAGGAATCTTTATTTTGTTACCATAGTAATCTCTCCATATCAAATTTAATTTTGTAAATTTCAATCAAAATTTCAAATGAATCACAATAAGATTCATCGTCATCAGGTTTTGATCTATTCTGAGAGTTTCAAGTCTCCTCTAGCTTGTTGGGAAGTGGGTGAAAATTGTATTTCAAAATTTCTACTTTCCGTATAGTCAAGACCCAAAACAAGTTAATAAAAACAAACATTGTGAAAATCAAAATTTAATGAGAGCTGAATGTTGTATGGGTTGCAGAGACACGTGTGCCGGCATGGAGTACCTGGAGTGGCGGCGTGTGGTGCATCGGGACCTGGCCGCGCGCAATGTGCTCATCGCCGAGAGTGGCGCCGCCAAGGTGGCGGATTTCGGACTGGCGCGCGAAGAGAACTTCACACTGGACGCGGGCAAACTGCCCATCAAGTGGACGGCGCCCGAGGCGTTGCGGCTCGCTGTCAGTACTCACGCCAATCAATATAGTATAACTAGGAAAGCGCATGCGTAGGCAGCCGCAAATTGAGCGGAGCGAGCTTTCTTTTCGTCAAAAAGGGTTTAAAGAACGGACTCAAAAAGTTGATCCCGGAATTTTAACCCTAGCTCAACAACGAATGGTTAAAGTGGCTCAAAATGGATTTTTATTCTTCCGCAATTTGCCACCGAGTTTTCAGTACTCAATGAGGAGCCGGAGACGTGAACCTATTTAATCTGTCTTTTTTTAGTCCGCTAATGACGTATTCCCATCAACTGGGGGTTTAGAAATATTGAATGCTTGCAAATAAATATTACATGTTTCTGATCCTTTACTTGAAAAGCTCAGCTGTATGGGAATTTATAATAAACTCAAAGCCGATCATATTTTTCTCCTGTAATAATTTTTTCACATTAATTCATCTGAAATAACTCACCTAAATTCAATTGAAGTCTATCATCTAAAGTAGATATTTGTGATAATTTTTCTATTAAATGTTCAGTAATATTAACATGAATATAATAGTATCAAATAATGTGTAAGCCAATCCTTTTTCCCTTTTTTCGTCCTTGATATGGAAAATTTCAAAATGCTTTATAGCATATAACCTGGTCGTCCATGTCTACTATCGCCATGGCAAGTTTGAATGGAGTATCCTAAGAACCGGAGGAGTATCCTTACAGAAAGTTACTTTCCTACTCCATTAGAGCATTGCTTCGCTCCACTTAATTATATCAGTATTATATCAGCTTCAAGAAAATTATATACAGTATTGTATGTCAATGGCTCAACAGCCCATAAAGGCTTAAGGTCTACCAGCTGATTGCCAGTTCCATATTTACTCCACTATACAACAGAGGTGAATGATCATCAACCAGAATGTAGGTAACGTGTGATTAGCACGTTGGTCCTCTCAACCATAAGCTAGCTTCATGTTTTATGTAAATGGGGTCGCTGTACCGCCATAACTGTACAAATGATTTATCAAATAAATAAATAGCTTCCGTAATCAAGTGACAGCGCAGAACACCTCTGAATAACATCCAGTTAATCAGTTGGAGTGTAATGCAACAATTAGGCATACTATTCATCCAGAGACTGGAAACGACTGACTATCTTCAAGTTGCTAAGGACAAGCTAATCTCCCAAAGAAGAGAAATTTTTATAAAGATATTACGATTAAAAAGAAAGAGTAAAAATAACTGATTCGAGTTTAGTTTGTCCAAGCAAAGTGTCTTCTCTGCTTGGACCGACTAGACCGCCATTTGCTGTAAAAAATGTTAGGTTTTTATGGAATGGATAAATTAATGTCCACTTTTTCAATGGAAATTTGGCATATATGTATAGTTAGACACTGTTGTGTACACCGTTTGGTGGAGTAACGGTTTTAGTTTGATACAGTTTTTTTATTATTTACAGATATTCTCAAATAAGTCGGACATGTGGAGTTTTGGAATCCTGCTATGGGAAATCTATTCCTTTGGACGAGTGCCTTATCCGAGAATTGTAAGTTTAAAATCCAAATTGATATTCTCAAAAATTACACAACATTGTTTCAGAATGTAGGCTATCTATAATACGTAATAATTCAATCTAATCCAATCTTAGTCAATATTTCTAAAGTCTGTCCAAGCAAAGGAGGCATTTTGGCAATGTGGAAAATGACTCCAGCTCGGTCAGTGTTGGTTCAAAAATGATAAATTTAAATTTGGAACATAACCAAACTTCGGACATTTTAATCTGAAATTGAATTTGAAAAAGTTTTGGGCGAAACCCTGTTTTTTCATTCCTTGATATTGTAATTGTGATAACATAAATAAATAATTAAATCGTAGGAAACATTCTGATCTACAATTTCAGACTAAATTTATAATATTTGAACCAATATTGACCCAACTGGAGACATTTTACCATCTTGCCAGAATGCCTTCTTTACTATTGTAGTTTTCTCTGTAAATATAACTCATAGTTATTGAACAATAAAAACTTATTTTATAATCTATAAAAACTTATAGTTCAATTATAGCGAATTTTTGTTGATTTCAGCCGTTGGCTGACGTTGTGAAACACGTTGAAAAAGGATATAAAATGGAGGCTCCAGAGGCGTGTCCCCCTGAAGTCTACGAGATTATGAGATCGGTGAGTTTGAATCCATTGTTATACAGAGTGTTTTAGGAGGAATGTTGCAATACTTTTTCTGGGGGTTTGTCCCATTGAACTTTTTTGTCTACTTGGTGTAAGGATTAAGCCTAAGAAGTATTTCACATTCCTCCTGAAACATCCTCAATATAAATACAGTATAATCATAATAATTCAACAGTCTAAAAATAGACACTTCAAATCAATTGAAAAATTTTATTTAATTGATAAAAATAAATGTCCATTGTCAAATTAGTCTAATTAAGGCAAAGGTGAACCATCACTGTATGAAAATACTTGCACTTGAATAAAACCCCTGAAATCACATTTTCACAATTACAATATAATAAAATTTATATACAAGCTTCCTTATTTTTGCAGTTGTATATGATATGTGCTTATTCCATTTCAGTAAATTATTTTCAGTACAGTCTGTCCAAGCAAAGAATACGGTCTGGCAAGATTGGAAAAAGACTTCGGTTCGGTCAATATTGGTTCAAAAATAATAAATTTGATCTTAAATTGTAGGAAGCAGAATGATCTACAATTTGAGACCAAATTTATAATTTTTGAACCAATATTGGCCGAGCTGGAGTCGTTCTCCCATCTTGCTAGAATGTCATCTTCGCTTGGACAGAATATACGGTAAGGTTCTCTCCTAAAATTGAAACCAATTATTGCAATGTCGATTATGTCTTGTGTTGAAGGCATGGGACCTGCTACCCGAGAAGCGGCCTAACTTCAAGGACGTTAAGTCGAAACTTGTTCAACTGAAGGCAACAACACTGTGAAATTATGTTGTTCATGTTGCAGCTTAACGGACATTATGTTACTCAACATCAGCAAGTTGCAACATAGAAAAGTTATGTTATTACATAGAAGTGGCATTACTGCTTGGTGCAAATAAACGTACGGACTGGTACCTCATTCACGATGATTTGAGACGAAATGTACAAATACACAACGTAAACAAACAGGGCTGCATGTGTTGCGATGACTAACCTTAGCAAGTATATGACACGGTCCCGACGGAAATAGTTTATTAACGACACACATACGCATTGCCAATGCTATCACGTGTCTACGCTTCTTCGTTTATAGGTTGACGTTTGTCGTGGACAAAGTATAGTCTGTTCTAGCAAAGAAGACCATCTGGGGTAAGATGGGAAAATGACTCAAGCTCGGTAAATTTTGGTTCACAAATTATCCATTTGATCTCAAATTGTAGAAAACAATTTGATCTTCTATTAAGGCCACATTTATAATTCTCGATTAATTATTGACCAAGCTGTAGTTATTTCCCCATCTTGCCGGAGGGTCTTCTTTGCGTGGCCACCTCAAACTTGCACTTGCAAACACACGCAAAAAGTTTGTTTATTTCTTCTCAAGTGATCGTGAATTGAGTAAAGTACAATTGTAAATATTCTGAATAGAATTCACTGTAAGGAGAATTCTGTATTTAATAGCCTATATGTGTCAGATTAGGTTAGGTTGGATGTGGTTTTTGTAATGCACTTGTTGGTGAAGAAGGTATCACATTGTGTAAGATATAGGTATAATTTCTGTAATGGAATATATTATTCACAACAAAACGAGATCACTATGAAATATACTATTCATAACAAAACAAGATCACTTGGTATGATTTCCCAAATATATAGGTATAATGTATAAATTTATAATTTCTGCAATGAAATATACTACAGTATTCATAACAAAACAAGATCACTTGTTATGATTTGCTAAATATACTAAATATATAGGTATAATTTCTGCAATGAAATAATATTGTGATCAGTAATACATAACAAAAAAAGATTACGTGGCATTTTTGTTGGAGATATATAGGTATAATTTTTATAATTATGTATGCCGTTTATAACGAACTAAAATCACTTAATAGGTTTGATTTATTCTTATTGAAAGTAAGTCAACTAATTTGAGTTTGTGTAAATGTTTTGAACACTTTGTAGAATAAGATGAACTAATTTTAAAAGAATTATAAAGAAAGCAGTTGACTTGGTTGTAGTGGTCGCAATATTATATAAGAGATGTTCACCTACTATAGTATGTCTTCAAGCAGAGAAGACATTCTGGCAAGATGGGAAAATGAAATGGTTCCAAATTGTAGATCAGAATGTTTCCCACAATTTGAGACCAAATTTATTATTTTTAAACCAATAATAATCGAGCTGGAGTCATTCTCTCATCTTGCCAGAATATCTTCTTTGCTTGGACAGATTATACTTCTTTTTTAAGGGGGTACACTTCCTGTTCAATGCATTTGCCACTAAATGTAATCGATTAGTGCTAAAACAAAGCTTCTCCCAAATTCGAATATGATGAGAATAAGATGGGAAGATATAAATTAAATGAACATTATTATTCTTCCCAATTTCATGATTCCACTCATTCAGTTTTTCGGATAGACACGTTAAGCCGTCGGTCCCGGCTGTCTTAAAAGCAGTCGTTAGGACATCTCAGAGGCCCTGAATCTGATCAGGTGCGACCTGAAAACTCTGACACCAGACCTTAGCCAGCAAAGTCACACAGTATTATTATTATTCCACTCATATTAAAATGTCCATATTACAAAAAATATTCATGAATAGTAATAGTGAATAAGAATAAATTTAACATAACCTGTTTTTTATATATTAATTAATCGTAATTTGGGGAAAGTCTTTGTTCGGGCTTCATTTTTTGTGTTTTTATGCAATAAGTTTATTGTATTATCTCGAATAAACATGAATCATCATAAATAAATCAGAAGAAAATCCTTTCATAGGGAATATAAATAAGTTTTATCTGATTAAAAATTGAATCCAGCCAACTCTAGTATAGCCTGTCCAAGCAAAGAAGAACCTCTGGCAAGATGAGAAAATGACTCCAGATTGGTCAATATTCTGTTCAAGAATTATAAATATGGTTTTGATAATAAATCAAATTGTTTCCTACAATTTGTGATCAAATTGATTATTTTTGAACCAATCATTTTCAAATCTTGCCAGAGGGTCTTCTTTGCTTGGACAGACTATATATTATGGTAACTATAGCTGACTAATTTGTAGTTAAGTTGGTTAATGACGTTTGTCTGTTACTAAGTGTCAGTTCTGTCAGGACAGTTGGCGAACGGTCTGCGAAAGCACATCGAGTTTTGAGTTCCACCATTTCGCTCTCACAGACCGACCAAGCATAACAATAATTATAGTCTGTCCAAGCCAAACAAGACATTCTGGCAAGATAGAAAAATGACTCCAACTCGGTCAATATTCGTTCAAAAATGATAAATTTAGTCTCAAATTGTAGGAAACATTCTGATCTACAATTTGAGACCGAATCTATTATTTTTGAACTAATATTAAATTCTAAATCTGGTGCATTGAAGTTATAGCCTACTGTAAAATGTAAAATTAAAAATTTTAAATACTAAATTTGGGGAGTTCACAAGGTTACTTATCTGTAGTTGAACTGAAAAACTTCAATTAACCGAGCTGGAGTCATTTTCCCATCTTGCCAGAATGTCTTCTTTGCTTGGACAGACTGTAGTAATGAAAGTCATTCGTAATTTGCAAACTTGACTTCAGTCTGCTATAAGTAGCATCATATTATATCAGTGAGTTATCATTGACATTGTAAAGGTGTAAATTAAGTTAATATTTTGTAAATAGAATACATCTATTATTTATACTTATCCTGTTTAATAGCAGTGTACAAAAGAGCATCAATTTATTGATAGGATAATTATTATTATTAATACTTATTTACTATCTTCTTGAATAGTTTACTGTATAAGTAGGCTACTATATCTATCCACATTTATCTATATGTATAGTCTTTCCCAACTACATCTTATAAGAAATTGATAAATTTGGTACCTATAGCTTATGATTGTGTCCAATAAGACTCTTGACTGATTTGTTAAAAAATATAGGCAATTTTATCAAGATTGATTGTAAGTCTTCCAAATTCATTTTGCACTATAGAGAGAACATCAAAACGGCTTGAAAAAAATTATTATTTTTCTTATTGTTATTACTTATCAAAATCATTGAGAGGATTGCAATTCCTTAATCCATCAAGTGGATTTTTTAATTGAATGGGAATGATGATGATTAATAGTAGGCTATCTTTCAATTATCAAGTATGTTCCCTTCTATCATATTTTTCTAGTCTTCATAAATTACGTTATTAGAGATATTCAAATGTAGTTTCACTGTCTGAAAAAATATTTGATTTCAACTGGTTTTAATTGTATTTTTACTGAAAAAATTCTAGTAAAAATATTTCGGTATAGGAAATATTCATCTCCAAATGGGAATTGTAGTACTGTACTCATTTTTAACAATTTATTATTGTATAACTTGAATGTCCCAGTGCTATCCCTACATAAATTAGGACATCACTCGTCCAAAACAAAGATTAACTACTAATTATGTGAATATAATAATTATATTTTTTTACATAATAATGAAAAATAATTAATCTTCATTCACTAGTAATAACAGTCATAAATATTATGTAAAACTCATTTTTAACGCTTAATAAACTCTTCCTACCTTATTATAGTAGGTTGAATATTATGCACGTTTTTCTGTTCTAGTGTATAATCTTTTATTTCATGATAAGTAAAATTAAAATATCTTTATTAATAATACAGTACAAATATTTCCGTTCTTATGTTGGTTTCTCTGTGGAATTGAAATTGTGCAATAAATTTGATTAATGTTTATTTATTGTGAATTCAAATTATTCTAATTGAGAGATAATTAATTCAACTGTAAGAACTGTTTGAAATAATTATGTGAATATAAATAAAATCATCAGATTAATACTAGAGTATATAGAAATGAAATTGATTTTTAACAACAATTACATTGTTTTCCCAATCGATATTGTGTAAGCAATAGTTCCAAGAAGCTTATAGAAATCAATTGTTCAATTGTAAACATCAATTTCTCATCTAGAGATTTTAGAGGTTTAAATAACTTTGATCAAACTTGAGAAATCTCTAGAAACGAGATGAGAGTGCAAAAACCTTCGAACCCTTCAAAATATTGCTTTTGTTCAACAGACAATACTCCAAAGTTTACGCAAATCTGTCCAACAACATGCTCTATGCTTTGCAATGGAGGACGATTCGCAAGTTTTATTTTCAGAAATTAATCTTTTCAATTATTGTCCAATAGAATACATTTAGCACTTGAAGTACATTTTTTCTTCATATTCATTACTAATAAATGATGAAATTGATTTTCTTGTAGAGTTGGTGACTTATTCAAATCTTTCCGTTTCACTTGCTAACTTTCTATAATTATGCTCTAGTGTTACTCCAGAGAATAAAAAAAAACATTTTTAATATTCAATGGAGTTTATGGAGTTTCATGAGCTACAATCCATTGCTGCGAAGTTATAGCTCTGGTATAATGTATTCGAATGAAAGAAAAAATTGGAGATTTGAAGGTAATTTAATTGGAGCTGCTAGTTTTTTGGAGCTAAACAATATTGTTTCAGACAATGAGACAATACAATAGTGTTTCAGAACTCCCTACCAATATTCTATTCCATTGTTCCTTGGTGAGAAACATACTACAGTATCTTAATATTTTCAAACTGTCCTAAGTTTAGAATACGGTACCTTATTGTTGACTGATATTTTGAATCAAGTAATATTGTAGAAAATTAAATTTTGATGAATCAGCTTAGTTACCGTTTCTTCTAGTTCTAGAACGCACCTAAATACCACAAATCAGGATTTCAAGGAGACAAAACAGACAATTAAGGCAGTTTTGAATAGATTGCTTGTCTTTGAAGGATTGTTCAATTATTGTTTGTCTCCTTCAAATCCTTATTTCTGAGGTTTAGGTACGTTTTAGGCGAGAAATAACTGAATATTTCTTCTGAAATAAATAGAATTCAAGCTATTTGTGAGACAATCAATAGGACTTTGAAGAATAAGCCAGGAGAGAGACCAATTTGGAATTTCACAAAGTGATGGCCATCTCAGCTCTCCTGTAGGCCTATGACTCTGAAACCTGGGTATCGAGAAATAAAGAATGGAGCAAGCTACAAGTGGCTAAAATGCAATTTTTTAGAGCAGTAGAGAAGATAGAATTCGGAATGTTGAAATAATCCAGGAACTCAACATAAAGAGGCAGAATATCGGATACAACAAACAGACCTGGAAAAGTTATACGGTATTGAATAGGTGGAAACAGTCAACGATTAGGTATCCTATTTCTATCCCTCAGAAAAAGTTGAAAAATTGTGTTTTATTAGCTTATTTTGATCATTATATGTCAATAACCATCAAACTGGTTTCATTGAATTTCTCAGCTAATTTTACATAAGGTTTGACCAATTGAGTACTGTACTCTCAAGACACCAACAAAATTAAAAAATTCATGGAGAAATGTAAAAACATGAATTCGGCTGTGTGAGTAATTGAGAACTTTGGGACAGTTTCAAAATAATTTTTAGATATGTTTCTTACCCAGGATCAATGTCCTAGAATATTGATGGGGAGTTCTGAAGCACCCTTCTCCACCAAGTATTTCGAGCAGATTCAATCTTTTAGATGGGCCACCTATTATAACTTTGTACCATCACAGAGATTGCTTCTAGATTTTGGTATTTGAACATTTTAAAGGAAAAACTCTTAATAATATGCATATTATCCAATGCTTCATGTAAAGGGAAATAGGTACTGTTGAACTTTATCTAGCCAGGGTTCAAGGAATTACAAACACATGAAAGATTGAACTTGCTTAACACTTTCTTGAACACATGGTGGATGGGTGGATAAGCTAAAGTATAGAAGTACCCTAACTTACTTGAAAAATAGTTTTAGATGAATAAATTCATCGACATTTTATTATTAGTGAACAGAGAAATTGAATCACAATCAAACTTTGTGATGAAATTATTTAAAAGAAAATGTGGGGCTTGATAGTACAAAAAACCTAATATCATAATATATATTAACAATATTATGTTTAATTTATTTCTATTTTCAATTTTCATGATAGAATGTATTGAACTGAACAATATGACTGAACCCCCCTCTTTCTATGAGGGGGGCCTATAAAAAGATTGGTGGTGGCGGGGGGTGATCAACGTGAACGGAATATGGCTTGACCACCCCCCCCCCACCCCTCTGGAAAAAATCCTGCGTACGAACCTTGAGTCAATCACAGATCTTGTTAGTATAGCTAGTAAAGAAGGACAATATATTTAGATAAGAACTTCGATAAGAACCGTCCGTGATTGACTACAGTTGATCAACAACGACCGACGGTCGTTACGTTCCGCACAAACCAAAACCCACCTTGAGGCCGGGCGTAGGCTGGGATGCACGTAAAGCAAACCACGATAACTAGCCAATCATAGCTCTTTTCTTGTCATCAATATGAGCTGTGATTGGCTACTTCGCGTGGGCTGCGTCACGTGCGTCCCAGCATACCTCCGGCCAAAAACATATCGATATCACTGTTCAGTATCAACTCTCGACCTTAATTACTATCGAATATCGACGAGGAGTGCAAGACTGCAAGTGCACATGACATTTCGTTCTTGTTCTACATGAATAATGTAATAATGTTATTTTAGTCGTCATTAATAGTGTTATTTTGTATGAAAAATTATGGAAATGTTCTGCCCATTCAATTGTTAGCCGTTGTGAGTTTGTGACAGGAAAAGCCATTTCAAGCCAGGTAAGTGATTTATTATCATCCTCATCAATTCTCACAACCCCTAACAATTCTGATTTATTTTATAGGATAAGTCCCAATCATAATAAATTTCAATCTTGAAATATATTTCTCAAGCAATCCGTCTTTCTATTTCTCAGCTCTGTCTTTACGAAACCTGAAGTGAATATTTTATCTTATAAAATAGGTTAGGTACCGAATAGAATTTATTCATCAACTGATTAACTGATACCGGTTAGCAATTTTCTTTACTTTCCAATCTATTCCAGAGAATATCAACACAGTTGAATACTTGAATAAAAACACGGCGAACTGGTATGTCACCTAAAAACACATCTAAGTAACGGTACGATTTATTGTAACGCTGTAACCTGATACGGACTAACTTGAGTCTTACTAGTCAATTTAGTGGATAATGTCTAGTAATACTATAGGAAGGCTTAATAAAGGTTTAGTTCCAAAGGTTTCCAAAGTTCTAAAGGTTTAGGCCTTCTAAAGCTAGTTAAATCTACCTTCAGGAATTTATTATTAAAATAAATATTATTTAAGATTAATTGAAAATTCACTTGTCGTTGTCGGCCACCTTGCCACTGCCAATTTTCTAATAACTTGTTTAAGTTAAACTTATAGGTTTTAATTTGTAAGTCAAGTATATTGAAGTAGTATTGTAGTTTGTAGTATTTGAAGTTGATCAATCAAATGGTTTTCAGGAACTGGATAAGCTCATAACCAATATGACTGTCGGAACACCAAGCCCATTCGTTTATTGGGCCCAGGATTTGCAAAATATCTTCTTGAAGGTTGATTTAAAAGATGTGAAGGTAAGATTTGCCATTCTTTCATTTGTTCATACTCGTATCAAGGTGTTAAACTTTTGTTCATTCGTGAATGCCTCAATGTAACGATTTGAAGAAGGAGGTGGAAGGTGAAAGAGACCCAGCCCAGCTCTAATATTTATAAGTGATCGATTAGGGCAGGTTAACTTACAAAACAACAGGACACAGCTTTATCCAATTCAAAGCGGTTAGTGAAATCTCTTAACTCGTTCGAAGCCGAAATTTTCTTGTTGTGATGGGTTGTGTGACCGCAGCCATTGGAGAATGTAAGACCAATTCACAACCAACCACCGACTCCTTAAATATTTGACCAGTTCTAGTAAGAATCAATCATTATTGAAGAGATACATGAATCTTTCACTGTTATTCTAATGCCAGTAGATCTGGTTTATCACAGTGTGATTCCTCTCACTAAAAAATAGGAAGCCTGTATTAATTTGAACCTTTCAATTTGAATGAAGTTTCATTTCATATTTCTTGAAAGGGAATTGAACCGTAGACAAATAAACTTTGAAACTGTCAATCTTGTTCCAATGTGATGAATAGTCCTAATGGAAAACAATAATTCTTCAAGGGCCCGAATTATCACATCAATAGTGGCTCAACAAAACCTTTTGCTGAAACCATCAACTGTATTTCATATTAAATGCGATCATATCTTGATTAAGCTAACCCTCGGTTAATTAATGTTTGGTTTGAACTGCTATTGAAAATACGGGACAAAGTTGACTATAGTCTGCGAGATTTTACATGTGACATGGATGTAGGGATAAACTTTCTCATCCACAGAGTAGGAATGATGATTGAAATGAACCTCTACCCTAGTGCGCAAGGGTAGTTGCAGAGATTAGTAGAGGGCAGATCATCTGGTCTCTATTACTGTGTCAAGAAAAATATAAATTAGACTTTGAGCTTTAAGCTTTGCAATTAAGGCCCAGAGGGACTGAGGCAAAATATCAACTCTGTGTCAGTTGTAGGCCCACTCCTTTTAGTTGCCAGTCGTTTATTCATTCAAAAACCAAACACTAGTCTGCGCTGAAGACTAGCTTGCAAGTTTATAGCTTATGACATGTGTGACACTCAATGTAAGTTAGCTATTTCAATAGCTACATATAACTGACACTAAAGTCAGGAGTTTCCGTCTGTCCCTTGTACGTCACGTAACCTACTAACAGCTGATGTAAAGGATCTATAAATTGTGTCTTTCGATTCCAATAACACATCTAGGCATAGCTGAATGACAAACCTGATTAACAACATCAGCTGTTGGAGCACAATGACAAAACTTCCCTACTAACTAGCAAACTGCCATGTGTAACAAAGGGTTTAAGTTCACTTAGGCTTAAGAGCAGTTCAACTAACTTCTTAGTGTAAACCGTTAGCTGACTCAATTGGAACAAATTATAATGAGAGCGATCATAACTTGAAGGTTTATGGTTGAGATATGGTGCGACTTTACATGATCGTTCTTGAGTCAAGTTGACTTGATCAAGAAGATTATCAGACTGTGCAGACTGTAGAGAGGATGATAAAGTATTCAATTTGGCAACAATTGAAAACCAAGCCATAGTTTTACTTGATCCATATCTACAACAATTGAAATAGCCATGTAGGGACCATTTGTTTAAAAAAATTGGTGATTAGTAATTTGATCATGATTTGTTATCAATATTAATACGAGTATTAGAAGATACTTGTTGCTCTCACTTCAACTGAATACCTAAGTTCTATTTGAAGCCTCTATATGACCTATTCAACTTACCTACTTCATCAAGGCGAACTGACTCACAAACGACCTTAAGTCTGCGAGATTTTACTCGCAACACGGTTCTCTCTCTTAGAAAGAGAGGCCAGATGCTCTGTCCTTAACTAATCTCTACTCACTAGTCACTACTTGTGCGAATGAAGTCGCGTATCGACAATCCATGTGCCACGAATGCCTCGTGGTACAGTCTGTTGACGCATAAAAGACCCTCTGGCAAGATGGGAAAATGACTCTAGCTCGGTCAATATTTGTTGAAAAGTCTAAACAATCTGTTCTAAACAGTCTAAAGTCAATTTGAGATCACATTTATAATTCTTGAATCAATATTGATCGAGCTAGAGTCATTTTACCGTCTTGCCAGAGGGTCTTTTTTGCGACAACAGAGGCATTCGTGGCACATGCCTCGGACTGTCGATACGTGGCTTTAGTTGGAGCACACTCCATCTCACATGTCATTCCATTACTCTGTTGATGCTATGCACAGTGGAAGAGGAAATCGGTTCCCCCAGCTCATGTTACAAGTGAAATATCGCAGACTATAAAGTCCGCGAGATATTTCTTGCTAGATGCCCCTCTCTTTTAGAGGCCGAATACTCTATACTTTACTAATCTCTCCCACTACCTAACTGCATTCCCCAGCTTTACTGGCAAACTTGAGTGAGTGTGAGTGAGCTCTCGCGTCTGTTGTTTCTCCAGCTCTTCCCTCCAGCCCTCCTTTGTTCCAAGGTTGTTTAGACTGTCATAACACGATAATAGTTCTATTATCATAGTTGATCATATGGATAGAAATGAAAATATTCTCTCATTTTCATCTCCTTCCATATGATCAAGGAAGATCAACTATGATAATAGAACTATTATCGTGTAAAATACCTGCCTTTGTGGCATTCGCAGCCATCAGGTGGAAGGAGAATCGGCCCCTACCTCTAAATAACAAGAAATATTTCGCATACTTTAGTGTGGAAACTCTATCAATTACACTTGGTTAACGCGGAGATGGTGCGTAATTCTCATGCCCGGTTTTTCCAAGCACACTCAAATTTACTACACTTTACTACATTTCCTATATTTATCATAGAAAATATCAGCTGTTCATCAAAATTTGAGGGTCCCTCAACTTTGAGTCTGCTTGGAAAAACCGGGCATTAGTGTTTTCCATGTAATTCACTTGAACTCAAGTATTTTACTTTATATCACGAATAATTTCTGATTTTGTTTGTATGTGACAGGAGAAAATAGTCAACATAAAACCGTATGGAATTGAAATGGGAGCTGAGGGCGTGGGGGCTCACGGTGCTACCTATTACCATTTCAGGCTGAGCTTCTACCAGGATGTGGTCAGCAAAGTGGTAAGTGATTTTCTCCCAAAGAATATATCTTTCATTAAAATAACATGAAAACTTTGTATTGAAATTACTCACGGTTTTTGGCACGTGCTGGATAAACATTGACATCTCCAAAGCATGCTGTATCTATTGGGCTTGATATAGTCTGTCCAAACAAAGAAGACCCTCTAGCAAGATGAGAAAATGACTCCAGCTTGGTCAATATTTGTTTAAGAATTATAATTGTGGTCTTAGTAGTCGATCAATTTGTTTCCTACAATTTGAAATCGTATTGATACTTTTTGAATCAATATTGACCGAGCTTGAGTCATTTTCCCATCTTGCCAGAGGGTCTTATTTGCTTGGACTGACTATATCTGGTGTGCAACGAACTGTGTTGCTGACTATGTATAGTTTATCCAAACAAAGAAGACATTCTGGCGAGATGGGAAAATGACTCCAGCTTGGTCAATATTGGTTCCGAAATTATAAATTTGGTCTCAAATTGTATGAAAAATCATGATCTACAATCAAATACCAAGATTATAATTCTAGAACCAATATTGACCGAGCTGGAGTCATTTTCTCATCTTGCCAGAGTGTCTTCTTTGCTTGGGCATTATATACCTGCATGGATGAATGACATTAGTGATGAATATAATATAATATGTTCTATTGTAACCGCTTCTGAGGACTTCAAAAGCATTACCCTCGTCACATAATACAATAAATGTATAGCTTGTCGCTATACAATGATTTAAGAGTATATATCATTTTAATAATACTTCTATACTGTATCATAAAATATTCAAAGTCACATAATGTAAGTGTCCAGTTGAAGAAAACCAAGAAATGGTCTATTTAAATATAGGTTATCCTAGTCATTGGTTACTGTGTAACCACTCAAATAAAAACTTCGAAACAAAAAATAAAATAGTATTGTTTAGGCCGATTATCTATTGTACTCTCTGTAGGGTTTTAATAGTAATTGATAGTTCATTATTTGTCTAATAGATGGCATTAGCTTGTCAATATCATTCTATTCGTTATCTACCCTTCACTGTCTTATAGGCAGTATGAAACTTGTTCTAGTTTAGTGTACTTTTGATCGTTGCCTGGAATAAAATGTCGGTATATCCTGGAGTTTGAGTAAATCGACTCAAATAGGTACCTAGCCACTCATTTTCGTTCTTTCGAGGCTCAGGAAATTCGTCCTGAATTTTAGCCTATCAAATTAATTTCATTGTAAGACAGAATTGTTGTAATTGTTGAAACACAATTCAAATCGTATTAGAATCATTATTTGGGAGATCATTCGGCGCCCAATCAATCAGTGTGTGAAATGAAATATTCTACAGTGAATTATGAATCAGTAAATTCGCAATATAGCGTTGGAGCTGGTGGAACTGGAGATCATGAAACTTCTCATCTCATAAACTCCAATCCTATAGTTATTAGTTGAAATTCTATTCTATTATTGGAGTTGGTGAAATGTGGAGGTCTCCAACTTCAATTTTTTTGTTAGTGGGCTTTGGAGTCAGTGAAAGTTGAAGTTCGTGAATCAGTTGTAGTATCTAAAATTGAAGTTGGTTAATTTATATTTTGCTTCAGTAAAGAATGATAATCTCGAGTCATTTGATAATAATTATATTGTGATGTTGTTTTGGATTTTGTAGAACCTCATAAATTCTAAATTGAGTAATAATAGTTTTCTATTTTTGAAAGAGGTAATTTGTGAGTAATGGAAGTAAATTTGGTAAACATAACCTAAGTTTAGAATATTTTTGTTACATTTTGGAAAGTTTTGGACGTTCTGTTTGTGTTTTATCCGTAACGAATTGTATTTTCTCGAATGAATGAACCCTTCCATTTTGGCACCCTGTGGAATCATATTGTAATTTTTCTTTTCAGAACATGGATCATCAAACAAAGATCACCGACCGGTCGGTGGAAATCGTAGTGAGAAAAGAGGAAGAAGGCCAGTGGCCCCGGCTCACCAAACACAACCAGAAGCCTGCCTGGTTGAAAGTATGTCTTTTTTTCAATAATTATAATAAATCCTTGTTAAACTCCTCCTCCAGACATGTTGGCGAATAAACTGCTTATAAAAATGAGTAGAGGTCATATTACTATAGCGAGTCATATCATATTATTGTATATATTATGTATATCATATTATTGGAAAATAATTATTGAGCACATTTGTGAAAGAATTCAACACCGAACTATGCTGCTTTTCATAAAGCCTACAAACATTATTCCATTAGAATTAAGTAACTCCTATTAAACTGATCAAGAAAATAGCACATGTAATTTGGACTCAGTGATCTAATTTTGAACTAAATGATGTTTTTGGAATCAAAAGAGACAATAAATACTTTACTTCAACTGTTTGTAGGTCACCTTAAGTGATTATATTCTCTCAATAATGGACATTTCCGGCGACTTTAACAATATTCCAACTCAATTGAATGAAGAAACACGCATTAGTCCACCTTTCTCCTGCTGTGAGACACACATGTCAACTAGACAGTCGTCTAGTCGACAGATCGTCTAATTATGAGCATAGCATGTTCTGTAACATTATTATTAAAATGTTTTCGGTATTTCCGAAGATATTTCTACCCAATTGAGTGAAAACGCATTAGTCCTCCAATTTCCAGTTTATTCCTTGCCATATAGCATTATCCCTGCTGTGAGAGGCACATGTCAACCTTAAAGTTTTGTCAGCTAATCTAATTATGTGCATAGCATCCTCTGTAACAATAGAATGGTTATGTTTCGGCAATTTCAGCAATAATACTATCCAATTGAATGAGAAAACACGCATTTGTCATCCTGTTCCTAGTTTATTTCTTGCTATGAAGCATTATACCTACTGTGAGAGGTGTTGTATAATGTGATATTATGATACAGCAGGCAGTGTGAGCCGAGCTCAAGGAGGTTCATGGAGATGACATAATATGATATTATCCTATTCAACCCATTATAAATCTTTGTCTCCACTTTTTCATCACTTTAGTCAGCTGGGGGTCACTCCCATAGAGAAATCTTAGGTGGAGTTCGCCACTGATGTTTTGGGTATATTGAAAATTATTCTAAAGTAGAGGCAGATGATCACAGCGCAACGAGTGGTGTGAGTTAGCGTTATTGCTTTTCCTGGATGTAAGTTCTAACACTTATTTCAATCACATCCATAAAAGGTAATTTATATTGTGATTCTAACAATTATTTTGTGATTCCAGACTTTTATTCCAATATGGTCATTGCCATGAATGAAAATAGGGAATTTTCTTTGTTATGATTTAAGATTAATTTTATATAGATGCTACTGTATACAATCAATTCATCTGAGATATCATCTTATTGATTCATAATGAAATATAAGTGAAAAAAGTGTTATAAAATATCTGCTCTAATTTTATATCAAATAATTAAATATGTAATGCTATAGGCCTACTAATTTTTCAGTACTAACCTGTGAAATGTTGAAATTTGATTCCGAGGAACAATCCTCCCTGAAGAAATTTTCATTTGAGCTCTGTTTTTGCAGCTCAGAACAACACATTTCTTCATAGTGCAATATGTTTGGGTAGGTGATTGAAACTCTAAAGTATTCTAAAAATAATAAAAATACATTTTCTGATGTAGCCTGGAGAAATTATTGTTTCCTTCTAATTTATACTGGCAATAAATTCGAAACTACTGATAAATAAAATAAAATAAAGTACTAATCAGATATGATATTTTTCAGCATTACAAAAAAATATGAGTTGCAACAATCGCTATACAATTTTTTGGTTTTTATATCAGTGCTCGAACAGTAATTATATTAGTATTGAAGACCGTACTATATAGGCCTATATAGAAAATGATCCACCCAGAACGGCTTTGTGACACTCACATGGTTACTCCATGTATTGTATCTCTTTGGGAGTCACCCCCTATGATTCAAAAGTGGAGACAAGATTTCTCGTTATGTCATCTCCATGAACCGCCTTGGCCGAGCTAGTTGGTGTGTGTGGGTGTCTGATTTGTGTATGATTATGAAGAAAGTGAACATTAAAACTACAACACATGAAACGTATAACTTTATTATTTGAGTTTTTCCTTAATAAATATTATTCTTTAAGCAGAATAATACAACAAGAGGCACTTTTCAACCTGACAGCTGTGTCAGTTCATCCAATAATGTGCATAGCATACTCTGTAGCAATGAGATGATAATCTTTTTGGCAGTTTAACAATATTCTCAATAGATTGAGATAACATGCATCAGTCCTCCTATTTCTAGTCCCTGCTATGAGAGGCACATGTCAACCTGACAGTCGTGTCAACTAGTCTATAATTATTATTATAGGATCCTCTGTAACAATAAAATGGTCATGTTTTCGGCAATTTCAACAATATTCCTACCCAATTGAATGAGAAAACACACATGAGTCCGGTTTCACCACACACGTTCAGTTCTGCCTTGAGGCCAGGCCTCACTGGACTCTCATCCGGCCAGCGATCTTTCTTGAGACATCGCCATACACTTTCAGTTCTGCCTTCAGTCCAGGACTGTACAGTTTGGGCCTTGAGGCAGAACCGAACGTGTATGAGCGGGCCTAACGTTGTATTTTTTTCTATCGCTTATGTTGTTCTTTATTTTCGTAGGTTGATTTCGAACGGTGGCAGAGCGAGGAAGATGATGAAGATAACCAACATCCTGAAATAAATGCCAATAAACGTCTGCGAGACATACACGGTGATTATCCCGGATTGTATGAGAAATTGAAAAAAGACGAGTTTGGATACAGGAAAGGTATTTCAGTTTCTATCAAAAATTAAGTCACTTTCGTCTGTTCCTTGTACGTTTTAACAGCTGACGTCTCTCTCATGTCTCTGTGGATAGTGTGTTAATATTCTGACCAGCTGACTAGAGACGAAAATTGACCTCACTAAGTCACCCATGGATGGGGCATTATTCGTGAAGGGAATACTTAGTTATGTTGAGTTTCAAGTTTTATTAATTGCATACGTCATTGAATGCAATTAATCGACCGAACGTAAGTGAGGTCTAGATTCAAGACGACGATTTTGCAGAGTTATGTATGTATGTATGTATGTTTGTTCCGCATTCACAACAAAACGCGGCAATAGATTCGGATGAAATTTGACAGGAATGTTCCTCTTGAAATTGCGCGTCGATGTATATGTAAGGTTTCTTGAAATATTGCATTTTAAGGATAATATGAAAGGAAAAGGAATTACCTCCATACTAAAATATTACTATATACATTTATACTTCTGAACATAGGAGAACCCACACTATAGAATTATTCATGATAACCAGCTGTCGAGTTTATCATTAATTGCATGCAATTAATGAAACTCAACAGTATTCCCTTCACGAGTAATGCCACATTCATGGGTGACTTCGTGAGGTCTACTGTTCACAGAACTACTAGTAATAAACTCGACAGCTGATTAAGCATGTATGATTCTATAGTGTGAATTTTCCTATGTTCATAAGTATAAATGTATATAGTGATATTTCAGCATGGAGGTAATTCCTTTTCCTTCAATATTATCCTTAAAATGCGATATTTCAAGAAAACTTACATATACATCGACGCGCAATTTCAAGAGGAGCATTCCTGTCTAAATTTCATCAGAATCTATTGCCGCGTTATGTCGTAAATGCGGAACAAACAAACAAACATGAAGAGAAATGCAAAATCGTCGTCTGGAATCTAGACCTCACTTACGTTCGGTCAAAAAATGTGAGCCTATAATCAAAACCCTGTCCATGTCAGGGTCCGGCAAAGAAACCTCTCTGATTTCTATAGGCATTTTCAAAAAGAATAAGAAGCATACAGAACAATTACTTAATATTTTTGAATAGCCTTTATTATGTATAATACACTACTTGGTTTCGGAAACTATGTCCTATAAAATATGTTCCCATTTTTTGAGACATTCTCAATGTGTTTCTCCAAAGTTGTTCATAGTTTCTCGTTGAACTTCTCTTGGAATACCTGCCAAATAACATATTTTAGATCTTGCAGAGTTCTTGGAGGATGTTTGTAGCCTACACTTCAGCCTTCAGTTGAAGGTGATTAGTTGGGTGAACTTGGGGCCCGGAAATGTCTCCTTATAAAGAAACAAGACGTCCTGGGAACAAGTTTCTCAACTAGCGCACAAGGAGAATACAAAATTGTCTAATTAAAGAGCACAATATTGACTATATCACAGAACAATATTCATAGACAATATTGTGCTCTTTAATTATGTACAAGTATCACAACATCTCACCTGTTTCTGTGTCTTCAATTACAAAATTGTCGGTGTACGCTTTTTTGAATTGAAGATTTATCAATGCATGTGATCCATGAAACAATGAATGAAGATTGCTTGAAACAATCTGGAGTGGCATTATATAGTTTAATTGACATGTAATGGAAATTTTTCATTCAAGATCGCAGAAAAATTTCCATTACATAATTAAACTATATAATGCCACTCCAGATTGTTTCAAGCACTTACCTCTGTATAAGTTCAAAAATAAATTGAAAGAAATATTAATTAGACAGTGCTTATATACTGTAAATGAATTTTTTTATATTGAGTGGAATGAAGTCATGTAGCTAGTGTTCTCTATTGTTGTATTATTTTATTTCTTGTATTTTGTTACCATTAAGCATTTATTATTGTTTATACCTGACGATGTCTATGTACTTCATGTAAGTATTGATGACAAATAAAATTCTTGATTCTGGAAATTCTTGATTCTTGATCTTCAATCATTATTCACACTAGAAATTCCTAAATTATTATTTAATACCTTTCATTATAATTGTTCCACTTTCTACATACAGAACTGCATAGATTCCAATGGAGGACATTTGGAAAATGTTTTATTAAAAAATGATTTTTCACTTATTGTACACTAAATGGCTACATTTTCCTACTTTCTATTTGTAATGATAAAATTACAAAAATACAATTTTTAAACAATCTGTCACTTATTTAAATTGTCCCGTTTCACTGGCGAACCCTGTAGTTGTGAATAGGTGTAGTTGAGAATATGATGCATCACGAAATGTACAAATTCAAGTATAGCTTACAGCCTTACACTAAGAAGTTGGGTGGGATCGTCTACTTATTATTATTATAGCACCAGTTACACCCTTTCTCTTTATAATAGCCTACCTCCTATAATTATAATTATTCATTATAAAGAAGTTATACAATGCACATTATTTCAATAATATAATTTCAAATTCAATTAGCCTATAATACTATTATTTTTTTGCAGAGGATATGAAGAAGGTGTATCTTGTACTCTACAATTTGAGCCAGTTTGTGTTCTATATTTACATATTTATTGTGATGTCTGTGAGGTACGCCAAAGATAATGTCGGTAAGGAATATTTCATTGATTATTAATTGTTTTAACTAGTAATATTAATCAGTGTAATCTTTAAAATCACGCTAAATTAACTGAATCAGTAATATGAATAAGTAAATCAATTTATTAATCAGTGATTATGAATTGTCTTGCAGTAATATTTTCCTATTTTATTTGTGAATGTTTAAATAATACTATTTTAATTTTATCACATGTATTTTATTAATTGTCTTAATCAGGAATATAAATGAGTGAAATTTATTAAATCAGGTTGAATTCATTGAATTAGTAATATAGATAAGTAAATCAATTTATTAATCAGTGATCAAGAATTGTCTTACAGTAACATTTTTCTTATTCTATTATTGTGAATATTAAAATATTTCTATTTTTTCGAAAGCAAATCAGACAAAAGACAAAAGTAATACCGGTATGGTGATTTGGAGAGTACGTCGTTTTCAATGTATCAAATTTAGAGGTTTATTCTTACAAAAAATTGAGGATACAGTATAGTGGTGCCGCGAACAGAAGAGCCTTTAGCAACATGTCTGCCATTCACTGCTGCCAGCAGTCCAAATGAAAATTGTTCTACTCTCACCATCTGTCACAATTGAAATATTAAATATATTTAATAGAATATATAATATATTCTTGAATTAAATATATTTATATTTGTGGAATCAATATGATTATGATTTCCCTGCAACACAATATTTCATAATATTATTAGTTTGGTACTTCTGTGCAGGGTCTGTGCTCTCTGGTGGTGAAAATTGATACTTTGATTTGTAAACATGCATGTTTAGTTTTTGTGTCTAAACAACGCTCATGGTCAACATATTGTTATGAAAACAAACTGGGAAAGGATTGAAATTAAATAAAAATATAATTAACATTTGCAGGAGACCATAATAGGCTAGGTACTAATATTCATTGATTCATTTATTCATATTATGCTTGTTTTAAACCCATTCAATATTCCAACAAACTGCAAACAACCTACCTATTTGAGGTTAACGTAAAGCTCAGTACATAATAATTATCAAAAATGTCTTAAGGGAATGTTTTCGTAGTCACCTGATTTATGAGACACGGCCCTGTTCTGTAGATTATGGTAGGTCATGGCAAAGACTAAAAAATCATATTGGCAGTTGCAATGTGTGCTTTGTTGATTCAGCCTCTTGGAACTATAATTTAGTGTAATAGCGTTAGGTTGGCTAAAGTGATTTTTCCCTAGAAGTTATAGGTCTGCGCATGCGTAGTTACACTCTCACTTCCCTCCGCCATCTTGCCAAAGGCTCTTCTGTTCGCGGCACCACTATAGATACATCAACATGTTTATGAGTTTATCTCATTATCCGATTTCATGTATGAAAAATGTATGATGTCAGTCATGTGTTCGTCCCTACTGCGCTGGTACGCATCAACTCTGTCCATGAAATTTACTTTTACTGCACGACAAGCTTCCACTTCCATTTCGCCGATAGCTCGTTGGCAATCCTCCTTTCTTCAAATCATTGTTGTTTCGGGGTTTATAAACATACATCGATCTCATCTGAGGCCATTGATGTATCTTATTGGCATTGACAAGACATTGGGCACATCGGCAAAATGTAAGTGGAACCTTATGCCTAATTTGGAACCCTATTAATTAAATTATCTATATCTATAAAAGCGAAGGCACTGACTGATACATCACCAGAACTAAAAATCCACTGAACCGAATGAGTTCAAATTTGACAGGCACGTTCAGTTGGACGTTTAGACGCGCGCTGAGAACGGATTTTAGGAACTTTTCAAGGATACGCCAAATATTTAAGTTTTTCTATAGTTTTTCGGCGTTTTCTCAATTTTTTCGAGAACCAATCGGTAGAAAATGTTGATATTTGGTAGGTATGTTCAGATAAGGTCTAGAAATGTTGTGTTAAGATATTTTTGAATTCCGTTCAAGATTACGCCAGTAATCAGGTTTCACAAAATTGTAGATGTTTTGCGGGTTTCATATCTTCCGCCTTGATACGACCAATCCTTACTGTAAATTCAATGGTTCAGCGATACTATAGATAAACTAATTTGGAAGATATTGAATCAAGTTTCAAACTATGTACGATATAGTTCCCAAGGTTACGCTCAATATCAGCGTTTTACTATTTTTCGGAATTTTCCTTGGATTTTTCGAGAATAAATTGGTAGAAAATGTCGAAATTTGGTGAACAGGTCCAGATTAGATCTAGAAATGCTGTGTTCAATAAGTTTTGAATCCCTTCTGAACGGAATTTGCAGGCTAGCGAAGCGAGCCTGTTTGACTTACTGACACTGCTGATACTGTCGGGGGTCCAGGGGGCGGAGCCCCCTGGCTTGGCGGAGAAGGCGAGCGAAACGAGCCTGCCGGCTAGTTGTGCAATAATAGTTAGTGAATTTCACTAAAAGGGTTGATGCGTACCAGCACAGTAGAGACGGACACATGACTGGCATAATTTTTTATACATGAATTTGGAAGGTAGAATGAACATTTTGAGGTAGGCTATTTATTTTTTCGTTTAAAACCCTCTTCATTTGATGTATTGAAACCGGCGCTCTTTTTCAATCACCCCATAGAAAGGACTGCAGTTCTGTTGTATCTTTACAATATGTACAAGAGTAATATTTCTCACATTTTTCCAATGAAACGTTCTCAAACCTACTGTGTTTTTTAATTAAACAGATTTTATTTGTCATTTTCCAGATTCAATGTCAGGTACTTACGAAGCTGTCGGTACAGTTATGAAGTTTTGCCAGTTGATTCAATTTCTAGAAGTGATGCATCCTCTGTTTGGGTATACCACTGGTTCCACGTGTATTGCTTTTGCTCAGGTTGGTGAATTTCAGTCAATAATTAGCCTATAATAATGTAATTAACTGATTTTCGAATATAACTAAACAATAGTAAAATATGATCCTTGAGTTGATAAGAATGAGCAAAGTTCTTGCTCAGTTTAGTCAATTCCAGTCGATTATAATATAATCTAATTGATTGATAAATAAAATGAGAATCAAATACCCTTTTAAAAAGAACTTTGAAATTATTATTGCACATACATGTTTCGGGACTCAGCCCATTATCAATGTGGATAAAAATCTAATTAATTTTTATAAGGACATTCTCTATAAAAATTGTTGTTTTTTTATAGAACTCGTGATGGGAACTATTTTACTTCATATTTCCAGCAATGAAACTAATGATTACATTTGTTTTCTTTATTTACGTGCTTGCTGCTTCAAAATTACCAGTTTCTCTGTGTTATTATTATTAGCGTATGGCTTTATTTGGTGGGGAGACCAAAAGGTAATTCCACCTCGCCAACATAACCATGCTTCGCCAATAGGAAACATGATAAAAGTATAAATTATTTTCACTGTAATTTAGATTTCGGGAAGTCCTTCACAATTTAGAAAGTCCGAGAGCACTAAAACACAGGTCAAAACACTAATCCAAGACTGGAAAATTTGGAATTTAAGAAAAATTTAGAGCACCAAATTTTTACGTGTTATAATAATTTTGCCATGGCAACCAAAATTTCTCTGTGTAATATAAAAAATTTCTAAGTTATAATATAAATTATGATTTGCGTCTCATTTCAATGTGAATCTAAAGAGATTTAGCAAAAAATTGTAGTTTCGAGTGAGCTAGCCAATCAAAAGTGAAACACTGAATTGCTACACTTTGAGTAACTAAGGGGGGTCTTAAACAAGACGTGTAGCAAGCCGCTTCTTACTGGCGGCTAGCTACACGTCTCGTTCAAACACCAACAAGCCAGGTTATAGGACAGTAGCAAGCCTCAGGTAAGTAACAAGCCCCGGGACAGCTACATTCCGAACGTATTCAGAATGTAGAAAGTGACTTGTGAACTTACCAGCTTGTAGGAGGTCACGTGACAGTCTACAGTGCTCCTAGTGACAAATTTGAAACCTTTTTACCACAGCGCTCCTAGAGAAAAGTTTTGAAACCTATTTACTTCAGCCATTGGCTATTTACTCTATTAAGGGGGTCTTAGACGAGCCGTGTACAAGTCGCTTTTTACAAGTCACTTGTACAGGTCACTTTTTACTTACAGCTTCTACTTACCTTGGAGGCGCTTGTGGGCGTTTAGACGAATTATTAAGGAGTCACTTATAAATGTCAGCTTGTCGCAACAACTGTTGCAGTAATCTATTTATTTTCAAGAGAAATTTCAAACAATTAGACTACTTATAGTAATAGAGTAGATAGTAAATGGCTGTAGTGAATAGATTTTAAAACGTTTCTCTAGAAGCGCTGTAGTAAAAAGGTTTCAAATTTGTAACTAGGAGCACTGTAGACTGTCACGTGACCCCTACAAGCTGGTAAGTTCACAAGTCACTTTCTACATTCTGAATACGTTCGGAATGTAGCTGTCCCGGGGCTTGTTACTTACCTGAGGCTTGCTACTGTCCTATAACCTGGCTTGTTCGTGTTTAAACGAGGCGTGTAGCAAGCCGCTTCTCACTGGCGTCTCGTTTAAGACCCCCTTTACCCTAAGTACTCTAATTGTTTGAGATTTCTCATGAAAATAAATAGATGACTGCAACAGCTGTTGCGATAAGCTGATATTTAAAAATGAATTTTTAATAATTGGTCTAAACGCCCACAAGCGCCTCCAATTCAAGTAGAAGCTGGTAAGTAAAAAGCGACTGTACAAGTGACTTGTAAAAAGCGACTTGTACACGTCTCTTCTAAGACCCCCTTTATACAGTATTTGTAATTGTAATCATTCTTGTGTTTTCAGGTGACTGGTAGAGCGGCCATTTTGTTTTTTATGATCGATGCCGAGCCTAGAATGCAGAGCAAACCAGTTGTTTTCTATTTATTCCTTGTCTGGTCCATTATTGAGATAGTTCGGTAAGAATATAAAAATCTTAAATTAGGCTACTACTATTATTATTGCATCTACTGACCTGTATTAGCTATATCAGAAATGTCAATCGAGTAAAAATTTGTATAATTGTCAATAATCAAACAATAAAATTGTTTTAGATCAAATAATATAACATAAATTAATTGTTGATTACAGTAGAACTTCGATAATTCGTAGTGAAATCCTATGCCGGGTTTTTCCAAGCACACTCAAACTCAAGGGACCCTCAAATTATTATAGAACAGCTGACATTTTCCATGCTAAGTATAGGAAATGTAAACTTGAGGGTCCCTCAAATTTGAGTATGCTTGGAAAAACCGGACATTAGTCCCTTGAAATAATTTTCCATAATTAATAGCTTCGATAATTCGTAATCTTCCCTAATTCGTACGAAATCTTTGGTCTCATAAACTACGAATTATCGAAGTTCCACTGTATATTATCTAGGGCTCTAGGCTAGGCTTTTGTAAATGACAACTCTGACAACATCAGCTGTTAGAGAGTATAAGGAGCAGGCAAAACCGCCTAAATTTTTTGTTTCAGCTATAATATACTGTAATATGTGATGAAAAATGGTTGGCTGATTATTTATCATGCTTTCTCTGAAGAGATGACTTAAATCTCCAATAACCTTCTAACATTGTGTTGAGTTATTGAATAGCAGACACGCTATAAGCACGCTTTAAGCTATTTATTTTTTTATTTATAAAGACAAAACATAGCTACATAACTTAGTGAAACGAAAACAGGCATAGCTATAATACAATTTTGATGGAAATATAGTCCAAATTTCTGTTTTTGCTAAAGATTTCTACTCCAAGTCATGATAATCCGAAAGTTTGAGTGGTAGGTTGAGGTTGAGTGGTAGAAAGGACTTCCTAGTCCTAACTCCGCCTAATAAAGGATATTCTCATTTCATTTCATAATCCGGAAGTAATTAATGATCAATTTTTAATTTTCAAGTAATAAGTGACTCAGGTTATTCTCGATTGCAGCGGAGCGTGTTGGGCTTATGCTCAATGCGAAGTAGTCCTTGTCCTCCTCGTTGATTGCAAGTAAGGACAAGAAGTCATCAAAAATAGTCACTGATGTCCTGTTTAGACTCCCTGGCGACCAACATCTTCAGCCAGCAACATCCACCACGGGTTTCAAATACCTGGGGGTGTTCTTTTCACCTACAGGGGCTAGAGAATCAGGGGTGGATCAGAAACAGCTTCTGAGCAGGGTGACCCGGGCCCCACTCAAGCTACAGCAGCGCCTCTACATTGTCCGCCACCATCTGGTTCCTTCTCTTTATCACCAGTTGATTTTAGGGAAGGTGACCACCAAGTTGCTGCAGCACCTGGACATATCCATTAGGGCGGCAATCAGAGCTTGGCTGCGACTTCCTCACGACACTCCGCTCGGCTTTTTCCATGCAGTCTGTTCGCATGGTGGGCTGGGAGTTCCCTCACTTTCCGCCTCTGTACCAGTGTTAATCTATCACATGATTAACAAACTGCTGGGATCACGAGTACCCGTTTTTCGGGCAATTTCACAATCCACCTTGTTGCAAAGGCGTTTAGCGTGGGCGCTGTCAGCTGCCCGCCGATTTGACCCAGGGTTCCCTCAACTGACAGCAAGACCTGAAGATCGTTTCTACTCGAGCAGGTTGTACAACTCCACTGATGGTATGGAGTTGAGAGAGGCAGCTGATGTCCCTGCTTCTACGGCTTGGCTGTCAAATGCAACATCTTGCTACCCGGGTTCTGACTTTGTGGGGTATGTGCATGTTTTAATAAATGCGCTGCCTTCACGGGTCAGAACCACCCGGGGGAAGCTGACAGCCAACGTCCAATGTCGTGCGGGATGTTGCCAGGCTGAAACAACAGCCCACTGCATTCAGATGTGCCACCGCTCGTATGGTGGAAGAATCCTTCATCATGTTGCGATATGCAAAGTAGTTACTGCTCACTTGGTGAGAAAGGGCATATGGGAGCCCCATATTGCGACCTCTGCTGGCCTACGGAAGCCGGACATCATAGCGGGCAAAGATGGCAAGTCTGCTTTTGTCATTTATGCTCAAGTGGTGTCCGGTGCACAGTCGCTGGTAAGGCCGCATTTCATCAAACGGGACAAATATGCCGGCAACTCAGATGTAATGGACTATGTCTGGGCGGAGTTCGCTGTTCCCAACAATACAGCGATCCCAGTGCTTCCACTAACACTCACGTGGAGAGGGATCTGGGAGAAACGGTCAGAACGAACCCTATTAGATCTTGGGTTCCCCAAGTTCATGCTGATTGCCCTCTCTACGCGGGTGTTATTGGGATCGCTACTGAACTTCAAGCGATGGTTTGGCAGGAGCACGATTATGACTGCCGGCAGCTCTAGGCCAATCCCTCGTGCTGAAATTGGCTAGGAGGTCTGAATTGACCTCTGGGTGATGTTCACCTTTCTTTGTGGCCGTCACCTCTCACCTTCGTGTCCTTAGCTATCTGCTAAACATTCTTGAAAATATTAACTGTTTATAATTTTTTTCAGAATATGCTCATTTAGGCTGTCCAAGCAAAGAATACATTCTGGCAAGATGAAAAAAATTACTCTATCTTGGTCAATCTTGGTTACAAAATTTTGAATTTGGTCTCAAATTGTAAATCAGGATGTTTCCTACAATTTGAGTTCAAAATTTGAATCAATATCGACCCAGTTCGGCCATTCTCCCATCTTGCCAGAATGTTTTCATTGCTTGAACAGACTTGCTTATACTAAATTTTTAAATGCGTATATCCTACTCTGTTTATTTTGCAGGTATCCGTATTATATTGCTCAAATTTTCAAACTGAATGTTGGTTTCTTAACGTGGCTGAGGTACTCGGTGTGGATTCCGCTCTATCCTCTGGGCATTCTATGTGAAGGCATCATCATACTAAGGTAAGTGAATTATCAATTCTCAGTCTGGTGAAACAATCAAAATTCCTTATTTTTAAACGTAACTTGATTGTGTTTTTACAGAAAACTCTAGATCAAATTCAATTTACAATTTAAACATGTTAATTCTCATTTATTTATTCAATTTATTTACTTATTTATTCATTGGTACTGTACCTAACATATTCTTAGTTACACTTATTTTATTGGTCAATATTGCTGTAACTATACACTATAGTGATACACGATTGCTTGAGACGAAATAAACAACATTTTTGTGTTAAGGTAGGTTTTCCTTCATGCGAAACGCAGTTGAACAGCTGTAGCCAATCACATTGTAATAGCAGTTGTTTTGTCCTTAAGCTTGAACCAAGAGCACAAACAAGAGCTGTTCGATTGCGGCCGACCGTCGGACCGTTACGCAAAAAGGAAAACGTACCTTTACCCGCACAAATTTTGTTTATTTCGTCTCTAGTGATCGTGAGTAGGGTATAGTTGAAATAATAGCTATTTCTAGATTAACACTAATCATCACTGTACAGATTTGTTATAAACTGAAACTCGACATTAAAAGCTCAATTCATTAAATGAAAACGCGTTCATTGAATTAAATCATTAAGGCCCATTCTAGACGAGCGTCGAAAACGCGTTTATCTCGCTCGTGTTGACAAGCCCATTTAACATATTGGTTTCTGTCGAGCGCACGTTCCCGATGCGTCGAAAACGCGGCGTTTTCTAAGCTCGTCTAGAATGGCCCTTAGTAATAACTGTTTTATAAGAAAAAATGTACTTTCTTGTTGATAAAATTATGTGATTGAATATAGGCTTTTCTTTATCAACATATTTTTGACAGTCTGTTTGAATAAAATGACCGATTCTATATTTCTTATGTCTGTTGGCAGCCTAGAGTGGGTGGTAGTAGTCGGACATTTGCCGAACAGCAGAATCAAGCCCCATGAGAACAATGTAATTTTTATCAATCTCTCCGAGCAGATAGCGTCGTTATTTATAGACAGAATTTCAAGTTCTTCATATCATTGAAAAGAGAATTGAATTTTCCAGGGGGTGGACTTTTTACTTTTTGATATTAAGTTTATTTTAATAATTATTTTTAAATAATCAATTACAGTAACTATAAAAGAGTTGAACTATAAATTTTGAAATGAACAAAAAATTAGAAAGTCAACCCCTAGAGAATTTAATTCTCTTTCCAATTATAGAAAGAACGTGAAATTCTGTTTATAAAAAACGATGCTATCTACTCTGAGGGATCGATAAAAATTACATTGTTTTCATGGGACATAATCTTGCCGTTCCGCAGTTGGCCGTCCACTACCATCTACCTTTAAAAATAAGTAATTGACCGGCAACCGAGAGGTACCGGGTTTGATTCCCAGGTATAGGCACATTTTTTTTGAACAGTTTCATTCAATGAGTCTCCTCCTGCTATGCAGTACCTTGATCCATATTTGCAGTAGCAGAATTCCTTAGTAGCTTAGTTCTATTTATATACATTTGATATTTGAATTGATTATGATTATATTACAACATTTCATTCCAGAGTCTTTTTCCATTTCTGTGTAATGGAAATGGAATAATGGTTCTATTTGGAGTATTATATTGATGATTGTCTGTAAAAATTAGAATTGATTGAATTCCACTTGAAAAAAACTAGCTAATAAATGTAGATAGAAAAAAGTGAAAGGATTTTGAGGTCTTTGAAGTCCCGTTTCAGACACCATGAATTTTTGACGTCCAGTTTTTTGTTTTCTTTATGAATTTTAACGGATTGAATGACGTTTGGCAAACATAAGCTGTGCGTAGAGAAACATCATGTGTTTGCCAAGCTCTGTTCAATCTTGTAAAATTTATAAAATTTACAAAAAACTGTACGTCCAAAAATCGTGGTGTGTTGAACACGATGATTCAAATCAAATTCAAATTTATTCTTTCCTTGTACAATATAAAAAAAAATAATCAAATTGACATGTTCAATGTAAATTTTTAAAAAAATACACGATACTTGAGTTCGTTCGTGTGCTTAATTGAGAAATAGAAATTAGTCTCTTCATCTCAACTTGACGCTTGATTGAACTTTTCATTTTTCAGAAATATTCCCTATTTTGAAGAAACAAACCGATTCTCGTTGTCTCTGCCCAATGCCTGGAATTTCACGTTTCACTGTCCGACTGTGATGAAACTCTATCTCCTGTTTCTATTCTTTCCTGGTGAGTCACACTATTTTTTCAAATGTTTTATCTTGTCACTTTATAAGGGAGAATTCTAAGAGTGTGATCATAGTGGGTTAAAAAAATAGGGTGGAGTGAAAACCAAAAATTTTTGATAATCGTAATGGAATAGTTAGTTGGTTATAGTTGCCAATTGGAATGTAAAAGCAACCCTCAAAATATGGGTTCTTAGAACTTATATCTTCAGGTGCCCCAAAAGCATCAAAGTTTAATAAATTTAGCAAAAATTGAAGTTTTTTAAAATTTTGTTGAAAATTTTACTTTCCAGAGTTGAGATGGTGTATGAATTTTACTTCATATTAAGGTCTCAATTGATCACCGAAAAAATCTCAACACTCTTATATTTATATTGAAAGGGGTTGAAAATCTTGATATTTTGCTAAAAATCGGAAAATTTCAAAAGGCTTTGAACATTTTCTAACTGAGTGTGGAGAAAATGTGATATAATTTCATATTTTCAACGTCCACTTTCAATGTGCTTTATGCAATACAACTTGATAACAATTGATTAAAAGAAACTTACAAATGTTTGCAGTTGGTCCTTCTTCAGGACATGTTACTTGGACATCAGGGATTTGAAGTAGAATGACAACCTTTTACAAGCTGTTGATATTATCAAATTGACATTAATATGTATTAATAGTATGGAACTATTAATAATTGTGAATTCAATGGCAGAATCATACATAACATTCAAATACACCAAGAAATCATGGCATATTGGTTAAGATGCCAGCTACAATCAAATGAATTACCATTAAATTACTTATTTAACATCAAAATTGTGAAACGGTGTACCTAACTCATTTTTCAGGGTTGATAGTTTGTAAGCTGCTGCTACCTTTTGTGGATTTCAATAAAAATGATCCTTTCTGAGCCAAGTTCAAATTATAAGGTGACTCAAAGCAATAAAATCTAAAGAAAAATTTCAAAAGTTTGAAGCTTGCTTTAATGCATTTGAAGTTCAAAATCAAATTCTGTTCTCTACTCCAGGTTCTATTCATTATATATTGGTCCTAATCATTAAACTTAATAATTGTTAATTATTTTTAATTGTGGGACATATAACCATTTCATCAGCAAAGTGGAATAGTATGTCACATCAGCATACTCCATAGCATACTGATGATGTGATTAAAATATTTTTTTGTAATTATCAAATTATAATGATGTTGTATCAATGAACTTGATATTCATGATAATTTGTAATAAGTTATCTCTTTTTAGGGATGTACACAATGATGAGACACATGTACAATGCTCGAGTTAAGAAATTGAAGCCGAATTTTTGGAAAAGAAAAATGAAATGAATGGATCATTTTTCATAGTCAACGTGTTGACAATACTGACGGAACAACATCCATTCTGGGATAATAACGTATTTTGGCTTTACAATGTCAATGGATACACCAATTCGATAAGTTTTTTCGAACGCATGCCTTATTTACCAAATAGTTGTAACTTGTTTAAAAAACTTTACCAAAGACAAAAAATAACGACTTATCCTAACTATTAATAATTGGAGTGGAGTATTATAGTTTGTCCAAGCAAAGAAGACCCTCTGGCAAAATGGGAGAATGACTCAAGCTTGGTCAATATTGGTTCAAAAATTATTAATTTGACCTCAAATTGTAGGAAACAATTTGATCTACTATTAAGACCAAATTTATAATTCTTGAACTAATATTGACCAAGCTGGAGTCATTTTCCCATCTTGCCAGTGGCTCTTCTTTGCTTGGACAGACTACATATTAGACTCAACTGCAATAAGTGAATTATGACTTAGTGAATTAGTGACTTTTGTGAATCTATTCAAATTCAATTGTTCCTTGGTTTGCTTGGAATTTCTTCCTTTTTTTCATTTAGCGTATAGATATTTTTTGTATTAGGATGTTGAGTTTCAAAAATTATTTCATATTAATATTCCTATTCCAGCTTCTAGTCCACAGTTACCTCTACGTGTATCATTCATATCTACATGAATATAATAATTCTATTATCATGTCTTATTCATCATATTTAATATGAGGATGGAAATCTAATGCATATTTAGGTTTTTTGTGAATTTTTATATGTGCTTTGGGCCGTAAATTATTATTCATCTTGATCTCAATTTCATTATTAAATTCATCAATTTATCTAATCTATTGTATTTAATAAACGTTAATAAAACTGCAATGTTTTCTGGCTACAAATGTAATTTACAAATTTTGTTGTTGAATGAACAACTATTCTTTCTCATATTCCAGCGATACTTTTTGAACTATGTGAATTCTCTCGCGATAACTAAAACTAATATTTTATAATGAAATAGTTTGAAATATTTCGTGGATTATTCCTATCTCGTTGGATTTATCTTGAAATTCTTTTTTTATTTTGTGTTTATGTTGTGTGTTCACAATGTTGTTATTCATCGAGGTTGTCTAGTCTGCTTTATGATAAGTTATCATGATTTTAGAATATGAAATGGATTTTTCTATGTTTATAATAGAAGTATTATATTAAGAAGTAGGGTTTTCGTCCAATACAGTAGATAGCCGCCTACACCGCCATTCCAACCCTATTTTGACAATGCTTATTGCTTTTTGTAAGGTTTTACGGCAATCAAAATTTTTGATTCCTACCAAGTTCAACGAATATTCATAATTTAGCTACAACGGGTTTCCCTAAATCTGTATCCTTCACAATTAAAATCTTTGGCGATTTAAAAAATGTTTCTTGAATTACAATTAGAATTAATTCTAATTATTTCTCAATCTGATCTAATCAATTCCAATAACAAACAATTTTTCAATGACTTGTTTAGTATCTATTGTTATAATTATTTTTTCCATCATATTTAGTTGAGCTATTAACTAAATATCAACTAAGCTGCCTCTATTTAAACCTGGGAGGGCGAAGTTAGGGCGCAGCCAGCCCTCTCTTACTCGTACACTTATCCCTAAGAATATTTATACCAAAGAATGTACTAACTTTTTAGATATTCAAAATATTAATTTATAAATGAAAATTTCAATCTCCTTCTCTAATCAATAAGATTATAAATATTAACAGGCCTATATAATGTGAAATAATTATTCTTTCAAGTAGTGTTCATTATCAAAAAGACTCATTTCAAGAGCGTATTATCAAATTTTCTTTTCATTGTCATTTTACAACAAGGTTATTAAAGACAAGATTATTCCGATTTTTGAGAATTTGAAAAGTGGTGGGGGAACCCAGAAAATACGTAGTTCAGATCAACAACATATGATATTTTTCACTAGAAAATATTATTAGCGCATGCGCACTGTACAAGACTTTCTGATGTGAACTACCTCAAATTCTTCTCTCCCCACCTGCTTTTCATTTTGCCCAAAATCAGGCATTATGGAACAACCTTTTTATAATAACCTTGATTTCACAATACAGTAATCTAATAATCTGATCTTTTGGAATGTAATCTTATTCAAATATTCAATTAAGAATCCAAACTTCAAGAATATGTGACTTGTTAATCTAAAATAATCTGTAAATCAAAATCTTTGACATTTTTAGAAACGAAATACAATGAATAGTACAATCGAAAACTAGTCTACAGATGGAGCTGAAATCTAAAGTAATAATCAATTGTTTTCTTTAATAATATTACGAGCATTCTTGTTATTTCTTTTGAAGTTTTTGCTATTTATAGTAGATATCTATTTATATTAGGATACCTTTATCATTAAGAGATGAACTGTTCTAAATTATTATAGGTTAAGGGTACACTTCCAAAGTGATTCACATGTTTGACACCAAAGTAATTGTAATATTGTTATAGTACTGATCTTTTGATTGTTTGTAGTTTGT
Source organism: Sogatella furcifera (assembly GCA_017141385.1). NCBI lineage: Eukaryota > Metazoa > Arthropoda > Insecta > Hemiptera > Delphacidae > Sogatella > Sogatella furcifera. The sequence continues at coordinate 10,696,657 of CM029553.1, forward strand.
AGCGGCAAGTTATTGTGATTATTCTTGCTTGTAGTCTGTCCAAGCAAAGAAGACATTCTGGCAAGATGGAAAAATGACTCTAGCTCGGTGAATATTGGTTCAAAATTGAAAAATTGGTTTCAAATTGTAGGAGAAATTCTGATCTATAACTTTGAAACCAATATCGACTGAGCTGGAGTCATTTTCCCATCTTGCCAGAATATATCGCTTTGCTTGAACAATCTATAGACTGTATTTGATGGATTTTACGGTCATGTGATTGTATATCATACTACTTTTATTATACCTTATGAGCTAATAACCGTTTCATTTAATTGCTGTTTGTTCCTTTTTTCTCCTCCTTCGTCTCCTCCTCCTCCTCCTCCTTTGCCATCTCCTTTTTCTTCAATTTTTTAAAATCTTTTCTTCTGAAGACTCAATAAAACTTCCTCTATAGTCCATTCACGTTGGCTTGAGACGAGATAAACAAAAGCTTTGCATGTGTTTGTGTGCGTCTGCAGTGGCTTTGTTTTAGCCACGACATAAACAAGTCACAGCGATGCCGAAATCCCAAATTTTGTTGTCGGGACCGTAACCAAAGCATTGTCACAAAAACTTTCACTATAATTGTTTGTTCACTTTGGGTTCATACAGTCGAGAGACAACTGAAACAAGCAATTTTCCAATGTGTATCTTTCAAAACGTTTACTTGAAGACACTTATTCTGAATTGCCTACAACAAAATTCGTGATTTCGTCATTGCTGTGACTTGTTTGGGTCGTGGCTAAAACAAAGCCACTCCAGTCGCACGCACACACATTCAAAGCTTTTGTTTATCTCGTCTCAAGCCATCGTGAATGAACTATAGATCCGGTTATTTCATTTTTTAATAATTTAACATTATCCTTGTTGATTTTATTAATTTTAAAACATATATTTATGGAGGAAACATATGCGAAGGTATGTGGAATAAATACAAAATACTCTTTATTTTCTTACGTTTATTTCGAGAAATTCAACAATCCATCAAATCTTATTCACATTTATCATGAAAACTCTTTACAATTTAAAACTAACTATCACATAAAATATTTTATTAAATAACATAGTACAGTATTAGCAAAACGTAACATCACTTGGTAGTTGGTATAAACAGTGCGCGTTGTGAATGGAATTTTATCTTCCTAATTACATTTTAATATTAAACTGGAAATGTTCAATAAAATAGCCATCAGTCATAATGATTATATTCATTGTATTGAAACATTGATAACGTAGTCATGGCCCAAATGTAGGTTATGTGACATTATTTATTCATTTATTCACAAACAACTAAATTTTATATCTAAACTAGATTGATTTTCAATGCTTCAGATGACATGAAATAGAATTCACGAACCGAAAGTTGGTATAGTCTGTCCAAGCAAAGAAGACATTCTGGCAAGATGTTGAAATGACTCCCGCTCGGTCAATATTGATTCAATTAGTATAGATTTAGTCTTAAATTGTAGATTAGAATGTTTTCTACAATTTGAGACCAAATTTATAATTTTTGAACCAATATTGAGCGAGCTGGAGTAATTATCCCATCTTGCCAGAATGTCTTCTTTGCTTGGACAGACTATAGATTTTTATGACATTCATATTTCTGTGTGAATTGATTTTAATGATTATAAATGATTGATTGGTTGGGACTCAAATAACGGGAGAACTTTAAAAAAATCAATGAATTACTGAATTGTATCATTGAAGGAGACATTCATTTATCATTTGAATATATGACACAGTATCATTTGAATGTATGATACAGTATTATTTGAATGTATGATTCAGTATCATTTGAATGTATGATACATTATCATTTGAATGTATGATACAGTATCATTTGAATGTATGATACAGTATAATTTGATTGTATGATACAGTATCATTTGGATGTATGATACAGTATCATTTGAATGTATTTGCTACGGTATCATACGAGTTTATGATACTGTATCTTTGAGTTCTTGAAACTGCTGGTTCTGGAGTTGGTGAGATTGGAGTCCGTGAAACTGCCTGACCAGTCTGGTTTGGAGTTGGTGAAATTTGGAGCTCATGCATGTCTCCCATAAAGGGAGGATCACTGACCAAGATATTCCATTCTTATCGCGCGCGGACTATAATTAATGATATTATAATAGATAGGATGTAGGCCTACTTCAGCTGGATAATTCGAAAAAAGCTTAATAAATCATGTTTATTAAGTTTAGTAAAGTATGTTTATTGTGTTTAGTTGATAAAAAATATTTATTATTTATTTGTTAATGGAAAGACAGTGATTAAACTTTGTCTATTCTCGGTTACATCAGTTCAAGTACAGATTCTGTGTGAGATGTACTGGTAGTCCGTCCAAGCAAAGAAGACATTCCGGCAAGATGGTAAAATGACTCTAGCTCGGTCAATATGGTTTAAAAAATTATAAATTTGGTCTTAAATTTTAGAATAGAATGTTTCCCACTATTTGAGGCTAAATTTATGATTTTTGAAACAATATTGACCAATCTGGAGTCACTTTTACAATATTGCCAGAATGTCTTCTTCGCTTGGACAGACTATAAGTTACATCTCATTGAACACCATCAAATAGCTGAAGAATGAGTATAGTGAAATTATTATATTGTATTATGATGGTAAGTAATTGAAACTCAATTTTGACAGTAAATGTCAGAATCAATAATTAATAAGCAAGGTATAATGAATCAGCACAGAAAAGTTTGAAAAAATTATTACATCGAACTCCATCCTCATGAAATAGTAACTAAAATTTAACATTTAACAATATAATAATTAAGTTTGGTTTGTAATTTTCAATTCGTTTGTTTGTTGAAAGCTCAGCAATCCTGTTTTCAACATTGAAAAATATAATGCTCTGTATAGAGGATACAGCAATCAGTAATTTTTAATGAAGAAGCTATAGAATCACTTCATGAACTATGAATGTTATCAAAATATAGTTTACAAAAATATCCATAGTCTTGTTTCTACTAATCTCTAATGATTAATAACTTCTTTAGTCTTTATCACATTCATTTCACAACATTGATTATGAACTCAGATCAATATTGATGAGCATGGAAAATGTGATAATAAATATTTTTTTACATCAATAATTATTAGTAATTTTTCAATTTTAATAACTACATCAAGCATTTACATGTATAGTAGCTAAATTTTTAATATTAACATAATCAGTCAGTTGAATTTTATATATAGATAGTCTGTATATAATTTATAAATTTTTGCGTATATCCTATATTTCATTTCGTGGATTTATTTGATTGATGTTGCTTTCCATGACGAAATACTAATTAACACTTATATAGTAGAAAACGACATGTATTTCAAAGTTAATTTTGGTAAATCACTTACTTATGGCTTAGTGAAGTGGGATGCATTTCACTCCTGAAGAGGAGCTTCATCAGCCTGCCACCAGGGGGACAAGTTCGTAGGGGTTGGACTGTGTGGCCATGATGTGTGAAAAAATGGTATTTGATTTGAAGTGTATTTGGTCATTTATAATGTTTTGTCTGTCCTGTTTAAACTGTTTGTAAATTTCATATTGCTCTAGTGTGTTCAGTTTCTGGCTTTTGTGATGTATATGTAGTATTTCCATGTCAGTTTGAATGTTTTTGTGTTGGTGTCCTGTGCTTATTAAATGTTCTGCAAATGTGGATTCTGAATTTGATTTTAATGCTTTTATGTGTTCTTTGTATCTTATGCTGAAACTACGACCAGTCTGCCTAACATAATATTTGGGACATGTATTACATTTCAGCTTGTATTCTCCTGTTTTGTTGTATTTTTCATTTGAGTTGTCTGTTTTGAATGTAGCTGTCTTCTGTTTCAATTGATTTTTCAAGTTGTTACTTGTCCTGAATGCTGTTCTGTAGCCTGATTTTTTAAAGATGAGAGCAATTTTTTGTGATTTTTCATTGAAATATGTTAATGTGATGTATTTGTTTGAATTTGGGGGGTTTTTCTTCTTGTTTTTCATTTTTTGTATGATTTTGTCAATGATGTTTGTCCTGTATCCATTGCTTTGTGCTAGGAAATATTATGGTGTTCAGTTCTGTCTGATAGTCTTTTTCTGATAGTGGGATGGTTAGCAGCCTGTGAATCATTGAATTGAAAGCAGCTATTTTATGTTGTTGTGGGTGGTTGGAAGTTGAGTGTATGAGGGTATCTGTCATTCTAGGTTTTCTGTAGATCTTGAATTTTGGTTTGTTGTTCATTTTTGTGATTGTGAGATCTAAAAAGTTCAAGCTATTTTTGCATTCATATTCTCCTGTAAACTGTAGGTTCCTGTGTACTTTGTTCAGATCTGAGAGCTCTGAGAGATCTGAGAATCCACATTTGCAGAACATTTAATAAGCACAGGACACCAACACAAAACATTCAAACTGACATGGAAATACTACATATACATCACAAAAGCCAGAAACTGAACACACTAGAGCAATATGAAATTTACAAACAGTTTAAACAGGACAGACAAAACATTATAAATGACCAAATACACTTCAAATCAAATACCATTTTTTCACACATCATGGCCACACAGTCCAACCCTAAGAACTTGTCCCCCTGGTGGCAGGCTAATGAAGCTCCTCTTCAGGAGTGAAATGCATCCCACTTCACTAAGCCATAAGTAAGTGATTTACCAAAATTAACTTTGAAATACATGTCGTTTTCTACTATATAAGATTTATTTGAAAATGATTTTGAAGGCTCAGATACACCATATAGACTTGATCCAAGATCGACAGATCCACTTTATCATTGAAAAATTCTATGGGAATAGATATCATCATGATTATACCACAAGAAATCATAATAATAATAGCTTAGAGTACTAAGATATTAGCATTGTACTTCACAGAAACCTTGCCCTTATAATTTTATAGTCTGTCCATGTCCAAGCAAAGAAAACCCTCTGGTAAGGTGGGGAAATGACTCAAGCTTGGTCAATATCTGTTTAAAAATTATAAATGTGGTCTTAATAGTAGATCAAAATTGGTTCCTACAATTCGAGATCAAATTGATAATTTTTGAACCAATATTGACCGAGCTTGAATCATTCTCCCATCTTACCAAAGGGTCTTCTTTGCTTGGACAGACTATACCCTTTTAGGTGATTATTAAACTGTTTGTTATTAGATCATCATGAAAGTCGAGGGAATTTTAATATATATTAAATAACCGACTATTTCACAACTATAAATTGGAAGATTCTCGTAAATCAAGATATAAATGAATACATGTATTAATTCAGTAAAATTGAAGCAGTACCCCGACTTTTGAATTGCTACTAGTTATTTCAATAGTAAAAGAGGTCCAGAAATGGTTTCTATGATGAAAATTGTACAAAATTGGCACAATATCATTATGTGGCATAGTTTCTATCCAAATTTAGAAAAGTTGGGATACAGGTTTACGTTTCTGCTAAGAAATTTGCTGTTCGAGTGGCCTCACGCCTATTCTATTAGTTGGATACAAAAGTGAAAATTGAAGATTTGAGCAAACAATATCATAAAAGCTCGGTACATAACACCAATGGTACTAAACATCAATATCAATTATAAACATTATAATATTTTAAATATTTTCCATCAAGAGTCTTACTATTCATTTTTTATGAGATAATACAACTAACAGTTGTATTCCAATAAATAGGCTACTAATTCATTCACTTACTTGACAATAAGATTTCAAATGAAATTCTGTATCAAAATCCAATCTGTTGCCATTCTAGTGGGAATGCAGAATAAGAAGCCGAATTGTTACTAGAATCGTGACGAATTTCATTGGAGATGATGACGTTGAAAATGATGATGATCTACTTGTGTCATTAAGCTCCGAATTTTCTCCTTTCTTCTTATTCGACCCACCTGGAAAATTATGTATACTTTTATTTAAATAATTCATATTTTAGGGGTAGAAATTACTGTAGATGAAATTTGTAGGGCTGATGATGGTAGTACTGAATCTCTTCATGAAAATATTCAAACTTCGAGTATTTTATCAAATTATATAATTTCAATATCTCAATGGTACTTTGTGATTGTTTTGTGTTCATTGGCTCTATTATAAATTTAAAAAAAATTATCATTAATCTCCTCCGAATCAGGGTGAGAATATGTCAAAAAGGTGAGGCTTAAGGTTAAATTCAAATTCGTTTATTCATAAAAAGACATGTTTGAAATATCAGTGTCACAGGTAATGAATTTTCTCCCTGCATGGATGATTAGTCCGTGTGCAGGGAGGAGTCGCATGATTAGACAGTCAAAAAGCAAACACTATGGTGATAAATTAATTCACAATAAAATTATCAATACTAATAATTAAAAATAATGGGAGATTCCCATGAAGATCATATAATACCTATTGATCATTAACCCTTTCCAGCCCCATGGGTCCATATGGCCCCGCCATGGTGGATAAAAAGAAAGTTTCAACTAGACGGCAGCGTTATAGGGCTGATTGGCAGTAATGGCTTTTATTTAAAAGTTATCAAATGGCTTTAATTATTAAATGGTATTGCGTTAAGTAAGCTAATCATCAGTATTTTGTGAATTGGGATAGGGGAGAGTGGGCCACGTTGAGACATGGGCCACTATGAGACTTTAACACTTTTCCTATTCAGAGCTTCTTGACAGGTCCAGAACTGTGGTGGAAGTTTTTAAAAGCTTACTTCAATCAACAGATCCACTTGGAAGTTCACCATCACCGCTTCTGTGATAATTATCACAAAAAGTCTGTTTTTGACAGTTGAAGTTACTCTCTCAACAGAGTAATACTCTTTTTCAACAGAGTAATACTCCCAGTAGATAAGTTGAAATTCTTCAGTTATTATTAGATAGCCGAAAAGCCTTGTTTTTTATTGATGTAATGATGCAGTATGAACGATGTTTCTAAGCTCCAAATAAGTTTTAAAGATAGAAGAAATTAAGAATGTGCTTTGGGCCACAATGAGACATATAATTTCGTAGATAGTTGCTACCATCAGCTGGTTTTTCGGTAAAATAACTCAATAGATGATATTTACTATCAAAATTGCTATTGAGTATAGTAGTAGCTATGTCAGCTATTGAGTTTTTTATGAAAATCAGCTGGTAGTAGGAACTATCTTTTATCAGATAATACATTCAGCCAAATGTGACTAAAACTTCAACCAAGGCAATAGAAATCCTATTATATTAAGCGAGTAATTTCTGTATGTATGTATGTATGTATGTTTGTATGTGGAACCACGGATCTAGAAAACGGCTCTTACGATTTTATTGAAATTTGAAATGTAATATAACCGTGATGGAAAAATAAGATTGCACCAGGTCTCATCTCCGGGAAAACTCTCTGGCAGGATTAATAAAAGAATTAAATATTCCTCATTCAGGCATAATCCCAAGTACTGCGTATAATGGCTGTAATCGATTGCTGACCAAAACTATCCAGCTGGAGTAAAAGGAGTTACATTCAAGTCTATAACACATGTTCATGCCAAAAAATTTTGAGAGGTGATCATATCAATTAGTGCATTTCATTTGAAAAAATGCACTATTGGTCTTGCCCTGACAATCGAAAATTTATGATGTGATATATTTTTTACACGTTTCCGAGCCCCTAGAACACGAATCTGATGTCCGTTCAAATTCATATATCTATATATATATTTATATATATATTTATATATTTATATTTATATATGTACAGTTTCTTGTTAACACGATAACTCCCGAAGGGCACTCCCGAAGGGCTTGTCGGAGAGCGACCAAATTTTGCACAAAAATTATTAGTGTTGATATCTCGGTCAAGTTCGTTAACCAGCCAAATTGGTCCAAGGGTAGGGGGTGAAATTAGGGGGATGAAAATTTTGAAAAATCACTACAAATCGACCAATAATGTGATCGTTTTGAAAATTGGTGGGTATAATACCCTTATTATTCCCTACAATTTGAGCCATCAACGAAAAAAATCCAATAAAAAATGGCAGAGAAAATGGCGAATAACACAATGCCAAAAATTGTGTTTTTCGAAAACGGCGCCTTTGAATTCATACCCTAAATAGCTCATTATAAGTCATATAATTTGAGCCATCATAGAATTGCATTTGAAATGCACTCTTCCCGACCGCCAGCTGCCGGAGTGAATTTTTTTGAATTTATTTTTTATAAGGAGGTTCCTTGATTTTTTACAATAACATATTTATGTAATTCAACAGTTTGGCCGCAGCTTCAGAGCAAAGCTCGGTACCAGATATTTTATATAATTGCTGTATGATTCATATTTGATCATAATCAAGTATATGATTAGTCAGAATAATTTACTAGGGGCTATTTCGTAGGTTGTCTCATAGTGGCCCATACCTGGGCCACAATAAGACACTTGCAAGTGTTTTTTAAAACATCAATAATTATTATTTGCACCTGAAAAATGTATTTGAAATACCAGGAAAATGTGTGCAAAACTCTAAAATATTGTTTAAAACTCCTTTGAACAGCATACATTCAATAGAAAAAATTTAAAAAATAGAAACATAATTTTTGTCTCATTGTGGCCCACCCTCCCCTATTCATAAATAGGGCGAATGTAGGAGAGCAGCCACCTGCTCACTCTACGCTTGTAAGACACCTTTTTATTAGTACTCTACGCTTGTAAGACACCTTTTTATTAGGACTCTACGCTTGTTAGGCTTAGGCTTGAGGTTTATACTATACTATGATATACAATAAATCATTTGATATAGATGTGGAACTATGTATATACTATGTAGCACCCGCAGCCTAACTATAAGCCCCACCTTATTTGACATGTTCTTACCCTTATTCTTGGAGTGAAAACCCCTTTGACCAAATCATAAAACATAAATTTCGTCCTATCCTAGAAATTTGGACAACTTATATCTCTCAAAACTTTGTTAGAAATATTAGGGCTTTAACACTAATATTATAGTTTTATCACTAGCTCTATCACGTAGTTTTTACGCCACGTATTTATATTTGTTATTGAATGCTGTAAATATATACGGTATTAAGAGAAAGAATCGATATTTTCAAATTTCACTTTAATAATAAATTAGATAAATACCAATAGTAGGTATAGCTGACATCAAGGCCCTCGCGTAAGGAGTGTGCGACCGCATAGGGCGCCGCGGCGGCTAATGCAAAACGAGGATTTCAAAAATTTTAATTGGGCTATTAGAATAATTTTCTCACTATTTGATAGAACTTTTTTACTAACAACTTGAATCCACAAGAAATTATTTCCTCTTCATAAACTCACTCAGCATAATGAATTGATCAATCAATTTAAAAACCACTATCAATGTATGAAGCAAGCCAATAAACGCCCCTCTTGGATTTAATTCTATTGTTGCCTGACAACATCCTTACACTCTGTCGACCAATTACAAGCCAGTTTCAGATAAAAACTTCTTCCTATAGGCTATTTTTGCCGAATTGTTGTAGTTTTTGAAACTTTTTTCTGGCAAGAGGTCGCTATTAGATCATGAATAGTTTGAGTTCTATTTCATTTTATTCATCGTAATAAAAATAGAACTAATGAGTATAAGATGGGAGTGCGAAGTCATATTTTTATGTCATTTCATACAACATAAAACTATTGAAGTTTAGTACTGGCCTAATTTACTTAATACAGTGGAACCTCGATAATTTGTACTTCATGTACTTCAAGGTTTTGTACGAATTGGGGAAGATTACAAATTATCAAAACTATTAATAATGGAGAATTATTTCAAGGGACTGAGCTTTCACTAATTATATTTATAGAGAATTACGATTTATAGAGGTACAAATTATCAAGGTTTCACTGTAAAAGTAAAACTGAGTCCAAATTCTATAAATAAAATCTTCAAATACTAATTTGATAGAATATTACCAGCCTGGATACATAAATAAATATGATATTAGCTCAAGATCGTCAATAATAAATCAGTGTAATTTTTGTGTATGATAAATCATCAATCATTTTCTTGCTATAGTCGACCACAGATCATTGGAATGACCAAGGTGACGGGATTGTTGAGCCCTGTTGCCATTGTTATCCATCCTCACCCAAACAAAACATCACTCCTTCTCTCTCACACACACTCTCTTACTAGCTACCCCTAAGTATGCAGCGGCATCACTGGAGGGAGAAACAGGGAGTGGTGTCGGAAGAATTGGTTGTCCTTGGTTATTCCAATGATCTGTGGACGACTATAGCAGCCATTTTCCAAGACAGAACTCACAAAACACTGTCAACCAATAAGAAAAGAGCAGGCGGGACATGAAGGCGTGTCCAAGTCAAATCAGAAACATCACCTGTCAACTGCTAACATCTACTGCTGGAATTTGGAAACTCTTCTAACCTCTGTTTTCGGCCATTTCGATCGTAGGCGGAGCTTGGAGGCGGGTCCAATGGAAGTCAAAGCAAGTCACCCTATTGCGACTGCCATCTGCTGGATCAATTAGGAACTATTTCGAATTTTATTCAAGAAAGTTGGGTAGAGCAGTGAAAATGGCTGAAATCTTCAATTTGCTTTTATCGAGTTTCCAATTTTTTGTTAAAACATCTTTATTTCCAGTAAAATAAAATATTCATGATGATTCTGTGAGAAATTCATTATTCCCTTCCTTATGTGCTTCCAAGCAAACTAATAAAATTAATTCATCAATTATTTAAAATTTAATCTTTTAGTACAATACAATGTTTTGTTCAATGTAGATAGGCTACTAGTTATTTTTTATTAATTCCTTCAGGCTTTTGCTTATCACGTATCCAATACATGAAAATACGGAACAATAGGCTACATTAAAATAAGCAAGTCCCTATATAATCCTTTTTACCACACCACAAGCAACATTGAAATTGCTTATGAGAAAAATGTGAACATGCAAGGCAACTATACTCCGTCCACCGAGTGTTCGGACCTAAGCCTCGCCTCCTAGGCTCTGACGTTATGATCCGACCAGCTCACAAGCGGTTGCAATTGCCTGGAACGTAGAAATTACTTGACGATATTGGAACTAAGGTGCCTTTAAAATATTGATGTTTTTATGGTTATTATTTGTTGATCGGCATAATTCACATCGTTCTAACAAAAGAATGATTATTATCAACATCACTTGATAGAATTATAGTTGATGAAACAGATTATTCATAATCATATTTTTGTTATTATTATTTCGACTGCTCCCTTTAAGCCAGGAATTTTAAACTCATTCAACTATACACTAACGTTCTACAAATTCAAGTATATAACCTAATCTGTATGAAGTTCAAAATTAATTATAATTATGTAAGAAATGAATGTAATTATTGTATGTACTTTGAATTCAATAGAACCAATACCGGTACTTTTAAAAGAATTATGCTGTTTTGTTGAACAAAGAACAAATCATAACCGCCAAAAAATCTTCCATGAGAGGTTTGAATAATTTAAATCAGCTGAAAGAACACAAGAACATAAATTTTGAAAGATTCACTGAAAAGTGGAAGGCTTGCGTTTCCAATATTTTCACAGCATGACTGTGACCTAAAAAGTAACAACTGCAGCATGATGATCTTACTTGCCATTGGCTACAGCTGCCTGCGACGTCAAAATGGAGGAGGAGCTTAGGTCCGAACACTCCGTGGATGGAGTATAGAATTATGTTTGGTTTTGAATACGGTATATTATAATATGTTGGATTGCATTCTTCTGGTAATGGGGGGCGCCTGCCAAAATCTTGCACAGGGCGCCAAAAAAACATGCGAGGGCCCTGGAAACCATATATTAAGGCGGTTGGTGAATGACTCTTATATTTATTATCTACTCTGACAGGACAGTCGGCGAGCTGTTTGCAAGAGCATATCGGAAAAGAGTTTACTTGTATAAATTTATTTTACCCGACACCCACCTTCCATATAAGCGATTTGTTCATCAGTTTCGTTAGAGCCAGCATTGTGATACAGCTTGATCTCTGGAAAAAATGTATCAATGATTTCAATTACAAATTTTATTCATTCACACACAAACAAACACAATATATTACATTTCTATTATAATAGAAATAAACTACATTAATAACATTGCAATATCAAATAAATTGAATAGCCTAATGAAAATATAAATTAATTCATTGTAACGCCATGGTTACTGCAGGATCAAACAAATATTCACATTGAATTGAAAAATATGAATGAATAAAAATATCAATTTTTAATACATTACAACGCCACGATTACTTTAGCAGCAAACGAGCATTCACATTTAATTGGAAAATTCATATTCGTCACCGAAATTTGTGTAACCGCGGCTTTATTATATCAATTTATAAAAAATCTCATGAATTTAATGCTCTTTCAGTATAGGAAAAGTATTACAAAAAATTTGGTCCAGGGTCCGGGGCTTGTTGTCGTATAGGGTGATGTTTTGAGAAGGAACAGCTCTACTGAATGAATGTTGGAGTAAATGTTGTTTAATTCCGATGGATGTTCTCGAAATTCAAGCTGTTCGACGGTAGATGACTAATTATTTCGAGAAAAAAGCAATCATAGGCAAAACGCGGTGCTCTATGACGACAACTGGAAGGAACTATAATAAAGAAAATAAGTTGAGTTGTAGACGTTGAACAGAAAAGTCGTATTTTCGTGAGCTTTCTTATCTAGTGAGATAATGCCGTTAGAATCGGTTCTTTACCGGTTACGAACCGAAATGTTTAGTGCAGTGTTTGGTACTAAGTTTCTTAATCTGAATAAAGCGTCCAAATTAACAGTGAACTCAAAAATGTGCAATATTTTCGCGTTTGGTGTCGTTTTCTTGCTGCTGGCGATCGCTGGAATCGAGTCTAATCCCGGTCCTGAAAAGACTATTAATGATGTATTCCTTAAACTAGACAAAATCGAAAATATAGTTACAGACATTCCGAACATAAAAAATGCTGTGTTAGATATAAATCATGACATTCTAGAAATTAATAATGAAGTTTCTACGCTTAACGAACATTGTGATCGTCTTTCTAAGGAGAATAATCAGTTGAAATTTCAAGTAGATCGTCTTGAAGGCTTTTAAAGACGTAATAACCTCGTGTTTTTAATATCATAGAGAAAAAAGGGGAGAAAAGTTCTATGTTTGAGACTTTTATAATGGGTGGACTTTATCAAATCTAAATTGAAAATGAACGTGAAAAACTACGATATTAAGCGAGCTCATAGAATGGGCCGACGATCGGCAAACGGTAGGCCAATTATTGTTAAATTTTGGAATTTCAAGAAAACGTTAGAGATTTTAAATAACAGGAATAAATTTAAAGACTGTAATATAGGTGTTGAGGAAGATTTTACCACTCGGGTGAGAGAAATAAGTAAGGAGTTGAAAAAATTTCTGCGTTAATGGCTAGGAGCGATGGACAACATGCTGTCTTGCAATACGATAAATTAATAGTTAATGGACATCCTTTCACACTAGATAAGTGAAAAGCAAATTCGAAAATGCAAGTGGGGAGAATCTGGAGGGTGAAGGAGAAGGGCAGATGGGGGTGAAATCTCATGTCAACTCATCACCAGTTAAAGAGGTACCAACTTTATCCGATCAAATTGTCAGCGAAGAGACTATTCAAATAGCTCAGGAAAATTCGTCAGAAATTACAATTCCGAGTGAATCATCCCCTTCTACTGTGGTATCAGAGAATGAAATAGTTCCAGCACCGAGTCCGAGGAGAGAAGTTCAAGTTTTGATACATGCTGAAAGAGAAAGTGATGACCCAGTCAAGGAGAGACGGAATCCGCAATTCAACAAGTACTCGCGTACACACTTTCAGCAATGCACTTCAAGGGTGCTCCGGTCAAATACTCCACTAGCGGGAAGAACGTCAACTGAAAATTTGAGAAAATCATCTGGAGTGAGAGCTTGGCTGGAGAGCGATAAAATCTCAAAAACTTCGCGGAACAAGACATCTCCGAACGGGAGTCGACCACTATCTCAATAGCAGACGAAGAAGAGAGGAGAGGGTAGCCGAGCTATTCCATAAGGAATCCAGCAGAGGAAGGTGGCAGCCGTACATGCAACCAGGTGACATATGCTAAATATAGACAGATACAAAAACAAATCGAATCAAGGTAGGATCAGCTCTAGAATATGTGAATATTATTTATTGGAACTGTCATGGTATTAAAAACTTTCTAAACTTAGATACCGTATAACTCAAACGGAACAATTTAAAAAAATTGATATTATTTGTTTAAGTGGAAGCTGGTTAGTGGACTCTAATTTCAATTTCAAATCATTCAATAGTTTCAATTTTTTCAGTGTGCCAGCTAAGAAAGAGTTTCATTCAAGAGGTAGAGCTAGTGGAGGTTTAATTGTATTGGTAAAAAACTATTTGAGAGCGTCCTTGATTTCAGCCAAGGACTCCATTCTAATGATTAAAATAGATTGTCCTATAGGTAGTATTATTATTTGTTCAATCTATATGAAACCTGACACGGTAGCAAATACCCTTGATGAGTTACAAGATTTTTTAAGTCATAACGAATTAGTGCTCTCTTCTTTTCCCGTTGTGATTGGCGGCGATAGGAGAATTAAATCAATAGAATAGGAGAATTAAATCAATGTTTAGGTGGGGAAGTGTTCAGCAGCTCAGAATTATGCGCTGATAGAGTATCAAGAGACAGTTGCACTTCAAATAATGCTCAAAAACTAGTTAGTATTATGGAAGAAAATTTATTTTTCGTTTTGAATGGCAGATGTAGAAGTGATACTCCAGGCCAATTTACTTTCAATAGTACTAACGGAAGCAGTTTAATAGATTTAGTCTGGGTCAACTTTGAGAGTTTCCCTTTTATTTCAGATCTGGAAGTTTCCGATTTGGTCTTGATCGGATCACCTCCCGCTCATTGTATCTACCAAAATAAAAGCCAATAGGGGTTAAGGATCTTACTTGAATACACGTCATACAATGAATGTTTCGCTGGAACGATTCAGCTAAACTAGGATATAGTAGAAACTTTGTTGTTCCGTAAAGCTTCAGTGAGAGTGGTGAAAATATTCAGAATATAGCTGATGGTTTGATGAGAGGTTTAATAGAAAGGGCTGAATCTCTGCGTATGGTGAAAAATGTTATGAGAGTTAACGAATTTGGAAACAAACCTTGGTTCAATAAGCATTGCAATGAATTAAAGAGAGAGTTGCGTAAAGCGTACAGAGATTACAAGAAGAGAAATCCAGTTCCAAACGCTTTGAATAATTTCATGAACAAGAAAAGAGAGTACAATAATACAGTAGAACAGAAAAAGAAACAATTCTATGAAAAAATGAAAGAAAATTTCAATAATGTTACTAATACGAGAGAGTTGGCATGATCAAGGGTAAAAGAGGAACACATAAAAACTGTATAAATTTGGAGGAATGGGCTAGATATTTTCAACAAAAATACCAACTATCTTCTATTAGAGAGTACTGTGTATTCTGCGGTGTAAAACATCCAGTTTTAGATAGAAGAATAGAATTGTTGGAGAGATTGAGGAGGCAGAAGAATAAAAGTTCGCCAGGCTTGGATAAAATTCCATACGAATTTTTCAAGTATTTAGCTCCCGAAGGAAAATATATGTTGATTAGATTATTTAATACAATACTAGAGACAGGCAGTATTCCAATAAATTGGGCGAAGCTTAAAATTTTCTTGTTGTATAAAAAAGGCTGTACTTTAGATCCCAGAAACTACAGAGGAATAGCTATAGCGAATTGCATTCTTAAACTTTACACCGGTATAATAACAGATAGATTAGCGCTATGGGCGTTTGAGAGCGGAGTAATGGAAGAGAGTCAGTCAGGATTTCGTAAGGGCCGATCATGCGTGGACAATATTTTTGTATTAGACTCAATAGTAAAATATTATATGGAGTATAAAAAGAGAAAAGTGTACGCATTGTTCGTGGATTATGAGTCTGCATTCGACTCCGTCCCCCACAATCTGCTTTGGCAAAAATTGAGAAGACTTGGATTTAGTAGGAGAGTTATCAATGTATTCCAAAATCTTTACAATAATTTCACTATAGTGGTGGAAAATCGTTCTAGTGGTAGTCAGTCTGAGCCAATAGCAATGAGCAAAGGCGTTTTGCAGGGCGACCCCGCCAGTCCACTGCTCTTCGCTCTCTACACGTCAGGAATAGAAGAATTTTTCAGGGAGAGAGGTTTGCATGGCCTAAATATTGATGGTGATAACGATATTTTAATGTTACAGTACGCTGATGACATAGTTATATTGGCCGATAATATTTCTGACGTGAGAAATAAATTAAAATGTTTGGATCAATATAGCTCTGAAGTGGGTCTAAAGGTAAATGCAAACAAAACGAAAATTCTGACTTTCCATAAAGGACGCTTAAGCAAAAGTTATAAAGCTAATTTCCTGCTCGGGGGAGATAAAATAGATATGTGTAGCCAGTATAATTATTTGGGAGTTATATTCCAATCATCTGGTGTGTTTTCTGAGATGTGTAGACGATCAATAAATAGGGGGAAGACTGAATCAGCGGTGGCGATAGATGTTTTATCTAAGGTGAGGTCAGTGAAGTGGATAGATAAGATGGAGTTATTAGATACAGTTGTAATACCGTCATGTCTGTACGGCTCGGAGGTTTGGGGTTTGAATTAGGAGAAATGCCGAGTTACCAGAAACCGAAAGCGAAATGACCTTGAGATAAGAATTTAGATGAGAGATAGGGTGAGGTAGGCTAGGGAGAGTAAATTTAATTTCTACAGTAAAAAACCCCAATTTGATTATTATTGTTGTGTGTAATAGCTCCTGTTTGCTCAATTTTGCTCATTTTACTATTTATTTATTCTATTGTTACATTTTTGTTTAAATATTTATGTGATAATAGTTTATAATTGATTTTTGAACATATTTAATCTAATAAATTTGTAATTGTTATATTATATATCAACTCAACTCATTTGTATGTCGATTGTCGAAACAAATAAAATGATTTATTATTATTTATTTATTCAAATTCAACATGGTTACAATGATACAGGCAATTATTATTATTATTATTATTATTATTAATAAAGAAAATGGTAAGATTACACGAGTCGAATCCTCGCAACTCTGGGTGACGGAGGGAATGAGTATACCTACTACCCTCCTCAAAAACGTTCATCATTTCAGACAAGACAAACTATACTAACATATACAAATCATATGATATGATGTGGAACTATGTAGCACCCGCAGCCTTACCTTAAGCCTCACCTTATTATTTGACATGCTCTTATCCTCAAGGTCATAGCCTTATTTACAGATAGCTATATCGTAGTTTTGCTTACCGTATAAACGAAGTGTGCCTTCAGCTTTTCCCAGAGAGTTTGTTGACACACAGTGATAGGTACCAATATCCGAATAAGAAAAGTTCAAAATAACCATTCGCATCACAACTCTGAAGTTGGATTTGACTTCGTCGATTTTATACTTGGCTCTGGAAATGAAATGCAAATAATTTATTATTATCAGCTTAGTTATGGTCTGTCCAAGCAAAGGATACATTCTGGTAAGATGGAAAAATGAATCCAGCTCGGTCAATATGGGTTCAAAAATTATCAATTTGGTCACAAGTTGTAGGAAACATTTTGATCTACAATTTGAGGCGAAATTTATTATTTTTGAACCAATATTGGCTGAGCTGGAGTCATTTTCCCATCTTACCAGAATATCTTCTTTGCTTGGACTGATAGATGTCTGAAACAGAACTCTGTTGAAACAACTTAGAGTTTCTGAGAACTGTGATTTTCAATTTGACTTCTCTTGAAAACAGTTTAACAAACTTTACAGACTTTCCTGTTCAATCGCATGGGAGTTCGGTAGTTTGACAGAAGTATAAGTTGGCTGAAGAGAAAAAAAATGAGATCTAGTATCAACTTACCTACTTTTATGAAGCGCTTCACACCAATATGACTCTCATTAAACTGTTATTATGATTCTTAAATGTAAAACTACATAATAGAATAATGAAGATTATTAATAATGATGAGTGAGGTCAAGTAGCGATTCCAGACCCAAAAAATGTGGAGGGGCAATGACCAGAAACGAGTGATTTTTTAGTTGGCATGTTATGGGAGGGGGGTCTGGAGTATATGAAATAGTCTGTGGGGCTCCCTCCTCCCTTCTTTAGTTTGCGGGGGCCATTTTACGGGAGAAATATAATATCAGTGTATTCAATGATCTTTCTGAAATTGATAATCTTGATGCCTTTGAAACTCAGTTATATTTTATTAAGAATATAGTATAAAAAAGATTGATGATGATATTACTCACTATTAAATTTCATTTTCTTTCTTACGATATCCAACAAACTTTATCGTAGACTAAAGAATTTATCAATATTTCATCTTTTATGAAAAGAGGGTCCGTGTGTTTAGCCCCGGAAAATTTACAAAATGGTCCAAGAGATAGTGTGTCCAAGCAAAGAAGACCTCTCTGGTAAGATGAGAAAATGACTCCAGCTCGGTCACTATTGGTTCAAAAAATATTGATTCGGTCTCAAATTGTAGATTAGAATGTTTCCTAAGATTGAGATCAGATTAGCACGAGCCGCCAATGCGACATGGAGGCTTACCCATCGAGAAGCATTTGTTTCCTGTTCTTTATCCAGAAGTTGATGGTGTTGGGAAAAGCCTCCACGAGACATTCAAGATGGACGTCTGAGCCGAGCGGCGACCCCAACAGCTGATTCGGTACTACTATTGCTGGAGCAACTGCAAGAAAAATAGTTTCAACTACAGATCAAACAAAACTTGTTTCAAGCCACGTTTACACCGGAATGTTAATAACTTTTATATGAAAAGTTATATAATATATTAGCCGGCAGTCTCGCTTCGCTCGCCTTCTCCGCCTGGACCCCCGACAGTATCGGCAGTATGAGTGAATCAAACAGGTTCGCTTCGCTCGCCTGAAAAACCTCTGTCAGTGTAAGCTAAAACAAATAGGCTCGCTTCGCTCGCCTGCAAATTCCTTTCAGAAGGGATTCGAAATTTATTGACACAGCATTTCTAGACCTAATCTGGACCTGTTCACCAAATTTCAACATTTTCTGCCAATTTGTTCTCGAAAAATCTGAGAAAACTCAGAAATTGCTAATATTGAGCGTAACCTTTGAAAGTATATCGGACATAGTTTGAAACTTGATTCAATATCTTCCAAATTAGTTCATGTATAATCTCCCTGAACCATTGAATTTACAGTAAGGATTAGTCGTATCAAGGCGAAAGATATGCAACCCACATTACATTTGCAATTTTGAAAAAGTGATTACAGGCGTACTCTTAAACAAATTTCAAAAATATTTTAACACAACATTTCTAGACCTTATCTGAACCTGCCCACCAAATATCAACATTTTTTACCGATTGGCTCACGAAAAAACAAGAAAACGTTGAAAAACTATAGAAAAACTCAAATATTTGGCGTATCGTTATGAAGTTTCAAAAATCCTTTCTTAGCGCGCGTCTAAACTGAACATGCCTGCCAAATTTGAACGCATTCGGTTTAGTCGATTTTCAGTTCTGGTGATGAATGTATGAATGAATGAATCAGTCAGTCAGTGTCATTTCGCTTTTATAGATAGAGATATAATAATACGTTATTTAAAGAAGTTATTAACAAATGTTATTAGAATTCTGATGTAAACGTGGAATTAGAAAGAAAGAATTACAAAAAATCGCCTTTTTCTCGGTATATTATATAGGAATTCCTATTAATGAGCCCAAAGTACTTGACCTGATGGAATTCTTCAATTTTGACAAAATTCAACATATGATTTTTTTGAAGCTTTTAAATAATTACAATCAAAGTACCTTTTTGAAAAATATTTCTTAGAAGGGTACTCTGTAATTATTTTAGAGTTTCAAAAAAATATAGTAGCCCTAAAAGAAAAGAAGTATTCAACATATGATATACGAAATGGAACCGTCTTTTCAAGCTAAAAACATGAGCTATAGATTATCAGGATCCGTTCACTCTCACGGAAGTTAGGGGTGTCCTTATTCTATTATCCTTGAATGTCCTTTCTATCGAGAATAATTTGGATCTGAAACAGTGATGTATTTATTCCGGAAGGTTTACAATCTCATAATGATTTCCCAAACTCGCCTATCGGCTCGTTTGTGAACATGCTTATTTTGTATGTAAAAACGCCTCTCACACACTCATTATGTAATTTACTTTTTATCTCCTGAGTTTGTAATGTTGATAAATGACGTTTTTTCAATGAACAGCTAGGCTATGCTGTTTGTAAAAGAGATTTGAATACCTATGAAGAAAGAAAAATCTGTAGATTGAAAAACACCAAACGTTCTGTTTCAAACGCCATTTCTTTTCTTTGGGAACTCTACAGTCTACAGCATTCTGAATGGGTACTACAAAATTATTGAATTACAGCTGGTGCGTAAGAAGAATAAGAAGAAGGAGAAGAGAGTGGAGGTCGATATTTCAGTAAAATTGATAGTAAGGCGGTGATCTTGTATGGATTCATCCAACACTAAGTTATTATAAGCTGTTGTCCTTTTTATAATGAAGAATCCATTCAAAGACAAGTTTGAAGCAGTTTTGATGATTTAGCCTGTAAGCTGTTGCACGTAGAGTCCCTTGAATTCCCTTCATAATATTGTAAGGTGCATGTGTTAGACCTCGGAGACAATTTGCTAAACTTCACAGCCTACTTATAATTCCCCAGCGGAGAAAAGTCTGAAAGTTCTCGTAAAACTACTAAACAAGTTTAATGCTGTAAAGATTTGGAATTAATTATCTATTATTTATTTGAGTTGATGTGATTGGAGAATATGGTGTCGAAACTGCGATTGAAATGAAGCAAGACGTAGAACATTTGAAAAATAGTAATTGTTTTAGTAAACTCCAACTAATTAGGATGTTATTTAGAGGTGTTCTGCGCTGTCACTTGGTTACGGAAGCTAGCTTATGGTTGAGAGGTTCAGAGTGCTTACCACAGGTTATCTCTATCCTGGTTGATGATTATTCACATCTTCTGTATAATGAGGGGATATGAAACTGGCAACCGGCTGGTAGACCTAGGCCCTTCATGGGCTGTTGAGCTATTGACAATTTCAATGGACAACATTGTAATTGTCATGAGATTGTCTAGAAGTACAAAATGTTATCGCTCTCAATTTATTCATGAATTGAATTCATTCATTTTCGTTATAGCCTACTATGATTGTTATATTCATAAAGATTTCTGGAGTAGCGCTAAAAATAACTATTCATTTTTACCAATAAAAATCATCAATACCCTTTCCGAAAATATAAATTCCAATATGAAAAATATTGCTGTTTTACTGGATTTACGCAAAGCTTTTGAAACAATACCTCAAAATTCTTTGTTTGATAAGCTTGAGTCCTATGGTTCTAGGGGAGTCTCACTTGAATTGTTTAAAAGCTACCTGAGTAATAGAACCCAGTCCCTGGCCATAAATGATCAATCTAGTGTCACTAACTAAACGGAATTTGGTCTGCCTCAAGGAACTGTGCTATCTCCCATACTTTTATACTCTATGTTGATGATTTTTTAAATTTAAGACTTCTGAACTCAATTATGGTATCTTTTGCAGATGATACTGCAGCTATTTTTCACGGTAAATCTTGGGATGAAGTTCACACAATAGCTGAAAAAAACTTGGTTTCCATTAAGGATTGGCTTGACAGAAATACCTTATGTTTAAATATAGACAAGACTAATTACATAACTTTCTCTGTAAATAGAATAGGGCAGCCTATCAATAATCAGGACTTGAGACTCCACTCAAGATGCAATTTAAACATAGATAATTGTAATTGTCCCACCATAAAAAAAGTAACTAATATTTAATATTTGGGAGTTATAATTGATGATAAACTTAAATGGGATGTCCATATTAAATCCATCTGTAGGAGAATTAGATCTTTAAAATTTTATCTTTAAAAATTAGAATCTTTCAAATTTTACCATGTAAACAAAATTCTTAATAGGAACCATCTGAAAATGATATATCATGCTTTGGTTAAATCAATTCTACAGTATGGCATAGTTGTATGGGGTGGCTGTTTCAACTGTCATATTAATGAATTATTTGTAGCACAGAAACTGATTATCAAAATTATTCTTTGCAAACCTAGGTTGTACCCAACTGATATAGTTTTTAGTTATTTTGGGGTCATGACAATAAGACAATTATACATAAAAAGCATGATAGAATACTTAATAAAATATAAATCGGATTTTCCTCTAATATTGAACTCCTTACTCAATAATTATAATCTGAGGGATACTGCTAACAAATATGTAACATATAATACTAATATTGAATGAAAAGGAGGCAGTTGATTTACATAAGTACTAAAGTATTAAACCTTATTCCAGATCACTTTCTCATAAACTCTAAGATCAGCGGAAAAACTAAACTAGATATAAAAAACTGGACCAATAGTAGTTTTTTCTTCAATTTGGATTTATGAGACTCAAGATTTCTGCGCAAACTTTTTTTGCATTGTTTTTTTTTAGTTATGATTTTTTCTTCTCTCGGTTGTAAGTGGACTCGCTCACCATTCTTTTTGCTTGTTCTTCCTTCTGTTTTATTTCTTCCTTACTTCTTTCTCTCAATGTCTTACCCCTTCCCATTCCTTCCTATCTCTTCATCCTACCTGCCTATTACATGGGTACCATAGTTGGTTTGGTATTATTTCTTCTCTCTTTTCTTCCCAGCACACCCAACCATGAAGCCTGTGTTTTTGTTTAATTTGTGTCATTGTTATGAATATTTGTTTTTTGGAATTTATTGTATTTATTTTTGTCTTTTGTGTGTTTTAGTAAATTGAAAATTGAAATTGAAATACTGATTGATTTTATCAGCGTTAAGGCCGGGCGTGTGCTGTAACGCACGTGACGCAGCCCACGCGAAGTAGCCACAGCTCTTATTAATGACAAGAAAAAAGCTGTGATTGGCTACTTCGCGTGGACTGCGTCATGTGCGTGCCAGCATACGCCCGGCCTGAACGCTGATAAAATCAATCAGTATTGGTAAAAATGAATAGTTATTTTTAGCGCTACTCCAGAAAGCTTTATGAATATAACAATCATAGTAGGCTATAACGAAAATGAATAAATTCAATTCATGAATGAATTGAGAGCGATAACATTTTGTACTTCTAGACAATCTCATGACAATTACAATGTTTTCCATTGAAATTGTCAATAGCTCAACAGCCCATGAAGGGCCTAGGTCTACCAGCTGGTTGCCAGTTTCATATCCACTCCACTATACAGAAGATGTGAATAATCATCAACCAGGATAGAGATAACTTGTGGTAAGCACTTTGAACCTCTCAACCATAAGATAGCTTCCGTAACCAAGTGACAGCGCAGAACACCTCTGAATAACATCCTATTCAGTTGGAGTTTACTGAAACAATATCTATTTCTCTAGAGAGGGAAACGATTGACTATCTTTACTGACGACAGCCAATCTCCCAAAGGAGGGAAGTTCCTCCTTTAAATCAATCCGCTTAGCCAGACTAATATATTTTCGAATAAGTTATAGCTTCTCTAGACGGCACTCTGCCATGGAATAAATTCGTTGTCATGAAAATATTCATTTATACAGTATACATATTACTGCATTTATTGAAGAACTAACTTGGATGATTTTTGGGGTTATTGTTTATTTTACTTACAGTTGACACTAAGAATGATGCGTTTGCTGACTGCAGGAGGAACCTCGTTGCTAGCGATGCACAGGTATGCTCCCATCTGTTTTCTATCAACTTTTAAAAGAGTCAGTATTTCCCCGCTGTAACTCTCTGTCCAGGAAAAAGAGAAACAAATCATCAACATATAATTCTATTTCTACATAGCCTATAGGTCACAGTTAGTTCTTTAAATCAGAATACTCACAGTGTTCTCCGTCACTATTAATTTTCATCAAAGGTAGTCTTATACAAGGTGTGTAGGTAGTGGAGCAAGTCGCTTCTCACTGGCGGCTAGCTACACGTTTCGTTTGAACACTAACAAGCCAGGTTATAGGGGGTCTTAAACGATACGTGTAGCAAGCCGTTTCTTACTGGCGGCTAGCTACACGTCTCGTTTAAACACTAACAAGCCAGGTTATAGGATAGTAGCAAGCCTCAGGTAAGTAACAAGCCCCGGGCCAACTACATTCTGAATGTGTTCAGAATGTAGAAAGTGACTTGTGAACTTACCAGCTTGTAGGAGGTCACGTTACAGTCTACAGCGCAGCGCTCCTAGTGACAAATTTGAAACCTTTTTACTACAGCGCTTCTACAGTTTTGAAATCTATTTACTACAGCCATTTACTATCTACTCTATTACTCTAATTGTTTGAGATTTCTCTTGTAAATAAATAGATGACTACAACAGCTGTTGCGACAAGCTGACATTTAAAAGTGACTTCTTAATAATCCGTCTAAACACCCACAAGCGCCTCCAAGGTAAGTAGAAGCTGTAAGTAAAAAGCGACCTGTACAAGTGACTTGTAAAAAGCGACTTGTACACGTCTCGTCTATAAGACCTCTTTATAGGAGAGTAGCAAACCACAGGTAACAAGGGCTTTAGCCCCGGGACAGCTACATTCTGAACACGTACAGAATGTAGCAAGCGACTTGTCAACTTATCAGCTTGCTAAACGTCTCGTCTAAAACCCCCTTAAGATAGTATTGATAAGCGGCAACGTGAGCTGCCCGGATCTAGCTGCGCGCTGCTCTAGCCAGAACAACTCTTATCACATAACTATATTATAGGTGTTCACTATGTTATTAGGGCTACTAATGTATAAATATCTGGTTCCGAGCTTTGCTCTAAAGCTGTGACTGAACTGTTGAATCACATATAGTATGGTGCAATTAGACTCGAACCTCAACATCCAAAGAGAAAGGACGATTCCTACGCCAACTTGTTCTATGCAACCCCTTTATTGTTTGGTAAAAAAGTTACACCCCTATGAGCGTGGTGGAGGGGGGTGGGTGAAAGGAGCAAAATTTCAGTTTTTTGTGAATTGTAGCCGAACCAAGCGTCGGACAAAAAAATTTCATGCATGTTTTTTCTAGAGAACAAAATGTGGAAGAGATCCACATCACAACTCTGTATCATCAACCGTTTCCAAGTTACAATTTTTTGAAAACTCCATATTTTTTTCACAGGAATTATTCCGTTACTTTAAAAGTTTGTCACTTTGAATTGGAAACTCTTGCATCCGTATTTCAAAATCCCTCTCGGCGAAATTCATTTCTCTTCAATTTGAGACCAAATTCAACCTACTATGTTCAGTGGTTCATGTGCTGCAGCGATTTCAAAAAACTCTTACATTCCCAAAATCCCCTAAAATTACATTTTATCGTACAAAAAAAAATATTTAACATTCTCGGATTAGCTCATAATTCCATAATTATTATGGAGGGCAAAATTCTCTACATTTTCAGTTCAAGAACACCACTCTACCTTCA
Source organism: Sogatella furcifera (assembly GCA_017141385.1). Lineage (NCBI taxonomy): Eukaryota > Metazoa > Arthropoda > Insecta > Hemiptera > Delphacidae > Sogatella > Sogatella furcifera. Next base: position 10,722,162 of record CM029553.1, read on the forward strand.
TTAGTTACAAAGTTACAGATGAATGAATTGTCAAAAATGAGAAAAAACTGGAATAGCTGATTTTACAACAATTTTTTCATCAAAGTTTTATTCAAGAAATATTATGAATCATATATAGTATCAAAGAGTACATTTTTCTCTACAATTTGAGACCAAATTCACATTTTTTGAACAATTACAGAATTAGCTAGATCCATTTTTCAAACCAACTGTTGAGTTCAGAGCTCACTCTGAGAGGCGCTCCACACACTATGAATGATACATTGAAACGCTTCGTTGAGCTTAAGAAGACGACGACTTTTTTAAAAAATATACGTAGCTCATTTAATAATTGTTCAAAAAATATGAATTTGGTCTCAAATTGTAGAAAAAAATGTGATCTTTAATATTATATAAGATTCATCATGATTCTTCAATTAATTCCTCATGATAACAATTTCAATTGTTGAAAAATTACACATAATTCATTCTATTGTAACTCGGTAACTATTGGCGATAGGACAAAAAATCCTATCTTTCCTATCATCCTTCATGTTCTTGGTCTAGAAATGTAGTAATTTATCCTCTAAAAGATGGTATATGAGAATTTCTTGTTCAATGCTTATTGTATAATTAATTACATTAATCCTGCCAGAGAGTTTTCCCGGACATGAGACCTGGTGCAATCTTATTTTTCCATCACGGTTATATTACATTTCAAATTTCGAGGAAATTGTCAGAGCCGTTTTCTAGATCCGTGTACATACATACAGAAATTACTCACTTTATATAATAGGATAAACCAATAAATAGTGAAATTCACTTGAAAAGTTTGAATTTGACAATTAATTGTTGCCCGGCTCAAGCTGCGCGCTGCTCTAGCCATCACAATTTATACTATAGTCTTACTATATTAGTAATGGTAATTATTTTTATTATCACTAATACCGTCACTCATTTATAATATAATTATTCACATAACTATATTATAGATGTTTACTCTGTTATTAGTACACATTAGTAACCCTAATAACAGAGTAAACACCTATAATAATATAGTTATTTGAATAGAGTTGAGATGGCTAGAGCAGCGCGCAGCTTGGGTCCTCTTGCTCTCCTACAGTTCGGAATGTGCACAATACATTAGAATCACATTTTTTTCTATTTTCACCAGTTGAATTTCACAATTTGTCATTTGAATCTGCTTCTTCTATATAGAAGGAATCAGAAAATAAAATACTAATACTACTGCTTGAAGGAACTCTCTTCTTGGGGGACTTCCACTCTATATTGTCAATATTGTTCATTTTTTTATTATTGTATGTGTTATTATTATTTTATTTCTAAGAATGAACAAAATTTTGATGCCATGTGGAATAAATTAATTGAATTGAAACCTAATATAGTTATGTGGATAAACTTGTGATGGCTAGAGCAGCGCGCAGCTAACCGCGGTAGCTTGAGCTGCAGCTTGAGAATACTACCTTTAGAAAGCTGTTGGAACAAAAAAACCGTATAATTTTAAATTTTTAAATTTTATTTTCATTTGAAGAAGCTGGCAAAAGAGAGAATGAGTTCAAGTAGCCCTATGCCTGTTATAACCCACATCAGAATTATTATTTTTTTTAATAATTAATATTAGAAGAGAACCAAGAAGAAGATGAGGTTTTGTAGACTGACCGTTGTCTAATACGGCGCCCCTGAGGGAGCGTCTCAGGCCGAGAGTGGAGCCGTCCTCCCTGCGCCAAGTGACCCGCGGCTGAGGGTTGCCGATCGCCTTGCACTCCAGAGTGGCGTTGTCACCCTCCAGCACGGCCAGGTCGCTGCTTGTCTCGTCGTATACTATATCCGGGGGTACTGGCACAACACAACAAACACAACATGAGACTGTATATCAATCAACAATCAATCAATCAATCAATCAATCAATCAATCAATAAATAAATCAATAAATCAATAAATCAATAAATCAATAAATCAATAAATCAATAAATCAATAAATCAATAAATCAATAAATCAATAAATCAATAAATCAATAAATCAATAAATCAATAAATCAATAAATCAATAAATCAATAAATCAATCAATCAATCAATAAATAAATCAATAAATCAATCTCTATTCAAAACATAGCCTACATGAAAATGTACATGAATGCGTCTCAAATATTATTTCAACAAATATATAGTCTGTGCAAGCAAAGAAGACCCTCTGGCAAGATGAGAAAATGACTCCAGCTCGGTGAACATTCGTTCAAAAATTATAAATTTGGTCTCAAATAGTAGGAAACATTCTGATCTACAATTTGAGACCACATTTCTCTTGCCAGAGGGTCTTCTTTGCAGACCATGGCCGAAATGATACGGAACTATTGAAGACAAGATTATTCCGATTTTCGGGAATTAGAAAAGTGGTAAGGGATCCAACAAAATGACGTAGTTCTGAGTAACAACATATTATTATGATACTCTTCACTAGAAAATATCAGCGCATGCGCACTGTGCTAGAATCTCTGATATGAACTACGTCAAATTCTTCTCTCCCCATCTGTTTTTCATTTCGCCAAAAAATCAGGCAGTCATGGAACAACCTTTTTGTATAACCCTTGGGAACATGGTACGGGAAATGATGCGGAACTATTGAAGAATAATATGGTACTATAAAATAATAATATAGTACTATAGTACTATGATATAGTAATAATATAGTACTATACTATAGAATATATAATATATTACTATCGTAATATGGTACTATAGAATGGAATGATACGGAAGTTTTAAAAAATGTTTGGAAGTTTGAAAAAAATACGGAAGTTTTAAAAAATATATAGTAACAGCTATAGGAAATGATACGGAGCTATGCAAAAATGACACAATTCCGTGAAAAGGTGATACAGAACTGCGGGAAATAAAACGGAAATATTGGAGAATGGTACTGTATAATATGATGAAATGATAAAGGTGATTAGAGATCAGTTCTATGCGAAAGTGATACGGAGATATGAGGAAATGATACAGTTTTATGAGAAGGTGATACAGAACTTCAGGAAATGATACGGATTTATTGGAGAATGATACGGTACTATGATGATTTAACCTAATTGATTTCTAATGATTTTATTTGAATCTGATTCGTGGCTAAACATGTATTCCTTTATTTATATAAATACAATAGAAATATGGATGGGAGACAATGAAATAAAAAAACAACCGCCCAAAGCTTCTTAAATTCCTGATTGAGTCAAATTTTCAGATTAGCCTATGTCTAAATTTTCGTTATGAAATTTGACAGGCTGAAATTGATGTATCAAGTTTACAAAATTTATATAAAAAATTCGGATGAAATTGGCAATTTCATACGCAGCACACATCAGCTGGCGACATTTTCAAATTCAAATAACACACAGCTTTATCTCCCGCGAAAATTGTATCGCCATTAGAATTCGATTAAACACGAAAGTGGACGTGGTTTGGGGTACTTTTTAGCTCCAATAATTATCATCCAAACGGATCCAGGCATGGAAGGGAGGTATTGGTTTAATAAAAATGCCAATATTGCAATTTTAATTGAAGGATATTTGTTTCGGACCATTGAGTGGATTACTGACGTTTTACGTCAAAATAACAATACAGCCATCAAAAAAAAAATCTGGTACCGAGCTTCGCTCTAAAGCTGCGGCCGAACCGTTGAATTACATAAATTATTATTGAACTACATAAATAAGTTATTGTAAAAAATCAAGGAACCTCCGGCCTTGTGAAATAGTTATTTGTGCATCTAGGGACTAAAGGGCAACTTTTTTCTCCCTGAGGAAACTGTTGTTGCCCGAGGCGTAGCCGAGGGCGACAATTTCCCTGAGGGAGAAAAAGTACTTTAGTCCCGTGATGCACACAACATTTTTCCTCCACCTACATTAATTAGCTATTGATAGGAATATATAGAGTGTCCCAAAATTAAAGTGCCAAACTCTGGGAATACATTCTATGGCTCAAAATAAAGAAAAAATCACGATTAATCTTCTTTAAAAAAGCGATTTGTTCACCAGATATCCGCCTTTCTGCATTTTTTACAAAATAATTTTCATCTTCAAATTCTTTTAACCAATCTTTATTAAACTCCGCAAGTATATTCATATAAAAGAAATCAGCTGTAAAATAAATCCAACTTGGTTCAATCTGAAATCTCAAAACTAGGAAGTACGGTAGGTAGCTGCTACTTCCCAATTTATAATTTTTGTAACTACAAACTAAACAAAGCTGGTGAAAATAAAAGTATGACAAATGGAATGACTGGCAAGTCAACTTATATAGTAACAATAAAGGGGAAGCAAATAAGTTGATATTGCTTCCAGTTTTTGAGTAATGATACTGATAATGAAAAAAAGTAATGAGAAACTAGATTGAGCAATGAAACTTCTATTCAATTTTTGATTAGGCTAATATGTAGAACTAAAGCCTAATAAAAAGAAGAAGATATTCAAGCAATCAACTGAATCATTTCAAATTTACTATAATAGACTTCATTTTAATTAACGTTACATTAGACATGTATGAAAGAAGTGAAAACAATCTTTTAGTTTTAATCTATAAGCTACAAAAATGAAAGAAAACAAAAGCATCAATAAAATTTATTTATTTCTAACAGATATCAGGCTACTAGCTTCCAGCAAGTACATACCGTATATTACAAATGTTAAATTGTAAATTCAACTTTCAGAGACAGTACAATGTTTGAAGGCCTATTTCGTCCACAACACAACAGTAACTGATCGTGAAAACCTGTTCATTAGGACAATTAAAATCCAAATAACATAATATTTCGTGTTGATACAACTCATACAACATAATAAAGGCTATCTAATGGAGGATATTTGTTTAAATTTATGTTGAAAAGTCCGGTTTCCAATTGAAAAACTCTAACAATTTACTAAAGTTTACTAACTTTAACAATTTTACTGACCTCAACTGCCATATAAGTTGAGGTTAACTATACTTCAAACCTCAAAACCAAAAGTCTAATTCAACAAAGACATTCTTTTATCATTGTTCCAGTATAATATGACAGTGGACTATTGATAATTAGTCGGAATTAAAACGATAAACACACTATTATAATAATAAACTTAAATTATAACACACAGATCTCAAAGTACAATAAACCATTGTAGGGATGAATAATTGAATTCGATTCTATCTAATTCTAATCGATTCGATAGTCGATATTCAATAGTGATCGAGAATTCTAGCTATTAAATCATGAAGATTGTTTTTACTTTGGTACTATACTTCCATATGTATACATTTTTACATTTCTATAAATTTATGAATAATATGCAAGTATTTAACTTTCTTCCATCATGATCCATTGTTTTATAAATATTCCTTCAAAATATCAGCGTAACCAACCTTTCTTCCAAACTGTGCACTCTATACTGTTTACTGTTCTACAGTTCACGCCTAAGTTCCAAATTTAGACACAAAATATCATAGAGATGCTTCCCATGTTATTTAAATGGGCTTACTTTATTCCCTAGGAATTTCAATCTTCTTTTTCTCCCAAGGGAGAGAATAAGGCGCTTTAGTATTCGATTCCGGGGAGTGAAATGCGACTTTAGATAGTAGGTGGAGGAAAAATAAATTAAAAATTGATATGATCACATCTCACAAGTTTTTGACAGACATGAACATGTGTTATAGACTTGTGTAACTCCATTCGCTCCAGCTGGATAGCGTTGGGTAGCTAACGATAACAGCCATTATACGCAGTACTTGGGATTAGGGCCTATGCCTGAATAAGGAATATTTTATTCTTTTATTAATCCTGCCAGAGAGTTTTCCCAGACATGAGACCTGGTGCAATCTTATTTTTCCATCTTGGTTATATTACATTTCAAATTTCGAGGAAATCGTTAGAGCCGTTTTCTAGATCCGTGGTTCCACATACATACATACATACATACAGAAATTACTCGCTTAATATAATAGGATATTGCAAAAGTAATGATGTGTGTTGTCAGATGCATATGACATCTGCATATGTCTGACTAATAATAGCTTTAAGATACAACTTTTACGTTTTAGTTATTTTTAAACTATTACGGTAATATCAATAGAAACCAAGAATAATTGACTGGTAGTAAAATCGATATCTATATCTATAAAAGCGAAATGGCACTGACTGACTGACTGACTGATTCATTCATTCATCACCAGAACAAAAAATCCACTGAACCAAATGCGTTCAAATTTGGTAAGCATGTTCAGTTGGACGTTTAGACGCGCTAAGAACGGATTTTAAGAACTTTTCAAGGATACGCCAAATATTTTTCAGTTTTTTATATTTTTCGGCGTTTCCTCAATTTTTTTCCGAGAACCAATCGGTAGAAAATGTTGATATTTCAAATTCAAATCAAATCAAATTTATTTCCTCCACAAAATTCAATAATTACAAAATTTACGATAATGTACCTTAATCTAGTTTACTTACATTCTAAAATAATACATTACATTACAAAATAAAGGTACAAGAGGTGGAAATGAAACCACTGGCATAAGTGAAAATCACTTGTTCGCCAGTAGGAGTAGCATATTGTCAAACTTCGGTCATCCACATCTAATTAAAAAACAAAAAGATGTATACAAAATAATATAAATAAATTACAACTTATATTCGAAGAGAATCAATCAAGCTATGTATCGAGACTCTTGAATTTAGCAGAATTGTACAATTACAATGGATGTAAATTAATTTATCTACACAATATACAAATCAAAATAATGACTCACAGTTATCCATTTCTTAATATTTCTTGGTACACTTTTTGGAAGGTAATTCTATAATAAGCCCGGGTGGAATAGAATTTATTAGTTTCAACCTATGAATTAATTGCTTATGAATAAGTGTTAGGTTTGAAACATATGATGCGAATTTGTACAAATTATACCTAGTCCTATGATTTTCATTATTTAATTGCATAAAATTAACTTTGTATCTACAAAAATAATTAATCACGCTCAAAACATACATTTGTCTTACTGTCATGACTCTAATATCATTGAAAGCACTCATTGAGGGATAAATGGTTGGTTTATTCAATATTGTTTTTATTATCATTTTTTGTACTCTAAAATAAAGGAGCTATGCGTATCGAACGTACCTCCCAAACCACCAAACCATATTGTAGCAATGATTGGACCAGAGCGAAGTACACCATTCTCAGCATTGGTAGCCGAAGAATCGATCTTAGTTTGTAAAATTTATAAGATACAAACCTCAATCTATCACAAAGGTAATCTATGTGTTTCTTCCATTTAAATCCCTGCTCAATTATAACACCCAAATATTTCAAGTGACTCGTTCTTTCAATTTCGGTAATCACAACAACCAGTATTAACATCAAATTCGTTACAATTAATACGAAATTAATAAGAAATTTAATTTTAATTTGGTAGGTAGGTTCAGATAAGGTCTAGAAATGTTGTGTTAAGATATTTTTGAATTCCATTCAAGTTTACTCCAGTAATCAGGTTTTTCAAAATTGTAGATGTATTGCGGGTTGCATATCTTCCGCCTTGATAGACCAATTCTTACTGTGCTGCAATGGTTCAGCGATATTATAGATAAACTAATTTGGAAGATATTGAATCAAGTTTCAAACTATGTACGATATAGTTCCCAAGGTTACGCTCAATATTAGCGTTTCACTATTTTTCCGGAATTTCCAGAGTTTTTCTTGATTTTTTCGAGAATAAATTGGTAGAAAATGTCGAAATTTTGTGAACAGATCCAGATTAGGTCTAGAAATACTGTGTTCATTAAGTTTTGAATCCCTTCTGAACGGAATTTGCAGGCGAGCGAAGCGAGCCTGTTTATATCAACTCACACTGCTGACACTGTCAGGGTCAGAGGGCGGAGCCCCTGGCTAGGCAGAAGGCGAGCGCGAAGCGAGCCTGCCGGCTAGTCTCTATATATATAAAGCGAAATGGCACTGATTCATTCATTCACTCATCAGCACAACTAAAAATCTACCGAAACGAATGCGTTCAAATTTGGCAGTTGGACTTCTAGACGCCTACTAAGAACGAGTTTTTGAAACTTCTCAAGGGTACACCAAATATTTGAGTTTTTCTATAGTTTTTCGGCATTTTCTTAAATTTTCAAAAACCAATTGGTAGAAAATATTGATATTTGGTGTGCAGGTTCAGATAAGGCCTAGAAATGTTGTGCTAAAATATTTTTTTGAAATCCGTTCAAGACTAAGCAAGTAATAAGTTTTTCAGAATTGTATATGTATTGCAGGTTGCATATCTTCCACCTTGAAACGACAAGGATTTCAATTCAATGGTTCAGCAAGATTATAGATGAACTAATTCGGAAGATATTGAATGAAGTTTTAAACTATGAATTCAATGAAACCGAATGAGCAGTTTATTTCTGTTCATGTCCTATTTATTATGGATTATTCATGAAGGAATATTCATTTCTTTTATTAATCCTGCCAGAGAGTTTTCCCGGACATGAGATATGGTAATCTTATTTTTCTATTACGGTTATATTACATTTCAAATTTCTAGGAAACCGTTAGAGCGTTTTCTAGATCCGTTGTTCCACATACATATAAACATACATACATACAGAAACTACTAGCTTAATATTGTTACGGGTTTTCCACTATAATAAAAGACTTGAGGCAATTTATACTGATTAACTTTATTAATTACACTACTATAACACACTAGAAAAAGATAAACTATAACAGATCAGAAGATAGCACAAGAGTTTATCACGTTTGATAATACAACTTTCACTCTTAGATTAACACTGCACTGAATAAGAAATGATTAACAGTCTTTATCACGTTACACTAGAAGAAATAAGAACTGACAGAATGAATATAACTATAGAGTGTCTATATACAACGTCCGGCTTGTCTATCACACAATACAACTGACACAGAACTGACACACTCGTTTGATTGTTAAAGTACAACTGACTCGTAAACCCAAACATTCCGAATATAGGCTTCTGAGAATAAACAAGAGAATGCTAGAAGGTTCTGGCATTATCACTTCGAGAAGGCTCTTGATGAGTCTTTTGTTTACACAACAATGTGCTTGTTTGTTGACACAAAGCCTCCCCATCCCTGTCCATCCTTGTCGCCCTACTATCTTAAGGCCATCAGACACTGTTGAATTTCATAACACTATGATAGGATTTTGCGTGTGTGGGCGTGTGAATGTAGGTTTTCCTTTAAGCGAAACGGTCCGACGGTCGGCCGCAGTCGAACAGCTGTAACAAAAACAAAACAAGAGTTGTGATTGGCTACAGCTCTTCGACTACAACCGACCGTTGGACCGTTTCGCATGAAGGAAAACCTATAGTCTGTCCAAGCAAAGAGGACATTCTGCCAAGATGTGAAAATGACTCCAGCTTGGTAAATATTGATTAAAATTCTATAAATTCGGTCTCACATTGTAGATCAGAATTTTTCCTGCAGCTTGAGATTGAATTTATAATATTAGAACCAATATTGCCCGAGCTGGAGTCATTTCCCATATTTCAAGAATGTCTTCTTTGCTTGGACAGACTATACCTTTACACGCTCACACACACACAAAAAGTTTGTTTATTTCGTCTCAAGTGAGCTTGAATAGGATGTAATATTAAATAATTTCGTTGATATAGGTTAAAAGCTCGGTTGTCCTCCTTTGGGAGATTGGCTTGTCGTTAGTAAAGATAGTCAGATGTTACACGTCCAACTGATTAACTGCATGTTATTCAGAGGTGTTTTGTGCCTTTAATACTACTGTTTCAAATTAATTTTTTAATTTCATGATGATAATATTGCATGTATCTTATTTTCATATTTATATTTGTCTTGTTAATTTGTGTATATTTTCACATAATTGTACCTTATTGAAATTGGTGTATACCGTTGGAAACATAATAAATAAATAAATTGGTTTTGAAGACTGGCTTATGGTTAAGAGGATCAACGTGCTAATTACACGTTATCTCCATCCTGGTTGATAATTATTCACCCCTGCTGTGCAGTGTAGTAAATATGAAAGTGGAACCAGCTTGTAGGCCTAACCCCTTTATGGGCTGTTGAGCCATTGAACAACTACACGGTTGAAAGCAGAATGAGCACTCACCAAGCACGTCGATGCATCCGATCTGACTGATCATGCGTTTGGTGTTGACCTGACACATGTAGCAGCCGCGATCGCTCTGTCTGATGCGTCTGACGTGCAGTCGCCAGTCGCGGCCACCGTCCACCGAAATCGCGTAGCGCGGATCGTTGCTCACCAGGATATCGTGCATGCTCAGCACCGTCTGCGTTTCGGCTCGTATCCAGCCCACCTGTAAAATAGCTCACTACTTACTACCACATATACTAGAATCATATTAACGATTAGTATCATAAAGCATGCTGTTAAGCATCAGTATCATAAGCATGCTGCAAGCAAATCACAGCTGTTGTTGTTTGACTCAATGACAAGACAAAGGCTGTGATTGGCTACAGATATTTTACTGGCCGACAGTAGGGGAGAGACGTGTACCTTGTTACAGCATGTTTGGGCAAGTACGTATTACTCAGAGCGTCAACAATATTTAGACCCTTACTTCTGGCGATTTCACCTTCATGCTCCAAGCTTTCTTAATAATAAGGTGAGTGTTTTTCTTGAGTTGAATTGGGTGAAACTTACACTTTCAAGTATGAACTTTATCATGTTCTTACATTTATTTTGTTTTGATTCAATGACTTTGATGGAGAGGTTATTATATTCTATAAGTCATTTCCGTGTACCTTGAGCAACTGATGGAAGTGTACCTTGGGCAAGCACAGTTGTTGCCCAAGGTACACGTTCTTCAACTACTAGTGGTGTTTGAAATACAATCATCAAATTCTCTGTAATTATTCTCTTCAAATAATTCATGCCTTTTACTTACATGAATAATAGTCAATATTTCATTCAATTGGATTATGAAATATCATTGAAAATAATTTTAAGAACATCAAATATTTAAATTAATATGGTTGAATGTCTTTTCTTGTTGTTATAAACATTACTTTTCACTGATACAAACTATGTCTTTCCCTCCAACTAGCTTTAATGATTTTAGTTCAAGTTGAAAAAAGAATCTAATGTACTATAATAATAATAATAAGTAAAGAGGCTATTGTAATATTAAAATAATGTTAATACAATTGATGATTTGCCATTGACACTCATTTTAAAAGCATATAGGCCTACCATTAAATGATGGTTTGGATGATGATGATAATGATTATTATTATCATTATCATAATACTATCTATTAATAAATACTATAATAATTATTATTCCTATAAAATAAATAAATAAATAAATGAATAAATAAATATATAAATAAATGAATGAATGAATAAATAAGTAAATTAATAGATAAATAAATAAATAATTTAGAATGGAAAATATCAATTATAAAATAGCTTCTATTGGTGGTTTTTAAAATGACTTCTCTTGTTCTTGTTTCAGAGATGCCTCGCAGCAAGGATGGAAAGAAAAGGAACCCAGTCGACAAGCAGAAGTTGGAACATATACATGAGGTATTAAAAAGGTACATCAATTAATGAGTGCTCAAACATTTACAAAATTGGTCGTTGGACAATTTCCCGTCATTTGAATAAATTTAAACAGCAGGACTCAAACAATAACTTTGAATACACCAATAATTGTGGGCACCAAAAGTCTTCACTGATGAAGAGGAGAATGACTTAGTTAATTATTTGCTTGCCAGCAGAATTTACTTTGGGATTACAAAGGAAGGCCTATCAACATTGGCATTTGAATATGCCAGTCAGAATGGCAAGAAATTTCCTGAATCTTGGCAGAAAAATGCTAAAGCTGGAAAGCAATGGGTGCAGGACTTCTTGACTCGTCACCGTGAAAAACTTTCTTTGAAAAGCCCCACGCAACTTCTATTGGAAGAGCTATGTGCTTCAACAGGCCAATTGTTGAAGCTTTCTACAATAATCTACAAAAACTGTTCAACAAATATAAGTTCTCACCAGATCGTATTTTTAATTTGGACGAGACAGGCTTGAGCACAGTTCACAATCCACCGAAAGTTATTGCAGGGAAGAGGAGAAGCAAGTAGGGGCCATCACCTCAGCTGAAAGAGGAACCCTCATTACACTGATTTCTTCAATTTCTGCTATTGGAAGCTCAATTCCACCACTTCTCATCTTTCCACGAGTCAACTTCAAGGAATTCATGCTACATGGTGCTCCTCCAGGATCCACTGGGGCTGCAAACACTTCTGGATGGACCAATGCACACATTTTTCTCACATACCTCGAACATTTCAAGAAACATGTTCGTCCATCCAAAGAACAACCTGTTTTGATCATCCTTGATAACCATGACAGTCATCTATCTTTGGAGGCGATTGAATTTTCAAGGAAAAATGGTATTGTGATATTCACATTACCACCCCACACAAGTCACAAGCTACAGCCACTCGATAAAGGGGTTTTTGGACCATTGAAAACCTACTACCATCAAGAGTGCTCCTTGTGGATGACAAACAACCCAGGAAGCCGATAAGTATTTATGAAGTTTCTAGTCTACTGGGAAAATCTTATCCGAGAGCTTTCACCCCAACAAACATTATTGCTGGCTTCAAAGCGACAGGAGTTTTCCCACTTGATCCAAATGTTTATTCTGATGATGACTTTCTCTCCGCAACTCCTACTGATCTCTTTGACGAAAATCACATCATTTTTTCATCTCCTAAAATACAGATAACTGACAATACACAATCAAAAAATGTGAATGCTCCCAATCAACATGAAAATTCAGCATGTGTGAGTCCTGATCGTGTTCCACAGCCAAGTTCACCACAGCCCTCATGTTCCTATGTCAGCCCAATTGAAGTTCGCCCTTTACCCAGAGCACCTACACAACAAAATGGAACAAAAAGACGAGGAAGACTTGGAAAATCCAGAGTGATCACAGATACACCAGAAAAAAAGGGATTTACAACAGGCTGTTGAAGCAAGAAAACGTCCACAAAAGTTGACAGAGAAAGACAAGCCTGCTAAGAAGTTGAATTTTGGTAAGATTTGCAAGCAGAAATCTGGTAAGAAAGACAGTTCTGAAGATGAAAGTGAAAATTGGAAATCCGCTGATGAAGAGGAAGATGAAAATTTGGAAGATCTAGCATCAGAAATGATAAAAGAACAAGAAGATGATGAAATATCTGAGGAATGGATTGTAGGAAAGTGGGATTTCACTAACCCTTCAACCAATGTCAAAATGGGTTTTGGTTTCTTTTTCTACCCAAAATCTTGCCAAGTTCTATGTCGGTCAAGTTCTTGAAGCCAGTTGTGATCAAGTGACCATAAAATTTCTAAGAAAGAAACAAAAAATGTTCAGATGGCCTGACATTGATGATGTTTGCCGAGTGAGGGTTGAAGATATAATAAGAATTTTGCCTCAGCCTAAAGTTCACAGGCGAGGTGGAATCCAGTTCAATATTTCTTTTGCTGGATTCAATCTCTATTGATTTGAAAACATCTCAAGTTATTCAACCAAGTGACTTTTCTGTTTATTCCATTTTCCATTGATTTTTTCATTTTGTGCTTTGTGAATTTTGTGAAAAAACTTATTTTCATATTTCTTCATGAGTAACTATGTTGGCTAATTCATTAAAATTGCAGATGAAACTGAATTTGAGTGTATAATTTCATACTTTCTCCAGTCATTTTACTAGTCACCTGAGGCAACATAGGTAGGTGCTCAAGGTACAATTCATGCTGCTCAAGGTACATGCTATTATTGTACCTTGGGCAGGAAATCTCTTTTGGAGAAACCACTATAAAAATCATATCATTGTAGGTGAGTGAGAAAAGAAAATTCATTGTGAAAGTAAATGAGTTAAAGTAGAGTCCAATTGATGAGAAAACATTTCTGAGTTATTACAGTGCCTAAAAAATTTTTTTGAAAAACTGCCCAAGGTACACGTCTTTCCCCTACTGTCCCCGTGTACAGCAGGCTTTAGCCTGATACGCAGTAGATTGATAGGATTATGGCGTTTCTGGAACCAACAAAAAATAGTTGATTACTTTATCATACATAGAATGGTCACTAGCAGTCCGACTGTAGACTCACAGAAAGCTCATCAGCTGACAATCTACAATAATTATATTTTTCTTGTGGGTTCGTGACAACTAGCTGGTTTTTGGCTAAAATTTGGCGTAATCCCTTTTTGATTATTTTTTTGCTAGAATTTGCAGGAATTTTGATTAGCAAAATATATTAATGAGAGATTGATGCCGGGGTTTTCCAAGCACACTCAAAGTTGAGGGACCCTCAAATTTTGATGAACAGCTGACATTTTCTATGATAAGAATAGGAAATGTAGTAAAGTGTAGAGGGTCCCTCAAATTTGAGTGTGCTTGGATAAACCCGGCATCAGATTCAATCACTTCATTAATGTAGATTACATAAATCATAATACGTTATATCGGTATCAGTATATCCTATGCTATAAGAGTAGAAAAAATGACACCAACTTCATTCTGTTTCGCTTGAGTTAGCTAATGATGATAGACCTTGGAAACTTGTGAAAATGACTGAGATCTATATCTATAAAAGCGAAATGGCACTGACTGACTGACTGATTGACTGATTGACATTCATTCATCACCAGAACTAAAAAAATTCGTTCCGGCAGCTGGCGGTCGGAAAGAGTGCATTTCAAATGCAATTCTATGACGGCTCAAATCATATGACTTATAATGATCTATTCTGGGCCCTGGCTTATAAACATTTTACAATCCACATTACTCATAATTCGTGGATTTTATGGGCGTTTCTGTCTCATAAACGTTTCCAATAAAAAGCAAATTCTACAGTTTCAGCTGATTAAAAAAATTACATGAAACGAATTTACCTCAAGTAAATAGAATATCGGAATAGTCCAATGCTGTTCCTTTAAAACCAAAACTTTGCTCCTAATTTAATGATTTTAATATATATAAATTGATTTATTATTATGAATATATTTAATAATAAATATCAATCATTATTTTTATAGTGAGATTTGAACAGGAATCATTTTTGTCGCTAAAATATTATCATAACCTACAAAGAAAATCGTAAACAAACCAAGTCAGAAGACCCTAGCCTTGTAATCTAAAATGGCCGCGATGATTTGAGTTTGAACAGCGATATCATGAATTTTTCGTCTGAACCAATTTACATAGACATATAACCTACATCTTAAACCTTCATCATTCATCATCACTCATTCATCCTTTGCTTAAAATACTTGGAAACCAAGTCACAATTATAAAGAAAGAATAAAGAATACATGGGATTTCCTATCCCACTCGAACCATCGTGGACATTTTGGATTCAAATGTTAGGGTCTCCTAGTGAGTTTTGGCTGATCGTTGATTCAACAGCTGATTCTTCCCAAAATTTGGAACATTGTAAATCAAGAGTTTTATTGGTGAATCTACAATCCCAATCACTTGTTTTTCATCAGAAAAACAAGCTGTAAATCTTTATAAGCCAGGGCCCAGGGTATGAATTCAAAGGTGCCGTTTTCAAAGTGAATCAGCGTAATTTTTTGAGTATGATCCATCATTTTCTTGCTAGCAGCCATTTTCTAAGACAGAGCTCACAAAACACTGTCAACCAATAAGAAAAGAGCATGCTGGGTATGAAGGCGTGTCCAAGTCAAAACTGAAACACCAACCGTCAACTACTGCCATCTACTGGTTGAATTTGGAACCTTTTCTAACCGATGTTTTCGGCCATTTTGACTGTAGGCAGAGCTTGGAGGCGTTTCCAATTGAAGTCGAAGCAAGTCAGTTGCTAATGTCATCTGCTGTCTGAACTCGGAACTATTTCAAACGTTATTTAAGAAAGTTGGGTAGAGCAGTGAAAATGGCTGAAATCTACAATTAGCTTGTTATTGAGTTTCCGATTTTTGTTGAAACATCTTTATTTCCAGTGAAATGAAATATTTATGATAATTCCCAATATTTGCTATGAAACATTTATTATTCCCTTTCTCATGTGCTTTCATGCAAATGAATCAATCATTAATTAAAATTTAATATTTTAATGGTAAAGTACGGTGAAAGTGACAGTTTTGCTGAATGTAGATAGCCTTTGGTTTTTTTATTAATCCCTTTAGGCTTCTGCGTATCACCTTCCTTATGAGAAAAATAATTCGTTCCGGCAGCTGGCGGTCGGAAAGTGCATTTCAAATGCAATTCTATGATGGCTCAAATCATATGACTTATAATGATCTATTCAGGGTATGAATTCAAAGGTGCCGTTTTCGGAAAACCCATGAAAAACACAATTCTCGGCATATTATTCGCCATTTCCTCCGCCATTTTTGATTTTTTTTCGTTGATGGCTCAAATTGTAGGGCATAATAAGGGTATTATACACACCAATTTTCAAAACGATCAAGTCATTGGTCGATTTGAAGTGATATTTCAAAATTTTCATCCCCTAATTTCACCCCTTTCCCTTGGACCAATTTGGCTGGTTAACGAACTTGACCGAGATATTAACACTAATAATTTTTGTACAAAATTTGGTCGCTCTCCGACAGCCCTTCGGGAGTTATCATGTTAACAAGAAACTGTACATATATAAATATTTATATATATATAGCACATCATAGAAAGTCACTTTTAGATAATTATTTCACAAATAGACAGATTTAAGTGATGGATGGGAAGAAAAACACAAATAAACTTACATTTTAAGGTGAAAATATTTCGGTGGCTGTGCCACCTTATCTTATATATAGATATATGAATTTGAACGGACATCATATTTGTGTTCTAGGGGCTCGGAAACGTGTAAAAAATGTATCACATCATAAATTTTCGATTATCAGGGCAAGACCAATAGTGCATTTTTTCAAATGAAATGCACTAAAATCTACTGAACCGAATACGTTCAAATTTGGCAGGCATGTTGAGTTGGACGTTTAGACGCGCGCTAAGAAAGGATTTTCGAAACTTCATAAGGATACGCCAAATATTGAAGTTTTTCTATAGTTTGCATATCTTCCGCCTTAAAAGACCAATCCTTACTGTAAAATCAATGATTCAGCGAGATTATAGATGAACTAATTTAGAAGAAATTGAATCAAGTTTCAAACTATGTTCGATATACTGTCCAAGGTTACGCTTAATATAAACGTTCAACTATTTTTCGGAGTTTTTATCACATTTTTCGATAACCAATTGGTAGAAAAATTTGAAATTTGGTAAACAGGTCTAGATTAGGTCCAAAAATTCTGTGTTCAATAAATTTCGAAGCCCTTCTGAACGGAATTTGCAGGCGAGTGAAGCGAGCCTGTTTGTCTTAATTACACTGCCGATACAGTCGGGGGTCCAGGGGCGGAGCCCTGGTAGAAGGCGAGCGAAGCGAGCCTGCCGACTAGTATAGGATATAAGCTGCCCTTAACATACATTTGTGCTGTATCTACAACAAATGGTGGATTTTAGACATAGCCTATAAATGTCCATTGAGAGAGATTATACTAGACTAGCCGGCAAGCTCACTTCGCTCGCCTTCTCCGCCTAGCCAGGGGGCTCCGCCCCCAGGACCCCCGTCAGTATAGGCAGTGTAAGTGAGTCAAACAGGCTCGCTTCGCTCGCCTGGAAATTCTGTACAGAAGGAATTCGAAATTTATTGAGCACAGCATTTCTACACCTAATCTGGACCTGTTTACTTAATCTCAACATTTTCTGACAGTTTGCTCTAGAAAAATGAAAAATCTAAGAAAAACTTCAAAAACTCAAAAAATAGTAAAACGCTAATATTAAGCGTAACCTTGGGAAGTATATCGGACATAGTTTGAAACTCAATATCTTCCAAATTAGTACATAATCTCGCTGAACCATTGAATTTACAGTTATCATTGGTCGTATCAAGGCGGAAGATATGGATACGGATACAATTTTGAGAACATGATTACTGGCGTAATCTTGAACGGATTGCAAAAATATTTTAAAACAACATTTCTAGACCTTATCTGAACCTGCCCACCAAATATCAACATTTTCTACCGATTGGTTCTCGAAAAAATGAAGAAAACCCCAAAAAACTCGAGAAAAACTAAAATATTTGGCGTATTCTTGAATAGTTTTTAAAATCCGTTCTTAGCGCGCGTCTAAACCTCCAAGTGAACATGACTGCCAAATTTGAACGCATTCGGTTCAGTGGATTTTTAGTTCTGCTGATGAATGAATGAATCAGTGCCATTTCGCTTTTATATATAGAGATTATTCACCTCATATTATTCTATTTATAATTCTTTCATTATTCAAGTAGAGTACAGAATTTATTATCTCAAATCCTAGATTTCGAAGATTAAACATAAATTCAATTACACGATTGGTTAAAATAAAAAATAAATATACAAGGATATGTGTAGTGATGATTGTGATGTATCTACATGAAATGGCGGAGTTTGGACATAGAGTCCATTCTTGGAGAAGGATATGCAAGGATATCCCTTTCATTAACACTCAACCGTAATCTCTCAAGCAGGACCTCCTAAATACCTAGGTATTTAGGAGGTCCTGTCTCAAGTTTCCGTAAGTCTCTTAACCGTAGATAGATAGATTGATAGAGAGAGAAAGAGACAGAGAGAGAGGGGATAGAGAGAGAGAGAGAGAGAGAGAGAGAGAGAGGGGGGATAGAGAGAGAGAAAGAGAGAGATCACCTCGTGTGTTTAAAAAAGTGAAAAAGGTGAACTCGGTGTTTCAAAGAGAATTTCTGAATAAGGGACGACAAATGTTGTGACTAGAAAGAAGGAGAAGGAAAGGGTGGAGGAGGAGGAAGAAGAAGAAGAAGAAGAAGAAGAAGAAGAAGAAGAAGAAGAAGAAATTCCTTTTGAAAAAGTTTAGCATGATACCTATGCGGGTCAACTCGATAATGATATCACCAAGCTCAAAACTAAAGGTTACTTGAGGGGATGCTCCAGCTTCACCCTCTATTTGAAGGGAACAAATTCAAAGATGATAGGCTATAGCACTGAATATAAAGTATATCTCCATATCTTTGGCTATAGTCACGGTCCATAGAATAGTAGAGGTGAGCCAGAGTGGAGAGCAGCTGGCTGGGAAAGCTATGATTCTGACGTCACAGAGTTCCTCTAGTCAAAATTTTAGCAATGATTTCCCTATCCTTGACGAAAAATCGTATGCTTTTTTCCATTTTATGGAATACAGAATTTTTATTAGACAAATTTATTTCATAAGCTTCTAGAGAATTTCGAGACCTACATTTTGAGCAATTTAAATCTATATTTTACTCCAATTTGATAAAAAGTCTGTTAACGTGTTTTGGGAATGCTCTGCAGCTGGACCAATGCAATTATGGATATTGTAAATTGTAAAGTAAATTGTTATGAGGGTGAAGCCCACATAACCTCATAGGCTTGTGCGTGGGTAATGATATGGATGATAGATGACGACTACTTTGAGGTAGTCGGGACCGACAACTTATCGTCTCCTCCGAAAGACGGGGTGGCCGTATTTATGTGATTGTGCTGTGGTCAAAAAACTGTTCCCCGCTTGTGACTTGAACCAGGGTCCACCTGGTTATCAGACCGGCGCTTTACCACTCCTCTAACGAGCCAGCCAATTTAGGAAACATTTTGATGTACAATTTGAGACCAATTCAATAATTTTTGAACAAATATTGACCGAGCTAGAGTCATTTTCTCATCTTGCCAGAGGCTCTTCTTTGCTTGGCCAGTCTATAGCAATGATATTAGGCTGAGCCGCACTGCCGGTGGGTAGAGCCTGGAGGGTGGAGGGTAGTTGGTAAATCTATAGAACATACACACCATCCACAGTAATACATCGTATGAATGGTATGTGTTCAGCCGCCATCTTGAAATTCTTAAATATGGACAACATAACCTCAAAAACCGAATGACGTCATACCATTCATACGATGTATTACTGTGGATGGTGTGTTTGTTCTATAGATTTACCAACTACCCTCCACCCTCCAGGCTCCTCCCACCGGCAGTGCGGCCTCAGCCTTATAGATGTATTTTATAATAGCATTGCTACTCATAAGTTTTGTATGTTAGAATTTTATAGCCATTGATTGATTTCAGCGTAAGTAATTAAATGGCGGCTGGCGGAAAAACAATATACATACTATCTCAGCGAAGTTATCTATTAATAGGCCTAAATACAGAGTGCTTCAGGAGGAATGTACAATACTTTTCAGGCAGATTCCTCACACCAAGTAGAGGAAAAAGTTCCATGGGACAAACCCCCAAAAACGCAAGATAATAATTGCGAAAAATTGACATTTCTAGAATAATATTGATTTTAATAGTTTTTAGAGGCTTCATTCAAGTTCTAAAATTATCAATTCCTATGTAAAATTGTGACGAAACAGGTGAAGTGCCCTTATTTATTACAGTAACTTACTGTATAGCACTTCACCTGTTTTGTAGGCACGAGTTGCCAGTGGTGAATTGCCTTAATTGCTTTTATACTGAATTGCAGTATTTTGGCAAACACCTCAAATTATAACCAAAGATGGCGACCAATTTGAATCTGGAAGCATTCCTGTAGAACGCAGGCCTTTGTTGATCTATTAACCATCTATTATAGATCATACCCAGCGAGAATAGAATATGTATAAAATTCTCGCTGAACATACCCTATTTCAAACTGCTCTAGGATTGCAACTCGCTTTGTATTGCCATCATGAATCTCAAGCATTTAGGTTTCTATCAAAAAGCAATAAATTAGGGTATAGAGTGATTCAATCAGAGTATAGAGACTGTAGTGTATCCAGTCTCAATAAAGTACTATACTGATTCCATGACTACCGTACATGCTGGATGGGTCCAAACACAGTATAAAATCATAGCTTGTATAGTCTGTCCAAGCAAAGAAGACCCTCTGGCAAGATGAGAAAATGATTTCAGCTCGGTAAATATTGTTTCAAAAAATATTCTGGTCTCAAATTGTAGATCAGAATGTTTCCTACGATTAAGACCAAATCAATAATTTTCCAACCAATATTAACCGAGCTCAAGTCATTTTCTCATCTTGGCAGAGGGTCTTCTTTGCTTGGACAGATTATAGAATGGAATTGATATTATGTTACGCTTGTAGCACGTAGCCTTTGTAATTGAGTGGATAGTATCTTTACTTGTTGTAAAGTGTAAAATCAAAGGAAATATGTATTTATTAATTCGCAAAATTGACACAAACCCAATTCTATCCTTGATCAATACAGTACTGTTTTATATTCTCTCATAATAATATTGTCAATTCTCTGTAATCTCTGTGCTGTTGTTTCAGCTTATTACGACGTATTAGCTTTAATAGCATTAATAGCAACGTAATAGCATACCTTCCTTCAATGTAAAGCCGGCCTAATAATCTAGCAACATTGCACCGAAGGTACAGTCTGTTCATAATATGAAATAGTTACAAATAGTTAGAAATTGTTACAAATCATGCATGTTGACTTCGTCTTCGATCTTCTCTCTTCTATGCATAAATTATTAATAATATTGGCATTCAGTGGCGCCGACTTTGGGGGGGCAAGGCACTTTCTGCTCCCTCAATAATCACTCAGGGGGGGCAATGCGTGTATTTCGCCCCCCCAATATTCATAGATTACTAGAGAAATTTTCATCAATTTTTTGAGTATCAATTATCAATAAGTAGGCCTATTGAAAGAATATTTTTTGCCATCATCAATTCCAAATAGCTCAAATGAAACCAATTTTAAACAATGGTCTAGCTATTTTTATTATATTCACAACTGGAAACTGGACTATGATAGTGTGGAATGATATAGGTCTACTATTATTATTTTGAAATACTACTTCCACATTGTCCACAAACCATAGAAATAGACGATCAGTCTCCTGTTTATTATTTGCATTACCCAGCTAGGCGTCTGGGCTTAGATTGTTATAGCTGCATATGAGTCGTTAATTGCAAAATTTTACAATAACTTCATTCTTAATTAATTTTTTAATGTAAAACTCTCCCACTCTTCTTTCTTTGAAAATATAATACAGTCTATATAAATACAAAATCAAATACAAAATCTAGATAAGCATAACAAACTACACAATAATGGAACTAACATTCATAGCCAGAATTACTCAGTTTTCAGTTCCACTAGTGAGAGTGGTGGTTAGCACATGGCACATCTATTCGTGTTTCATGTATTTCGTGCGATTTTTTTTATAACCGTTTATTAACGTTGTGAGTGGAAATTGTAAAAACTCTAATTAAAAACGAACTAGATGTATATTATGTGTAAGTTGGATGAAAATTTTCCTTCAACCTACATATCAGAATAAATTCAGTACCTTAACTATTACCTATATTAATTTTTATTTCTAAATATTTTTTCCATGTTCAAAAGTGAAGGAGAAACTTGATTCATTTACTTCCGAGAATCACGATTATAATGGCCAATTTGAATCAAATTAATAATAGGGTAATAATAATTATAGGGAATTCAAAGTAGTTGAATGGATCAGATTATCTCTACATTACAGAATTCAGCACGAAATCACATGCAAAGATGCAGTCTCACTGCTTGTGTATTTTTGTGTATTCTCACAACCCCCTTCCCCATCCTCGGATGACTCAAAATTATCATTTATTTATTGTTCTGTTGCTGGTTTAGCTATCACCAAAAACTTGGGCGGTTCCCTTGCTTATGTAACTCAAGGTTATTTAAGGTTATTTCTAATAACCTTGATGTAACTTACTAGAAGCTGATGTAAGATGTAATGTAAAAGTGAACCATCTATTTTCTCTGATCACAAAAACATAATTGACCGAACGTAAGTGAGTCTAAGATTCAAGTCGACGATTTTGCATTTGTTTGTATGTATGTATGTTTGTTTGTATGTACGACTTAACGCGGCAAAACATTCTAATGAACTTTGATAGGGATGTTCCTCTTGAAATCGCGCGTCGATGTATATGTAAGGTTTTTCGACAATTTTCATAATAAGGACGAAAAAGGAAAAAGTTGAAGTATTCTCTGATATAGGTATACTCCATAAATGATTTGATAGTATATTTATGTTGATATTACTAGAACATGTGATATTATGACAATCATAATAGAAAAACATTTCTACTTCAGATGATATACTTTCATTGAAGTTAGCTGAGATATTTCGGATATTAAGGTAAGTTTTTCTTTATACGAAACGGTCCGACGGTCGACCGCAGGCTAACAACATGAGCTGTGATGTAGCCGACCGTCGGACCGTTTTGCATGACGGAAAACATTATTAAAATAATTATAGACTGATGCACGGTTTTCAAAGCACCCTTGATGCCGACATAGAGCGTGACTGTGGCCACTGCATTGCTGACTTCCTCGCGCCGAATATCGGAATCGACGCACAATCTGAACGTACCATGTATACAGACAGTGCTTTTATGATGCAGGGAACATGGGCTACTTCGTGAGGTCTACCGTTCACAGAACTACTAGTAGAGGCATAGCTGAATGATAACTTTAATTAGCAACATCATCTGTTGAAGCACAAGATACAAACCTGCCCAACCTTCTGGCATCAGCTAGTAATATTTCAGTCTATTTCAAAAATTTAGTCACTTTCATAGATATAATTGTAAATTGAAAAATATAATTTATTGGTTGCAGTAGCTTATATTCAGTCTATAGAAATTTCATTTGATTCATTTATTGACATTCATCTAAATTGAAGATAATTTATAATGATAATCATTACTAACCATGAAATAATAAACAAATAGGCAAAGAGAACAACTATGAAAATAATCTACAATATATATCATCATTAATTTTAAATATTTCTATGAAAAAGAAAGTTTTTACACTTTTTTTATACAGATAATGTATGTAGCGAAATCTTTTTCTCTTTTAAAATGCTCCCATAACTTGCTCTTCTTCATTTTTATGAGTTTTTTAAACAAAATTACGAACAATCGTAAACAAAATTCAACCACAAACAACACGATCCGCCAATAAAGTTCCAAAATAGACGTTTGTTTTCGTGGTGTCCATATATCGATAATATCGGAGAAAAATATCGATATGCCGATAATATCGTCGGTCCAAATATCGATAAAAATATCGATATTTGAGGCCCGATATTATCGATAATTATCGATATTCTATATATTGTTGCATCCCTACTCATTACATCCATCCTCTTCAAGTCCGTCTCTCTCTCTCTCTCCCCCTCCCTCCCTCCCTCTCTCTCTCACTCTCTCTCTCTCTCTCTCTCTCTCTCTTTCAATAAAGGCAATCAATCAATCAATCAATCTCTCTCTATTTCTCTTAGAATTATTAGCTATCTTATTGAGATTGTGTGCAAGTGTGAGTGGATGGCTTGAACTCATAGAAATAAATTTCATTAGAATATCCATAAAAAAAAAATAGAAGTTATACTTACTTTCTATCAATATTAATTTCAATTGTGTTTATTATGATTATTCTTGATTATTTTTTGTAGAAGAATTGTATATGTTTGTTTATATATTGTATATATTCATTGTACATGATGTAAATGTAAAGGGGTTGTCCTAACTCCGCCCTTAATAAAGGCAATTTATCTATCTATCTATCTGTCGCTCAATCACTCTCTCAATTCCTATCCCAAAACTCCTCGCTAACATGAAAAAATCCAAACTTTCTTTCTCTCAGATTTACGGATTTCAGTTTAAAAATAAACTTTTCTTGTCTTGTACTTGGTGGCTTGAGATTTATCCTCTTCTTCAACTATATTTCCTTTTTCTTTAACCTTTCTTTTTTTCTATCTTCTCTCTTTCACTGTCACACTTCAGCAGAGTTTCTGCTGTAACAAGTTCAGCTTAAGAACATCGCTACTGTAAAGAGTCTGTCCAAGCAAAGAAGACCCTCTGGCAAGATGAGAAAATGACTCCAGCTTGGTCAATATTGGTTCAAAAATTATTGATTTTGTCTCAATTTTAGGAAACATTCTGATCCACAATTTTAGATCAAATCAATAATTTTTGACCCAATATCGACCAAGCTGGATTCATTTTCTCATCTTGCCAGAGGGTATTCTTTGCTTGGACAGATTATAACTTGAACACCGTCTCACGTGTAGTAGACCTTAACTAAACTGGCGGTTTAGTTGGCCAATGTCTGTTATTAATGCTCATCTCCTTCAGGACAGTGGGCGAGCGGTACGCGGGAGGGAAATGGTTCAGCTGAGTTTGCTCTTTTTCAGATATTCTCTCACAGACCGCTCTCCTCATGTTCTGAAAGAGATGAGCACTAATAACAGCTATTCTACAACCGCCAGCCTCGATGGAATCAGCTAGAACTTGAACACTGTTCAACTTAGCTCTTTCACTTCACTACTCTCAACCAGGCCCCTCGCGTAAGGTGAGCGGAGTGTGCGACCGCACAGGGCGCCACGGCCAAGGGTGCGGCTGATGCAAAACGGAAATTTCGAAAATTTTAATTTGGCTATTATAATAATTTTTCTACTATTTGATAAAAAAATTATTTTGCTAACAATTTGAATCCACGAGAAATTATTTCCTCTGCATAAACTCATTCATCATAATGCATTGATCAATTGAAAAACCACAATCAATGTATGAAGCAAGCCATGAAACGCCCCTCTTAAATTTAATCCTATTGTTGACCACCTTACAATCTGTTGACCAATCACAAGCCAGTTTCCGATAAAAACTTCTACCTAATATTTTTACGGAATTGTTGTAGTTTTTTAATTTTTTTCTGGAAAGAGGTCGTTATTAGATCATTAATAGTATGAGTTCTATTTCATTATATTCATCGTATAAAAATAGAATTAATGAGTATAAGATGGCAGTGTTACACGATAAAAGTAAAACTGAGTATAAATTCTATAAAAATACCCTTCAAATACTAAATTGATGAAATCTTACCAGCCTGAATATATAAATAAAACTAATATTATATTAGCTCAAGATCGTTAATAGTGAATGAGCGAAATTTTTTGAGTATGATCCATCATTTTCTTGCTAGCAGCCATTTTCTAAGTCAGAGCTCACAAAACACTGTCAACCAATAAGAAAAGAGCAGGCTGGGTATGAAGGCGTGTCCAAGTCAAAACTGAAACACCAACCATCAACTACTGCCATCTACTGGTTGAATTTGGAACCTTTTCTAACCGATGTTTTCGGCCATTTTGACTTTAGGCAGAGCTTGGAGGCGTTTCCAATTGAAGTCGAAGCAAGTCAGTTGCTAATGTCATCTGCTGTCTGAACTCGGAACTATTTCAAACGTTATTTAAGAAAGTTGGGTAGAGCAGTGAAAATGGCTGAAATCTACAATTAGCTTGTTATTGAGTTTCCGATTTTTTGTTGAAACATCTTTATTTCCAGTGAAATGAAATATTTATGATAATTCCCAATATTTTGCTATGAAAAATTTATTATTCCCTTCCTCATGTGCTTTCATGCAAATGAATCAATCATTAATTAAAATTTAATATTTTAATGGTAAAGTACGGTGCAAAGTGACAGTTTTGCTGAATGTAGATAGCCTTTGGTTTTTTTATTAATCCCTTTAGGCTTCTGCGTATCACGTATTCAATAGCCTTCATGAAAATACGAAACAATACGTTGGTATACATTAAAATATGCAAGTAACCATAATCATTTTTGCCACAACACATGCAACATTGGGATTGCTTATGAGAAAAATGTGAACATGCAAGGTGGCTAGAATCATGTTTGGCTTTAAATATATTATTATAATACGTTGGATTGCATTCGTCTGGTAATGTGGGGGGGGGGCTGCCAAAATTTCGCACAGGGTACCAAAAAACCACGCGAGAGCCCTGTTCTCAACGCATGTTTTTTTCCGAAGCACTTCCTTCCCATTCCATTATCCCAAGCCTGTACCACACCCGGCTACTAAATAGATACTATAGTCAGTCCAAGCAAAGAAGACAATCTGGCAAGATGTGAAAATGACTCCAGCTAGCTAGGTCGATATTGGTTATAGATCATACATTTATCCTTAAATTATAGGAACCTTTCTGATTCACAATTTGAGAATATTGTGAACCAATATTGACCGAACTGGAGTCATTTTCCCATCTTGCCAAAATGTCTTCTTTGCTTGGACAGACTACAGTACCATGGTTTTACGGCCATACAGGTCACATCCATCAAGCTGTCTGAGTCAATCAAAAAAAGTGTAGAATTCCTTCTGAATATCCCCTTCGAATTTTGCAAAGGAAAGTGTAATCATAAAGAAAATAGGTTATACTCACCCTGTGGTTCCCAAGATTCTCTATGGCGCAAGTAAGCCTAGCTTCTTTGCCAACATGCGCTGTCATATTGCCGATTGGTTCGAGAAAGTATGGCTGGAGAGGACTCTGCAATCGCCCTGTCAATAAACAAACAAAAAATTAAACTGACAGAAATCACTGATACCATAGCTTCCGTTACAAGGCCATGGCTTTAAAAGTGACAACTAAGGTAGGCCTACTTAAAAGCACCAGTAGTGGCTATGTTTTTTATAGTAAGGGATTTTTTATAGTTTATGCAGAATTTCATCATTTATTTTATTTTTTTCATCATTATAGAGGTGCATTTCATAATTTATCTCATCTTAAACTCATTAAACATGTAGCCAAGATCCTTCTTGATTGACTTGTTCCTTGAAATGGCTAATATATCAATTTCCAACTTAGTTATAAAACATTTCGTTAACCTGAATTTTGATTCTAAAGTGGCCACTATGATTCAGTAGTGGCCATGCAATGATTCTATAGTGGCCACATGATGTTTTATGCTCATTGAAAATTTAATTTCTCAAGCTGCTTGTTGCAATCATTCAATAAGCCTAAGCTAATTTTTAATTCCAAACATTGATTATAACGCCAGAAATAGCAAGATTTACAGACTTTCCAGTCATAATTGCCTACAACAATTTGTATGCAAGCCTTTTTACTGAAACGCCTTAGAGAAAACTGAGCTTCTTACTAAAACCACGTACTCGAGTGAAATAGCGACAATGAATTTCTCTCAAAAATTTCTAATGATGCTCTGCGAGCTCCTTCTTGAACTATTTAGCTACTGAATAGCTACCGGGTTTTACAAGCACACTCAAAGTTAGGCTGAACGCGCACTGCTACGACTCAGACCAGACCAAGACTCAGACCAGACCAAGACTCAGACCAGACTAACTTGCAGCCAGAGAAACACGGAATTATACGTGATCAAATGGAGATCACATGAAGTAACGCGCACTAGTCAGACCAAGTCCAGACCAAACGCAAGACCAGAGCCAGACCACAGCTGTATACTTTCAATGTTAAAGGTACACTAGCGCGGCCACTATTCCAAATTTGAAACCAAATCACTACGGCCAGAGAAAACATTGGAAGATAGGAGAATTGCGTTTCAGGCCAGACCACAAATTTTTTCCTGGTCTGGCAAGACCAAACATCAGACCAGCTGGTGTACATTCGTTTTCAAATTTGTGTTGCTTTTCACAAAACGGAATAGTCATCTTTTGTATCATTTTATCTTTTTTTCTCATTTCTCTCAAAATGTCTTTTGAAATATTTGGTACTGAACGGCTAATTTATGAAATCAAAGAGATAAGAAGGAAAGAAAAAAATAGAAGACCGCATTAAAATGTAGAAAATTATAGAATTAGAGGAAAAGTGAAAAAACTCTTTCAGATAAGAAATAGATGAGAAAGTGGACTAAAATTCCATTTTATTCATCTATCCATTGATAATACAATACAAATTATAATAATATTATTATTATTAATGTAACTAGGATAGAAAAAATAGGCGAAGTCTGTACTATTTCTTGATATCTATAAATTCATTATGTATATCGACTTCTATTCCAGGGCCGGACTAAGACTCCTGAAAGGGCGCTGCCTTCCACTTATGAAAGGGCGCATCCTTGAGGGGGTTAGTCTCAGCCCATAAAATTGAGGGGTTTGGGAGTCGTCTCTGGTTAAAAATTAAATTTTGACCTCGAATGTTTTGTTGATGGTGAACTTTATTGATGTTTGAAAGCTTGAAAATGGAATTTCTATGTCATTTTCCATTAAAGAAAGTTATCGAACATCACAATCAATTTTTCATCATACAGGAATTCAATTATGAAAAGCCTTTCTGGCTTCTTGGACAATAGAGAAAAATAGCAAGTGAAAGTAGGAGCAATTTTTGTTGATGTGATTCAGTACGTTTTGAAAATGGTAAAAAAGGAATTTTGATTAATAAAGGGGAGAAATAAGAAGAATGTGGATTGAATATGTAGTACTAGGCCTGTATACTCTTTGTAGTATGACCTCTTTTGGGAGATAGGCTGTTGTTAGTAAAGACAGTCAGTTGTTTCCCGTCTCAGGAGAAATAGTAATTATTGTTGCATTACACTCTAACTGATCAACCGCATGTTATTCAGAGGTGTTCTGCGCCTCCACTTGGTTGTGAAGCCTAGCTTATGGTTGAGAGGATCACCGTGCTGACCACACGTTACCTCTATCCTAGTTGATGATTATTCGCTTGCTGTATGGTCTGTTTCGGCAGAGATTAGATTAGATTAGATTACTTTATTCAAATAGATAACAAAATTCGGCTTAGATTATACATTGTAATATGAATGAGTAAAACAAAATTATCCTATAAATTTCACAAAATAGAGACTTCTAGTAAAAATACGGAAACGGTGATGTAATGAATGCAAAATTTATACAAATTTTAAATTGGAGGTTCTGCAAAATGAATAAGGAGTGTAAGTTATCTAATTGAAAGGCGAAGTTTAGACATATATATGTCCATTCTTGGGAAAGGATAATAAGGAAATCCTTTCCATTAACACTTGGCCTTGGGTTGAAAATCTATAACGAGCTATTAAGATTACTAAAGATAGTAAGAAAAATTATTATTAATATTATTAAAATTATTATTATACAATTTAAACTAGATTTAAATGAATCAATACTTAATCGTATTCGAATTATATTATAAGATGAGTAACAATAAAAATGATAATGATAAATGGTACTATGGATTGACTTAAAGTAGAATTATTTACAAGTATATCGTAGTGAATGAAAATGTGCGATGAATGACAAGAGTGGGTTAATATTATAATAACGGTTTGGATGAATAAGTGATGATAGTGTAAAATGGAAGTTCGAATTATAATTAAGAGTATGAAGAGAAAGTGATGATGGTGTGAGATGATAGTGGATTTATTCAAGTATGTAAGTAATAATAAGGGGAATAGTGGAATTTGTCATGTTGCTCTAGGTTTGGACATATTCGATCATTTTGTCAAAAAGATGTTTTCTAAACTTCAAGATGAAGCTCGCTCGGCTCTCAATAGACCTAATAGATTCAGGGATGGCATTCCATTCACGGCAGCCTGAGACTAGAAAGAGATGATATTCTTTCAGGGTGGGGGTGTCTTTCGGCTTGGTCGGTGTTGGTTGGGGGCCTGTAGGTTCTGTTCACGAATTTATGGCTTTTGAGCAGGTATTGGCTGGGCTGGAGTCGTTTTCCCGTCTTGCTGGGGTGTCTTCTTTGCTTGGACGGACTGTATAGTGGAGTGAATATGAAACTGGCAACCAGCTCGTAGGCCTAGGCCCTTCTTGGGATGTTGAGACATTGACAAACAAACTGTAGCATACACTGCTTTCATTTCTTGAAAAATTCCAAACAACTCATATCAATTGTCATTGTTTCTATTAGTTTATTATGAAGCTTACCATTGAATTTCCTATTTTTCAAAATTCGAAATTGAACTTCAATACATTGAGCTGAATACTCTAAATTTTTGATAGGTTTAAAAATAATTTTACTGAAAATTTTCAAGTTTCAATTCATTATCAAATTACTTCACTTTTTCATACAATCACTTTTTATAGTAATTGGAAATTCAAATGAGAAAGTAAGATCATTGAATTCTATAGATTCTCAATACTTAATTAATGATCAACAAAGTAATATGAAATGTCTAATTGATGAAATTAATTATCATTAGAATAATATTGGTGATGCTATCGTCACACGAGGGCGCAAGGGGCGTACAATTGAAGGGTGCACCGGCTCACAGGCTGCTGTTGGCCAGTCTGAGCCTGTTTTATTCGATCACGTTAATCTATGCATGAGTTCCATTTGTTCTTATCAGTATTCATTCTACAAGATCTATTGTTCTTTCTAAGAAAAGAACAGGTGAAATCAGATTGAACACTTAATAGACGAGTACAAAAGAGAAAATGTTAATAAATTATAGAAACTCTCTACAATACTGACACCAATTTAGGTTCACATCAATTCTGGAAATGTTTTTTCAAATCCTTTTGAAAATACGCCCGTAATCAGGTTTTCAAAAGTTTGAGATGCATCGCGGATTGCATATTTTGGTCCTTAGTCAATTATCTATTTCATCTTAATTAGACCTATTTTATTAATTATCTAAATTTATCTATTTACAATTCGCGAAATGGCACTCATTCATGGCATGTTCGGTTGGACTTTAAAAAGCACTCTCAGAACAGCTTTTTGAAATTCTGCTGAGTTACGCCCAATATTTAGGCCTAAGTTTCCATAGTTTTTCCTTTGCTTTTTTCGAGAACCAATTTGGAGAAAATGTAAAAATTTATTAGACAGGTTCCGATTGAATTTAGAATTGTATGTTGAAAATTTTTGAAATCAAAATGACCCTTTTAAGTTATGTGAGTAAACAAAGCGAGTCAGTTTTAATTGGAATTTTCAGGCGAGCGAAGCGATCCTATCTGTCTATTGACACTCCTGATATTACCAGGGGTCCAGGTGGATAGGCGAGCGAAACAATGCGGTACAGTGTAATACGAACTATTGGTTAGTTAGTTAATTATTACTAAGTATACTAACATACATACTATATATAATATAGAGTAACTATACGAACGTATTGTGTGTACAATAGAATTAAATGCGTTTTGAATTCTGTAATAATCGTTATTTATTATTATTATTATATTTATTATATGGTGTAGTGATTTTGTGAAGTTCTTCAGTTTTAGTGGTCAACAATGTTTTGGAATCAAAAATTATGTTTTCAAATAAACTTTTTAAAATAACTATAACTCATATTTCCGTTTGTGGAAAATGAGGTTATTTGGCTAAATAAATAAATAATGTAATCAAGATTATTTTCAACGCCAGCCAGGCTTTTGATCAATCATGTAAATTCAGTAGTAAATGATAAACATCAACCTTTTTTGTACCGGTAATAGATGTATCAAATTTTAAACAATAGGTTCTAATCACTGGCGGCTTATGCCCACGTAACAGGTGAAGTGCTGTATAGTGAAAGATACGGGCACTTCACCTGTTTCGTGTGTACGAGCCGCCAGTGGATATAATTATTTTAAATAAGGTTCATTCGGAGAAGCTCGCTTTAATAATATACAGTAGTAAGCCGATCATCCGAGCGCCGATTAACCAAATTGTCAATTATCCGAATAGGTATTAAAAGCATAGTAATGAATAAAAAACCAGCGTTTACGACGTGATCGTAGCTTTTCTTTATTTTTTTTTTTATTGTATTTACTGTTCCGTAGTTTAGTACAGTAGTATGTGTTTTGCTTTCCATATTAATTTAACTACACTTTAGTGATATAAATCACTACACTGTACTTTTCAAATGTAATAAAGTTTATTCCAATAAGTTTAAAACATTATTTTTCTTTAATACAGTCCAATTACATGTCCAATTGTCCAAATTTTTGCTTATCTGAATTGATCCCGGTCTCAATTAGTTTGTATAATCGGCGTTCCACTGTAATGAAGATGCAGTGTAAATTAAAACAATTTTTTTGCCATACTTTTGGAACGGTAGCTATCTCCGAAATTCAGAGACCGGTCCTATGATCTCGTGGTTATAACAGTGGTCAATCTCAGAATTCCATTATTTAAATTACCTGGGAATGATTGATACAAATTTAAAACGACGTTGGCGCTATCTCTTTGCTAATGATGGAACTGCTTGAACATGCAATGATTTTAATCATATGTTTTCTATCATGGTCTTGGTCTGGTCTGAGTCTGGTCTGAGCTTTGGTCTGACTGCATCAGACCAGTGGTCTGGTCTGGTCTGAGTCTTGGTCTGGTCTGAGTCGTACCAGTGCGCGTTCAGCCTTAAGGGACCCTCAAATTTTGATGAACAGCTGACATTTCCTATAAGTATAGGAAATGTAGTAAACTGTAGTAAACTTGAGGTCCCTCAAATTTGAGTGTGCTTGGAAAAACCGGGCATAAGTCTCTAGCAGGTTCAAAGCCTATTTGAAAGCATCAAATCCGTATTCTAAGAGAAAAACCATTCAAGTGGCCACTACTGAAACAGTGGCCACTATTGGTGCTTTCCCCTTATGTAGAGTAGGAAAATGATGAATGATTATAATTTCAGACCATTGAAAGCATTAAAATCATTCTTCAATCAGCTGTTTCAACGGGCGCGTTTCTTGTTTACATCTTACTTTATTGACTTGCAACAGATCAAAGCTATTTAAAGACATCATTATCTATACTCAATCTTTCATGCTTATCTCTATCACAGCCCCGTACAGAAAACACAAATACGGTACTTGTAGAGAATTTCAAGACCCACATTGTGAGTTATTTAAATCTATATTTTACTCAAATTCAACATGAAAAAAGTCCGTTAAAGTGTCTCGGGTATGCTCTGTAGCTGGGCTAATACTTATGAGTAGCAATGCTATTATGAAATACATTCATAATAGCATTGCATTCAATAGGATTGCTATTCAAAATTGCATTCCCGAGACACTGCAGAGCATTCCCGAGACACGTTAACGGACTTTTTCTCATGTGAGTAAAATATAAATTTAAATCACTCAAAATTGAGGTATTCAAATTCTCTGAAAGCTCAAATAAGAAATCTACCTATTAAAGAATTCTGTATTTTGTAAATTTAAAAAAAGGCGTACTGTTTTCCGTCAAGGAAAGGGAAGTTAATGCTGAATTTTTCACTAGAGGAACTCCGTGACCTCAGAATCATAGCTTTCTCAGCCAGCTGCTTCACTCAGACTCACCTTTACTATTCTATAGGCTACACCTTGGTTCAGATCAACAACATAATAAATTATACTTTTCACTAAAAATATTAGCGCATGCACACGGTACTAGAGTTTCTGATCTGAACTACGTCAAATTCTAGTCTCCCCACCCATCTCAATTATGCCTAATATTAGGCAGTTATGGAATCAAGTCATGAAACTGACCTACGCTCTCTCACAAATTTCTGACATCATTGTACTCCATAAGCGCAGTGATTAAATTCAAGGTTAAAACCAGAATACTACTGGATTTAATTCATAATAATATGGTTTTCATATTATCTATTCCATACTTTTACCCTTTGATATAATATGTACAAGCAAAGGAGACATTCTGTCAAGATGGGAAAATGACTCCGGCTTGGTCAATATTCATTAAAAAACGTCTAAGAAAAAAATATCTACAAAAAAATTTTAAAAAAAAAATAAGAAAAAAATATCTATGTAGAAAAAATATCTACAATTCGATACCAAATTTACAATTTTTGAACCAATACTTACGTCTCAAATTGTAGAGTAGAATGTTTTCTACAATTTGAGACTAAATCTATACTATTTGAACCAATATTGACCAAACGGGAGTCATTTTAACATCTTGCCAGAATGTCTTCTTTGCTTGGACGGACTAAACTAGCAGATATCGTCGGATGATAACTATAACAAGCCTTGTTCTACTTAAACTGAAAGTACCGTTCCACTTCAAATTAAATACAAAGTTGCATTGTAGACTATCTTCATGGAAGGAATTTGAGCTGAGGAAATGGAAACACAGCTTTAGAAGAACTTTGCTATGATGAAAATGGATTGTTGCGTTCTGTGGGATGGATCAGGAACTCTCCTGAGCTCCAACCTGATTACTCCATTCACGATTCATTTCCTGCAGAGATAGATGCATTCATAAAAAATCGAACATCTTCGAAAAAATCATAAGAATAACTCTAGTTGCAGGTCTTCTTGTCACGCTTTCCTCTCTTTTTTTATTATTCATGGTGCTTCTGAAGGAATGTGCAATACATCCCAGGCTATCTATCTAGACAAAAAAGTTTCATGGGACAAACACCCAAAAACGAGATAATAATGAAGGAAAATATACATTTTTCAAAAAATAATAATTTTTCTAAATTTTTAGAGGTTTCATTCAGAATCTAAAACTAACAATTCCCATGTAAAAATAGCTGACAAATTCAATAAAACCAGTCTGAAGCTTGTAACTTGAACGGTTATTGAGGTAATGGGAAAATATGCTAAAACGCAATTTTCCATCAATAAAGTTTATAACTGGATAAGGAATCATAATTTTGTATTTTGAATTGATGGAAGTTGAAGAGAGTAGGATCCTGTAGAAAAATTTAAAAGGCGGCGATTGTGTAGGCCTAAATCTTACCCAAATCTCAGAAATGGCGATAAAAAATCGCAAAATAGACAAAACATAGCACAAGTGTATAATTTGTGTTTAGTAGCGATTTTGAAACATGAAACACGATACAAGGTTGAATAGTTTGAAAAGTTGAATAGAACAGGTGGATAGTTCGTAGAGGGGAATTGTGACTGTGATTTGGGCAATACACAGAAAATAATTATGTGTAAATAAATGGTTGTTACAAGTATTAAGACATACAGCGTGTTTCAGGAGGGATAATAATAATAATTATTATTATTTTTATTTAATTTTTAATTTTAATTTTATTAATAATAATAATTGTTATTATTATTTTTCCATAAGAGGAATGTGCAATACTTCTCAGGCTGATTTCTGACACCCAGTAGAGAAAAGAGTTCCATGGGACCCACCCCCAAAATCGCAACACAACACTGATTTCTCAGTTGCTTCTCACTTTTGCCTTCTTTTAATCGCTATTTCTGAGATTTGGGTAAGATTTACACAATTAACGTCACCCAACGTTTTCTTCAGTATTGTTCTCTCCAACTTCCATCTATCAGAAATACAAATTTATGATTCTATATCCAGTTATTAAAAATAACTCCTCCATTGTTGAAAAATGGTAATTTTTAGCATATTTTCCTTTTTATCTTCAACCGTTGAAGTTACAAACTTCTACATTTTACATATTGGTTTTACATAGGTGTTGATGGTTTTGAATCCTAAAAATCCTGTAGAAATTAGAAAAATGTATATATTTTGAAAAATGTAAATTTTCCGCCATTGTTATCTCGTTAACAAAGTGTTTTTAGGGTTATCACCCATGGAACATTTTTCTCTACCTGGTGTATGGAATCATCCTGAGAACTGAGAAGTATTTCCTGTGCTGAGGAGCACATTCCTCCTGGATCACACTGTATATTATAGTTTATAGTGATTCAGGGAAAAGCGATCAAATTTTAATAAATCGTTTGTCACAAAGTTTATGAGCACTGTTTCTTCTCTGCATAACTTCCTGTGGCTGCCCGATTTCCAACTAGTTTAGAAATTATTATTGTTGCCCCACAACTTCAAGAGCAATAAATTCCCTGCGGAGGGAAAAAAGGACTCACATTCCCTTTCCCCACACCAACTTGTGATTACACTGTCAACCGGCGAGGGAATAAATCGGCTGACTTTCTCCCTTTCCTAATTAAAACGCCCCTAAATATTGTAGCGCGAAGGGCGCTCCCTAACTTACATTACTGACCTCTATTGGACTTGTTCAAGTTTTGCTAACTGCTATCTACAACATTTCATCAT
The DNA here is from genome assembly GCA_017141385.1 of Sogatella furcifera. Taxonomy (NCBI): domain Eukaryota; kingdom Metazoa; phylum Arthropoda; class Insecta; order Hemiptera; family Delphacidae; genus Sogatella; species Sogatella furcifera. The sequence goes on from CM029553.1 coordinate 10,758,986, forward strand.
AATTATTTGTTTTCCAATCTTTCTTTTTTCTGTTTCTTTCTTTCTGAGGGTGATGCTCACATATAGTCTGTTCAAGCAAAGAAGACCCTCTGGCAAGATGGAAGATTGACTCAAGCTCTGTCAATATTGATTAAAAATCATCAATTTGATCTCAAATTGTAGAAAACAATTTGGTCTACCATTAAGACCACATTTATAATTCTTGAACGAATATTGACCAAGCTGGAGTCATTTTCCCATCTTGCCAGAGTTGGACAAACTATACGGGGGGCTATTCATAAAATAACTTTCCCACATATTTTTCGAGGGTAAACCAATACTTCATAGGCTTTTCTCATACATTATTGGAAAGCCTGATTCCTCCTTCTTCTTTCTATGTAATTGATATTTTGATAAATGCATTCCAGTTCTCTCATCAAAGCAAGAGATCATCAGTCCGCCACCAACTCGAATTAATACCATGATTTTAAGAAAAATTCAAAATTTGATAGAAAGCCGCTGAATAGGTAAATCCAGACATGGTGAAAGGTTACATCACTATAATGCACATCCGCATGTCTCATGGCAAGTCAAATTCCTTCAAACTAGGTTCAGGTGGACTGTGGTCCCTCCCATCCAATCAACTGTTCAGATTTGGCACCCTGTGACTGTAATCTCTGCCCAAAATTCAAATATCGACGCATCGGACTTGTGAAATAACTGGATAAAAATGAATGGATGAATGAATGAATGAATTCCAAATAGACAATCAAGTTTTGATCAAAGTTTGTTCCAAGCAGGGAACCAAGTTGGCGGTAGATGTTTGAAGGGGTCCAACAAAAAAGAATATTGCTCCTAATGCAATGTAGGGATAGAAATTGCAATTATGCAAAATTGCAATCATGTATATAGAAAAAAATGAAAAATTGTAATCTCTATATATAAAAGCGAAATGGCACTGCTTCATTCATTAATTCATTCATTCATTCATCACCAGAACTAAAAATCCACTGAACCGAATGCGTTCAAATTTGGCTGGCATGTTGTATTGGACGTTTAGACGCGCGCTAAGAACGGGTTTTAGAAACTTTTCAAGGATACGCCAAACATTTGAGTTTGTCCATAGTTTTTTGCGTTTTCTTCATTTTTTCGAGAATCAATCGGTAGAAAATGTTGATATTTGGTAGGCAGGTTCAGATAAGGTCTAGAAATGTTGTGTTGAAATATTTTTGAAATCCGTTCAAGATTACGCCAGTAATTAGGTTTTCAAAATTGTATGTATTGCGGGTTGCATATCTTCCGCCTTGATTCGACCAATCCTAACTGTAAATTCAATGGTTCAGCGAGATTATGTATGAACTAATTGGGAAGTTATTGAATCAAGTTTCAAACTATGTCCAATACACTTCCTAAGGTTGCGCTCAATATTAGCTTTTTACTATTTTTGGAGTTTTTCTTAGATTTTTCGAGAACCAATTGGCAGAAAATGTTGAAATTTGGTAAACAGGTCCAGATTAGGTCTAGAAATGTTCAATGTGTGTTCAATGAATTTCGAATCCCTCCTGAACGGAATTTGCAGGCGAGCGAAGCGAGCCTGTTTGTCTCAGCTGACACTGACAGAGGTCTTCCAGGCGAGCGAAGCGAGCCCGTTTGACTCACTTACACTGCCGATACTGTCGGGGCCCAGGGGGCGGAGTCCCCTGGCTAGGCGGAGAAGGCGAGCGAAGCGAGCCTGCCGTCTAGTCTATATCTATATAAGCGAAATAGCACTGACTGACTGACTGTCTGACTGTACCTAGGTTGGGAATCAAGGCGAGTTCTGGGCCTGCCTCCGTAACTGGCTTAGTTTCAAGGGGATCAAGGTGGGTCCTACACGTTCCGCCTCCGTCCCTAGGGGGAATCAAGGCGAGTCCCAATGGCACGCCTCCGTAACTGTGGCGCTAGCTCCGCCTGGAGCAATGCTCTGGTATGCTAACGCAGGTACAGAGGGCTCTCGGTGGGTCGGCCGGTAGAGGTTAGCCATGACTGTCTGTCTGACTGACTGACTGACTGATTCATTCATTCATCACCAGAACTAAAAATCCACTGAACCGAATGTGTTCAAATTTGGCAGACATCTTCAGCTGGAAGTTTAGACGCGCGCTAAGAATAGATTTTAAAAACTTTTCAGGGATACGCTAAATGTTTGAGTTTTTCTATAGTTTTTCGGCGTTTTTTCAATTTTTTCGAGAACCAATAAATAGAAAATGTTGATATTTGGTGGGCAGGTTCAGATGAGGTCTAGAAATGTTGTGTTGAAATATTTTTGAAATCCGTTCAAGATTACGCCAGTAATTAGGTTTTCAAAATTGTAGATGTATTGCGGGTTGCATATCTTCCGCCTTGATACGACCAATCCTTAGTGTAAATTCAATGGTTCAGTGAGATTATAGATGGAGTAATTAAGAAGATATTGAATCAAGTTTCAAACAATGTCCGATATACTTCCCAAGGTTACGCTCAATATTAGCGTTTTACTATTTTTCAGAGTTTTTCTTAAATTTTCCGAGAACAAATAGGCAGAAAATGTTGAAATTTGGTAAACAGGTCTAGTCAATTTGATGCTGTGTTCAATAAATTTCGAACCCCTTCTGAATGGAATTTGTAGGCGAGCGAAGCGAGCCTGTTTGACTCACTTACACTGTCGATACTGAGTGGGGGTCCAGGGGGCGGAGCCCTCATAGGAGGCGAGTGGGGTTGAGCCTGTTTGGCTAGTTATGTATATAGAAAATGCGAAATTGCAATTATATAATCTATATGTATATAGAAAGAAAGAGGAGAAATCAGGCTTCTCAATGATGTATGAGAAAAGCCTATGAAATATTGTTTTACACTTGAAAAAAAGGTTGGAAAGTTATTTTTTGAACAGCTCTAGTTAGTGCTAAAGCATGTGCGTGGGTAATGATGGTAACGACAGAAGGGATGATGAGAGATGACTGACAACTGCTCTCTAGATCTAGGCTTCACGTTTCCTTAAAAAGACGAGGTAGCTGTAATCAATAATTAATCCAACAAGCCAACCTCTCTATTCTTTTCACCGTACTTTGTAACTTTTTGCTTGATCCTCTCTTTGTTTACTGTTATACATTATCTGTTCTCTGTTATTCATGTTCACTATTCTCTTTTCAGATCACTGTTCTCTTTTCATATCATTGTTCTCTCTTTCATGCTTTGTTACCTCTTATACTTTTCTCTGTTCAATGTTTTCTTTCAGTTTAATATTATCTGTTCTCTATTTCTTTCTCCGTCTTCTCTATTCTCTATTCTCTACTCTCTACTCTCTACTCTCTACTCTCTACTCTCTATTCTCTATTTTCTATTATCTATTCTCTATTCTTTCTTCTCTGTTCTTAGTTCACTATTATCTATTTTTTATCCTCTATTCTTTGTTCTCTGTTCTGTGTTCTCAGTTCTCTATCATCTGTTCTCTATTTCCTTCTCCGTCTTCTCTATTCTCCATGCTCTATTCTCTATTCTATATTCTCTATTCTCTATTCTCTATTCTATACTCTCTATTCTGTATTCTCTATTATATATTCTTTGTTCTCTGTTCTTAGTTCACTATTATCTATTCTTTATTCTCTATCCATTGTTCTCTTTTCTCTGTTCTGTGTTCTCAGTTCTCCATTCTCTATTCTCTGTTCTCTATTCTCTATTCTCTACTCTCTATTCCTTACTCTCTATTCTCTATTATATATTCTTTGTTCTCTGTTCTTTGTTCACTATCATCTATTCTTTATTCTCTATCCATTGTTCTCTGTTCTCTGTTCTGTATTCTCAGTTCTCCTTTCACTATTCCTTGTTCTCTGTTCTCTATTGTTTATTCTTTATACTCTATTCTCTATTTACAACTCTCTGTTGACTGTTCTCAAACATGTTATCTGTATCAAATTTCAATGTAGTTCTGTAAATCTTGACAGGTATAATTCGGGGTGAGTTTCTGTTTAGCTGGATGCAGAAGCGACTTGTTCACCTATTTACAGTATTTAGTCTGTCCAAGCAGAGAAGACATTCTAGCAAGATGAGAAAATGACTCCAGATAGGTAAATTTTTGGTTCAAAATTTATAGATTTGATCACAAATTGTAGATCAAAATGTTTCTTACAATTTGAACCAATATTGACTGGATTCACACAAGCTGGAGTCAAGTTGGAGTCATTTTCCCATCTTTCCAGAATGTCTTCTTTGCTTGGACAGACTATAGCTCCAATGCTTCTAGCATTGCTGCTGAGAGGTTGGAACTGCGAGTAAACTAATGGTAACCGAAGCGATTATCTAAGTTGCAACAAGTAGTGGTGGCTTCTAGCGTAGGGCTGTTTAAACAGAGTTTAGTGGACAAGACGGTCCTTCTATAATAGTGAAGCTGAAGCTCAGCTCTCTGATTTAGTGCAGATGTGGTTTTAGCCGGTGCTGCACTCTGGTGGTTAGGCTGTGACTCTCTTGTATCTATCTCACTCTCTTTCTCTCTCTCTCTCTATCTATCCCACTCTGTCACCCAACACCACAATCATTAAAACATTTAGCAATTTCAAAGTTCTACCACTGTAGACCTTTAGAAGATTCTTCTCATCCTAGCAGTGACTTGGAGTAGGTATTGTGGAAATTCTGTATAGCACGGTTGATACTATAGTCCATTCACGATGGCTTGAGACAAGATAAACAAAAGCTTTGCATGTGTGTGTGTGTTCGACTGGAGTGGCTTCGTTTTAGCCACGAAGTAAACAAGTCACAGCAATGCCGAAATCCCGAATTTTGTTGTAGGCAATTCAGAATAAGTATCTTTAAGTATAATCTTTTTTATAGGTACACATTGAGAAATTGCTTGTTTTGGTTATCTCTCGAACCTCGAACAATTATAGGGAAAGTTTTTGTCTCAATGCTATGGTTACAGTCCCGACAGCAAAATTCGGGATTTCGGCATTGCTGTGACTTGTTTATGTCGTGGCTAAAACAAAGCCACTCCAGTCGCACACACACACACACACACACACACACACACACACACACACACACACACACACACACACACACACACACACACACACACACACACACACACACACACATGCAGAGCTTTTGTTTATCTCGTCTCAAGCCATCGTGAATGGACTATAGTAGTTGTTGAGTAGTTACAACTATATAGTCTGTCTAAGTGAAGAAGACATTCTGGCAAGATGGGAAAATGACTACAGCTCGGTCAATAATGCTTTAAAAAATTATAAATTTTGCTTAAAATTGTAGAAAACATTCTGATCTGCAATTTTAAACAAAATTTATAATTTTTGAACCAATATTGAATCAAGCTCGAGTCATTTTTCCATCTTGCCAGAATATCTTCTTTGCTTTGACAGACTGTAACGTCTGTAATCAACACTGATGTACTGACATGTACTAATATGATCGAAGAAGAATCCAAGACTTCAGCTAGATGACGGGTGGCAGATGTCTCCTATTCTCTCTCAGCTCTCTCAAGCCAGTTGTCGAGCAGTCTTTGAGAGCTTAATAAGTCTCTATTTTATGTTCGGAAATCACCCCTTAAGTATTTGTATGCTGTAAGCCTGTACTCCTACGCGCGTTTCGGAATGCACACCGGTTTTCTCTCATTTTCCTCTTAACTCTGATTTTTTTTCCATCATTACTATCCTGAATATTTTCAACATCTTGATAATCACGCAAAGCTTTCTCAGAATTATATTAGAAATCTCCAACAATTTCAAAAACATTTTCCCCATTTGGATGCTTCATCTCAAATCTCAAAGCTTCTTAATTCATTCGTTGAGCTTCTTAAATTTGCCTCGTCTAATTTGTGAGAGGAAAAACTTTTATATTCTCTGCTTTCTATAATGTTGCATTGAAAAGAGTTCTGACTCCAGATATAACGAAATCGCACGGTTGTTGTTCTTATAATATACCTCGCCCATTTTTCTTACACGATTAATGTCATCAAATTAGATCTCAACCAAGAGTATTATTCGTTATAGATATAATATCCGAAAATATGTTCTCCATGGATTCTGTATCCCTTCAGTCTCACTGATCCCAAAAAATATCAAGTTGTTCTCCCTCCTCATATTCACAAACAGAAGAATTTTTTGGAGATCTTGCCTTAACTTTTCTTTCTCCTCTGCAAGTACTTTTATTTTGGCTTTGGCATTTTGCTACGAGAGTATAGACAGCTCATACTCAACTCACTTGATAATGTTTTCAGTCCTCCCTACAATATCCATTTTCAACTTTTCCAAAATACAAGATACGGTGCAGAAGTATATATAGTTGCAATAATTAGCGTCTTCCAATAACAGTTAATTCTTATTTAGATTCAAAATTTTCAGAAATGGAGAGAATGAGATTCAAAATCTCATTCGGACCCCTCCTAACTCAAAGACCTGGATCCGCATCTGTAATAGTATATTCCATAATGAGTGTTGGATTTATCTATATACATTCTGAAATTATACTGCAATTAAGTTTTGTAACTGTACTCAAGGCTCTCATAACTATGAGCAGAGTGGACCTACTATTGCTATTTTATTAGGACAAGGCCTAATCTATTCGAGTGAGCTAGCTAGCTAACACTGGCTAACACTATATAGTGTTGATAGTTTTGAAGAAAGGTAGAAAGGAGAAACTGATAAGAAAATTTATAAGTAATATAAATTATATTTATTAGAAAATTTTCAAATAAATTAGTGGTATTGACAATGTATGTCTTATTATTTCTCATGATAAGTAATGATCATTACACTCATAGCCTCATAATGCTCATGAGTTCATTATAATACAAATAAGCTTACTCACCCGCTAGTTTTTTTTCGTTCGGAACTATCACTCTAACGAATTTCCAGCTGCTTGTGAATCACACTACTCTACGCTATGTCCCTGGTTACCAGCAGCTGTAGCACGCGTTAGTTGAGAATACACGCCGTTTCAATACACTTCAGATTGCTCCTACGGGTCTTTGTCTCGTTGAATCAACAGTTGAATCAAATAGTTACTATTTCCCACACACTCTGTTGAATTGAAGACGAATGGCCAGTCGCATATGGTGAGGGGGTGTTGAGGGCGGCTCCAGCAGGGGATAATTCGAATTTAAATTGCAACGCATAAATTTCAAGCCGACCCCCGATCGTTTTTATAAGGCTTGCTACCAGCTGTTATAGTTGCACACCAGATTCAGTTTAACTGTTGGTGTAGTCTCTACATCCCAGTTTGCTCGGGGTGAACACTTTTGATGCCCGAATAAAAGCCACGATGTCTTGAAGCGACATGCTATTTCAATTTATCAGTCTAGTTTCTGTCGTAAAAGTTTATTTTTTATTAATTGTAAAAACAGTGTAAGCCCATGGAACGTTGTACTGTATTTGTTATTCAAAGCACTTGTGAGATATTGATAAATGACCTCATTCAAGTTCGTGTTCTTACTCCAATCCTACTTTTTTTTTTTTTTTTTTATTGCGGATGATGCCCACATGAGCATTTTAGCTTGTGCGTGGGTAATGGATCATGAGTGCGAAGGTGATTGATGAGGTGAAAAACAGCCATGCCACTGGGATTCGAACCCAGACCTGCGGCATTGCTAGCGGACTGAAGGTTGTGACGCCCTAGCCCACTGCGCCACCGAGGCCGGCAATCCAATAGGGCCAATCCTATAAGGGCCGGTTTCTCCATATACGTTCAACTGAAATTTTAGTTTAAAATATCAGCTGTAAGTGTATGGTCACTTTTATTGACTTGTGTTTCAATTGAGCAAGCTGATTGTTTAATCCAAAATTCCGATCAACTATTTTGGAGACAATGCCTTAGGGCTGAGGTCGCACCGTCGCGGGTAGAGCGTGAGGCGAGGGTGGTCGATCTATAGAACATACACACCATCCACAGTAATATATCCATGAATGGTATGTGTTCAGCCGCCATCTTGAAATTCTTAAATATGGACAACAGAACCTCAAAAAACAGTATGACGTCATACCATTCATTCAATGTATTACTGTGGATGATGTGCATGTTCTATAGATTTACCAACTACCCTCCACCCTCCACGCTCTACCAACTGGCAGTGCGGCCTCAGCCTAAGGGTCCACATTCATTGACAGTGCAACCGTCAGTTCGATCGTTTACAGCTCGTCAATCGATCGGACTGCCGGTCAACAGCAGTTTTGTCCCAAGGTGTATAGAATAGTAGTGGTGGCACAGTGAAGCAGCTGGCCGGGAAAGCAATGATACTGACGTCTCGGAGCTCCTCTAGTCAAAAATTTAGCATTGATTTCCTTATCCTTGACGAAAAATTGTACGCTTTTTTCCAATTTACGAAATACAGAATTGTTTAATAGATAAATTTCTTATATGAGCTTGTGGAGAATTTCAAGACCTACATTTTGAGTTATTTAAATCTATATTTTACCCAAATTTAATGTGTCTCTTTCCGTGTTAATTTAATGTGTATTTTTCCATTAACGTGTCTCGGGAATGCTCAGAAGTTTGGCTAATGCAATTATGAGTAGCAATGCTATTATAAGATAATTTATAATATCATTGCATTCGATAGCACTGCTATCCATAATTGCATTATAGAAGTGGATGGAGTAGCTGATAAGAGAGATAAAGAGTCCATCTGATAAGCAAGGCAAAATAAAGAGTGAAGAGACTATTCAAATTTCAGGAACGCCATTTTTCATGATACATCTATTGAAAGAAGTTTCAATAACAAGAGATTCAGTTATTTATTTATTCATTCAAGAAATTACAATAAAGGTGAATACTGTCAGAGAATATTTCACCGGCAGTAATTAACTCAAGCTAGAGCATTTGAAAATTCAAAAACGCCCGCCTTCATGACGTCATGACTGTCAAACACAATTCACCCTAGGCTCTATAAAAGGGGGTAGACGCACGGTCCGCCATTCTGTGGTCAACTTTTAGCGCCAGGTTTGGATTCATGTGAATATTTTTGATGATAGAGACGATCAACAGCTGTTTATTAAGTTGAGAATGAATTAAGTTATTGTTTTGAATTCTTGAGGTTAATTTGTCATATAAAATGGTTCATATTGCTTAGCATCAAATTGCAAAAAATATAACCATTTTTATCATAAAACTGAAATTAAAAATACAAATTTACCAGATTCAGGGAAGATGAATCAAGGTTAAAATTTTGACTTAAAAATTGCCAGACTGAAATTCAATGCTCTGTGAAGAAGTATTATTTTTTCTACCATGATTTTTATCATTAATCATATGTTTACTGTCGAATTGAATGAATTCAAACCTGGCGCTAAAAGTTGACCACAGAATGGCGGACCGTGCGTCTACCCCCTTTTTATAGAGCCCTAATTCACCCTTCTCTTGTCATCACGTGGGTGCCGGTACAGCGGCTAAGAGGTTATCCCGCCAAATCATAATGCTTATATTATTGTATCACAAATTTATTTTAAATTATTTTATAAAAATTATTTATGTAACTCATGCATGCGCATAGCTCACTCACGCCCTTAACTCAATTTGGAGTTATTTGGCTGTAATTAATATTTTTCATGTGCTACAGTGTCTTGTCATAATTGCAAGCATCTCAATTGATTAATTGCTTAAGTTGGCTAATTGCCAAAAATCTGTCATCAGCTGTAGGAGGAACCCTTTTCCGGGAAGAAAGAATTCTTCTAGAGAGAGAGAGAGAGACGGTTCAAGACTAGAATGATTTCCTGATCCACATAAATTATTTAATTTCTATCTGTGATAATCCTAAATAAGTTCCTATTTTTCTCACTGTAGCACCTGAAATTGAGTAATAGCTTTCTTATATTAATGTTTCCGTGTTAAATATCGAATATTTGAACCGTCTTAAAATAGTTTGTGAAATTGTGAACTTCAAGTGAATGTGAAACCAAATTCGTTGCTGCTTCATCCACGAGGAGTCCATATACCGGTATTTATTCAAATACTAGACTGACCAGCCGATCAAGTGAGTGTTGCAATAATATTTAAATCCTGATCAGGTATCACAATTGCATGAGAAACATTGAATAATCATAGTTCAGTGCGCGGCCAAATGTACATTCTACACGTGTCTCACACGCAAAGAACCAGTTGAATTTATATTAAAAAGACCGTTCAAATATTCATATAATTTCAATAATTCGTTACAAACGTTCTCACACAAAAGAATTTAAAACAATTTATCAATTCAACCGAAGACTTTCTTTCATGAACTCTTTTAATAAATTTACCTTGCAGTATTTTTTACAATTAATTGAATTTGCTCATTACTTAAAGTATTTAATAAATCAAAATTTTCAACATTAACTTGCTTATTTAGACTTTCCTTGCCTGGTAACTTGACAAAAATATTGCATATGAGCAATAATAATTTTAATAATAAATTTTCATGATTACAGAACACCTTTATGCTTGTGGTGGTCTGGATATTATATAACCATTTCTTCGGGAGTATATTGGGTGGAATAAATCGTGAGAATTTATTTTCTAGAGTATTAAATAGAAGCCTTTCAAATCCGGAGCAGAGCTCTAAGGAAATAAAATCTTACAATACATAGACAATAAAGTCCAAAACGTCTTTTTCCAAATTTTTGAAAATTTTGAAATTGAGTTCAAGTTTGCACAATCCCAGATCCCACATTATTCCTAACTTTGCCATTTTGTAATAAAATACAATAAGTGAATAAACATTCAAATATATTTAGCAAAAATTTGCTGCTGACGAAAAATAATATAAATGATCTCAGCATTTAGTTATGGAATGCTTCACAAAGTCCACATTGTGAGTTATTGTAACTGGCGGCTTGTCCATGAACAGGTGAAGTGCTGTTCAGTAAAAGATACGGGCACTTCACCTGTTTCGTGGGTACCAGCCGCTATGGTGGTTACATTCTTTGTAGTTTGGCCTGCTATTTTGTTAGTACCATGTCAACAAGAAAGGTTTCCTGCACTGTCCGGTGGGGAAACTTTCTTTGGATCCGAAAATTGCATCAGATATCCAATTTCTGCATCAGCATCTTTCGACAAACCAGCGAGACCTTCCAAGTTATGTTGAAAAAAAAGCTTTTTTAAACATTTTCTGTTTACTCTAGACTCTGTCTGCACAAAATTTCCAATAGTTGATGAAAGACAGTTGTTACAGGTCAGCTTCCAATTCAAAAGAAAAAATAATTATATTTTACACTTCCTTCAGATATGCTGTGGAACTTCTCTCAAATAAGTGAGATAACTGTTATAAAACAAACATTCTACAAAAAATTAGAGAACTTTACAAAATACTAGTGTTGAATCTCGTCCCACAACATTTCCCAACATTTTGGGACTTTTAGTTGTTAGCATTTGTTGTCTTGGACTCATTGTCAACCGGTCTTGTGGTTGGCATACTTTGTCAATATCTGGTTTTAAAACTGCCATGTGACAAAACTGGTTTTAAAACTGCCGTGTCATGTGACACAGTTCATTTTATCAATTATATGTCTTTTATTCCATTATTTATCATTGGTTTTTGTCTTAGTCATTTTATATTGTGTCCAGTTAGTTTAATGCTTGTTTTAGCATTATTATTCATCATCTCATTTTGGTTATTTGTAGATTGGTATGGGCAGCGACCTCGTTCCTGAGTTCTGATTGGATAATCAGTTTTTGGCAGGCTTTTCCAATCGTGGACAGGAAATCCTTTGTCTTCTAGTCCAAAGCACTGGAATTGAAGCATTTCCAGAAAATATCTTTGTATAATTTTTCAATATTTGCAAAGAAATTCACAGATTCTACATTGTTCATGTCTTTCACTGTGAATTTGATGAACTCTTGTTGTCTAACATCAAGTTCCTATTAGTTTGTGATGTTTTTCAAGTACATTTTATTCAATTCAACTTTTGTGAACTTGAGACAAAAATGGCGTTTTCAGCTTGCCTCTTCTTCATCCAGTCATCTGTAAGTCATTGACCACACAATTCTTCATCCATCATCAAATTACATTGCAGTGAGTCTTAAAGTTACCAAAATATAGTTAAGCTGTTTCAAAATCCAACCATTGGACAAACGTTGTTAAAAAATAGCTTCAGTACAAGCATCTTTTGGAGCAAACTCATTGCATTCTCATCATTCAGAGATTGGCTGTATAGCATTCTCTTGGAGTAACCTCTTGTTACAACATTCAATAACGTGTCATCTTGTATGAAGTCTATCTCTTCATTAATTTTGACACAGACCTAAACTATCAAAATGCATTGTTACAACAAATTACATCACAGATCAGTGAACTGCATAATTAATACAGTGTATTAAGTATTAGTTACATTCATCTTCATGAAGACTCTCTCATTCATTTGTCATTACTTGGAACTTTCACCAACAAGTGATTGATCAGCAATCATTACTCTCAACCTTGGATCTCCACTTTGTAACTCTGTATCAAATACCTTTCTGACATCAGAGAGATGTCTCCTTGGACCTCAATGTACGCCTGCCCTCTGTAGACTGTTCAAACGATCGTCGCCATCCCTGGAACTACAAGACAACGCTTCATTGTTGGACCTCATCTGTGGCTGCCTTTGGACACCGCAGAATCGCCGCCTTGGCTCTTTCTCACCAAGCACTTGGGGTGCTTATTGTTAGACTGTTGCAGAACTTTTGCTGTCATACCTGCCCTAGAACCATTACTGGGACCTATCCATGGTCCCTTAAATCATATTATTCAGATGAGTACCGTACTAATCATCCAATGAATTCATTGATTTATTAATTACTTGTACACTCCCTCTCAGTCTTGTTTTCTGAATCACTCAAATATTTTTCTACTGTAGCCTATTCTCATTTCATTGATAGGTTAGGTTGACTTATGTTATCTTATTTACTTTTGCCATCAGTTGAAGTCTGATTATTCTAGGTTAGCCTATGTGTCTTACTTACTCAACAAGTGCAAGCTAAATATATAGGTTATGTCTTGTTATTGTCCTAATATTTTTACTAAAATTGTGTTCCTTGATCACATGAACATTGATCAGTGTTCATTGCTACTTTTGACAGTGTGGAGCTTAATCTCACTGCACCTACACATTTGACCAGTGAATTACATATTTTACATTTTTTACCTCTTTGAGAATTGAAGTTATGATCATTGTCTACAGTGCTATTTGAAAAACTGTGGGGTTTTTAACCCCAGTAACAGTACATTGACATAGGATATCAGTAATCACTTGTCATACATTGTTTACCAATTGTTGATGTTTAACACTTTTCTTTTAGACGTCATTGTATTACCTTGAGTTTTTCAGATACTTGTATCAATCATTTATAGTTTAACTGTTTGAACCCAATACATTCCCATTTTCAATTCGTTGTTGAATTACCTTTCACTCCATTGTGATAATCAATCTTACTATTGTTACCAAGTCTAGATCTTGAAATCAATAATATTACTTGATGAACTCTTTGTTTTTTCCTTATCAATCATTCATTCATTTTTGTATTTGTCAAGTTGATGGTTGATGACCAACTATACCAAATTTGTAACAAGTCATTTATTGTTGAAAAATCAACTCAATATACTGTTTGGAGTTGACCTTGTAGTTCTATATTTTTCCATGTTATTCTCTTTAAAATATTACTTACATTATCAAAAGTTCTACTTGTCATCAGGTCACTCATTCTTGATAATCTCAAGAATTGACTACCAGAAGTTCACCTTAAACTTATGTGAGGACTTGGCTGAAATAATAAATCAGGTGTTGCTTGGTTTGACATCTCATTTATTGTTTTCAATTGTTTACAGTCCTCATAATTTCAAGGTTGAATTTACAACTCAACTTTATTGCCAAACCCTCAAATGGAAACAAAAATATTTATGTTAAACAACATAAGAATTAGTTTGAGAGATAAATAAAATTATTCTTATTAAATGTGTTTCCTATGTATTATTATCTATATAATCCTATATGTGGTATATAATACCCTATTATAGGATATCCTGAGTGAACACTTCAATAAATTATTAATAATATAGGTTTATTAATACTTTCATTCCTGCTCACTTTCACACTCACATGCTTACACACACTGTGTTTAAACCCTTCATTGTAATTCATCAACAGAATAAATAAATAAAATTATACTTTGACTCACACGCAATTTCTAAATGATTCATTCATTATCTTAACAAAAATTTGTTTATCATTTTTTCTATTCAATTTGATTCAATTGTTATCAAAAGACAAAAATGGATACAAAAAATTCAGAAACAATTCACAAAAACAAAAACACAGGCTTCATGGTTGGGTGTGCTAGAAAGAAAAGAGAGGAGGAAAAATAACTAAACAACTATGGTTTCCCAAGACAGGTAGGGTGTCACTGAAGAAATAATGGAAAGGGGTGGAACTCTGGAGAAAAATTTAAAGAAAGAATACAGTACAGAAGAAAATGCAAAAAAATATTGTTTCATAAGATAGCCCACTTGTCCCATCTTGTGTATAATTTTTCAACAGAAATCTTCATGTGTGTGCGTGAAATGAGAGGTCTTCTTCTATGCGGAACGGTCGGCCACATTCCAACAGCTGTAGCCAATCACAGCCCAAGACAAGAGTCTTGAGACAAGAAAAGTCGGACTTCAGCCAATCCCAGCTCCAGACAAGAGTCAGCTGTTCGACTGCGGCCGACTGTTTAACATAGAAGAAGACCTACCATTACACGCACACACACGCAAAATTTTTGTTTATTTCGTTTGAAGTAATCGTGAATAGACTATAGAACTGATGTAAAGGAATTCTGGGACTTGAGCGATGTGTGGCTCCAATGCCGAATCTCCCAAGGTGGGTGTTTGGGGCTCAATTATCTTTGAGTTTGATACATTCAACATTCAAGAAGATACATGAGTCTGCTCATACATGATTTTGATACAAATATTTGATACTTGAATCGATTAGATAAGATCCAGTAGCCTTTGATACACGATCTTTCAATTCAATTGTTCCATGTGGGCCTATCAAATTGAATAGACTTCATTGTGGATCAAATCAAGAGACAGTTGAACCGTGGAGACGCATTCTACTGGAAGAGAAATAGATAGATAAGTAGATGTAGAGAGAGAGAGAGAGAGAGAGAGAGAGAGAGAGAGAGAGAGAGTACTAGATAGATATGACCCAGTGTTCGGATGACGCGGGCGTGGATAACAATAGGTAGCTATTTGGAGCGCTTTGACTAATAGGCCATGTGAGTGAGATACCAGCCCAAAATCACAAACCATGTCCAATACTTGATTTTCATGCAAATACTGTGATATCTCTACCTCCCCTCAACACCACAAGTATGTCACCCCTTCTTCTGCAACCACCCACACTCTCTCGCAATCAATTTCTTCCAATCACACTCTTTCTCTCTCTCTCTCTCTCTCTCTCTTTCTCTCTCTCTCTCAACCCTAGAGCAACAGCATGACTATCCTTCATCATTCATTTCATCCTTCACCCATTCAACATACTTGTACATAAATTCATTTCATCACAAGTAGTAATTTTACATCCATTTAACACCCACTAATCATTGCTCTTAGTTATTAATTTCACGTGTAAATGAGCTTTATTTATTCATTCATTACATTTTTATTATTATTCATCATAATATTATCTATTGATTTATTTACTTCATCGATCATTTTTCAATCACTCAGATCTAGTTTTGAACTACAACTGGACATTTTTTATATTTTTTTAGTAATAGTGTAATAGTACGAATTGCAAAGGCTTAAGTGTTGATGGAAAGGATATACTTATCCTTTCCCAAGAATGGACATTTTTATGTCCAAACTTCGCCTTTTCATTTAGATATTCTAATGCACAACAAGTAAGATTGCAAGCAAGTAGCATATTGTTTGGATAATTGTTCTATGATTTTTGCATTCACATGTAACCTCTCTCATTGAATAGATTATAGAATAACCCGTAAAAATTGTAGTGTATATTATCGAAATTAGTGTGTAACTTGGGGGTAATAGAATTATTGGATTTAATAATAACTCTTGTAATCCAGAAACTAAGCATAAATATTTTGTTGCTATCTAAATGAATAAAGAAATCTAATCTAATCTAATCTCTCTGTCAAGGCCAAGTGTTAATGGAAAGGAAATCCTTATTATCCTTTGCCAAGAATGGTCATATATATGTCTAAACTTCGCCTTTTCTCTTAGATAACTTTACACTCCTTATTCATTTTGAAGAACCTCGAATTCCATTCTGTATAAATATTTCATTCATTACGTCACCGTTTTTCGTATTTTTACTAGAAGTTTCTATTTTGTGAAATTTATAAAATAATTTAGTTTTACTCATTTATATTACAATGTAGAATGTAAGCCAAATTTTGTTATCTATTTGAATAAAGTAATCTAATCTAATCTCTCGGCATTTATGTCTTAACTAACTTGATCTCCACATTAAGATATAATTCAATTCAATTCAATTCAATTTCTTTATTCCAAATAAGCAACAATATAACATAATAAATTGACAATACATGTGGAATAATTATTTCCCCGCATGGACTACTGATCCGTGAGCGGGGAAAGAGTCCCTCTACAGGTGGTATAATAATGTTGTAAACAATTTAAATTGCTAACTTAATATTAGATAAGTAATAAAGAAGAAATACAATTTGAAGTTGATTAAAAATTAATTGAGATAGACAAATTCTCTCAACTCAAGTATCCGATTCAGAATTTTCATTTTTTGCCAACTATAAAATTACTAATGAAATGGCAACCAGAATAGCAGTTAGAGAAATCTAGAAAATGAATATAGGAGAAAAAAGAAGAATATAAAAAGAAGTCTGAGGAGGGACATGGTGGACTCGGACCACGATCTCACAACGACCGCAGTAGAGTGTAAGTGCTGAATTGGAAGAAAAAATTTTAAATTGGTTTTGAAAAAAAAACATGAAAAATAATAATAATAAATAGCCCATATATATATGATCATATATATTATACATATTATATACACATATATATATACATATATATATATATATATATATATATATATATATATATAAATATATATATATATATATATATATATACATATACATATATACACACACATACATACATACATATACACATATATATATGATAGATTTGGTTCAATTTTTTTGTCACCTGTATGGCGATTGCAGCAGCTGCGGCGGCCACACGGCCAATTGAGCGGAGCCAGATACTGACTCTCTTTTTATAGGCTGCAGCACCAAGTCTCTCTGCATCTATGATTGTTTGCGGTAGGTTACGATATATCAAATGAGCAAGTAGAAAGGGGTTACTATTTTAAAGAAGTTAAGGTTGTCCTTGGAAAGTTATAACCATAATTGATTCGGTGCCTAGTTGGATAATCATGTTGTAGATTTGTAAAGATATTTGTTTTATTTGTTTTTATGAAAGTGAGGAAAGTTTTTAAGTGAAGCTGGCGGATATCCAGAACCTGGAAGTCGGAATATAGCTGTTCTGACGAATATCTGACAGGTTTCTTTAGTATGATTTTCATAAGCGCTCTCTGAGTGACGGCCAGAGGCTCAAGCGGCCGAGGCACCGCCCCACGCTACTATTCCGTACTGAAGCAGCGACTGCACAAACGCAAAATAATAATAATTAATATAATATAATAATTCAATCCTTGTGCTGTATTCATTGTAGCATCTGATCCCAATTAATCAACCTTTCTATAACACGTTTTAGAAACTTCCGCGGCGTCACGGCAACTATAGTTGATTTGAATTAACTTCCGAATCCGACTGGAGGGGAGTCCACTTTTCAATGGGAGAGAGAGAGTCGGCTAAGCCACTAGAAACGAGAAATGAGGAAAGACTACAAGCGCTGTTGTCAGCTTTCCACTCCCATACGCACATGTGCATTTTTTGCAATTCTTCAAGCAAGGAGGAACCGGCTGGAATTGCTTGTATGTGTCTAGAACGTGGATTGAGCCAGTCGAGTAAATTTGTCATATAAATGAGGCAATGGCAACACTGTGGCAACAAGTTGCATCTCCTCAAATCCCTTCGATTCAAAAGTAATTTCAAAACGGCTATAGGTACTTTCTTTCTTCCTTTCTTTCACACACACTCTCTCTCTTTCTCTCTCATTGTAGTGTATAAATATTTTGAAGAACCTCAATAATCAAGTTCAGTTTGGCGTGGCAGTATTGAACTGGCTGCGGGCGGGTGGTGTGGGCTGAGATAAGCTGGCTGATAGAGCTTATGGAACTATTCATGACATTTTTAATCTCATTACAAAATTTTTTTTCAAATTTTAGGCAAGTGGTTCCAAATTTTAGTATTGTGGGCTTAGTGATATTGTTTCATTTATACATTTATATTATTTCATATTCACATTTCTAGGAAGTGTGTGTGTGTGTGTGTTTGTGTGTGTGTGTGTGTGAATGATTATTAAAATGAATATAAAAAGCATTGTTTTAGTAATTATTATAATAACATATAGTTGAAGTCTTGTTTTACATTTTTATTTCTCAAGTGTATTCTGTTATTTATTTTCTTTTTATCATATTTTGCTATTTATTAAATGAAATAGATGTAAGAATTTTATTATTGTAAAGGGTTGTGTGGTAGAGAGGACCTAGAGTCCTAACTCCGCCCTAATAAAGGCAATTATTCAATTCAATTCAATTCTCTCTTTCTTCTTTTCTTTCTCCTATTACTTCTAGAGAAGATCCATGAGATATATAAAGAAGGTATTTCATTCTATGAAATAAAGTGGCGTTATTTTTAAATTTCTATTTCAATAAGTAGGCTAATAAGTAATAAGTAGGCTACTTTAGTAGGCTACAATTAATAGTAGGCTACTAAGATATGCGCCTAGTGGTACTGGAGCTTTCCTACCAGTAGCACATGAACAAAAGGAAGTCTGCATCGCATTACTGACAGGAATGCTCCCCATAAACAAGTCAAATCACGCAGTAGTTGCGTGGCGGGGGAGGGGTGCACATGTGTTACCACGCTGTATGTCACCTCAAACATGTCGCCTACCCCTCTCCACAATTAATTTGCATCCCTTATATTACCTCCCCCCTACCCCATTGTCACTAACAATCTCTTTCCCAACGCTGCCTTCAATAGAAGCCTTCTGCAATAGAAGCCAAAACACACTGGAAATCCACCAAAAGCAATTGTTTACAATTGAACCCCCGTTGAAATAAATACGCCAAATTTTCCTCCTCTCTCTAATCAAACAGTTACAACGGATTTGATGAATGAGATGCAATCAGAACAGATTCCACAGTCGATATGGTTCTACAGTCTGTCCAAGCGAAGAAGACCCTCGGGCAAGATGAGAAAATAACTCCAGCTTTGTCAATATTGGTTCAAAATTATACATTTGGTCTCAAATTGTAGATCAGAATGTTTCCTACGATTGAAAACAAATGAATAATTTTTGAATCAATATTGACCGAGCTGCAGTCATTTTCTCATCTTGCCAGAGGGTCTTCTTTACTTGGACAGACTATATATATATATTCATTCCAAAAGGCAGACACTGCACTCAATGAAACTGTACATATTTGATCCATAAACCGGATTGAATCAATGAAGTCTAATTGAAATTAGATTCAATTATATGATTCTGTGCTATCATGGCTTCAAAATTCACAATCATTTCAGTTATGTTTTATAAATTCTCCGTTAACAAAAAGTAGAAATTTTAAATTTGTAGCAGTGTTAAGCAATTGTGTTTAAATAAACTGATTCTTTGTCCTATTTTTTCTTTATTTTTATTATTATGTTTCCTATATTTTTTGCTTCTCGTCAATGATAAATGGAGAAAAATTTTTATTTTACTTCTTGCAAAGCATTAATTAGGATAAAAAAGGTTTTTCTATGATTGTTGAGATTATCCATACTTCTTGAAACTGCATCAATAAAATTAATATTGATGAATAACGTACCCTACTTTTGCTTGCTCTGTAGCACACTTACAACTCAGAAATGACCTCAGAACCAATCTGCCGGTGGGTAGAGCCGGAGGGTGGAGGTAGTTGGTAAATCTATAGAACATACACACAATCAACAGTAATACATGGTATGACGTCATTCTGTTTTTGAGGTTATGTTGTCCATATTTAAGAAATTTCAAGATGGCGGCTGAACACATACCATTAATACGATGTATTTCTGTGGATGGTGTGTATGTTCTATAGATTTACCAACTACCCTCCACCCTCCAGGCTCTACCCACCGGCAGTGCGGCCTCAGCCTTATGGCTGTAACCTCCACACACAAAAGCCACACTATGAGTCTACAGTCTCGCAGTTAACATTTTAAATTTTTAGTGAGACTTCTTGTGTAGTTGTGAGAAAGATATTGTGGTATTTTATTTATTTATTTATAAATCACTAAGCGAGACTCGCTTCGCTCGCTTTCTCCGCCTAGCCAGGGTGCTCCGCCCCCTGGACCCCGACAGTATCAGCAGTGTCAGTGAGTCAAATGCTCGCTTCGCTCGCCTGCATAACCTCTGTCAGTGTGAGTTGAGAAACAGGCTCGCTTCGCTCGCCTGCAAATTCCGTTCAGAAGGGATTCAAAACTTATTGAACACAGCATTTTTAGACCTAATCTGGTCCTGTTCACCAAAATCCGACATTTTCTACCAATTCATTCTTGAAAAACTCAAAAAATAGTAAAAAGCTAATATTGAGCGTAACCTTGGGAACTATATCAGACATAGTTTGAAACTTGATTCAATATCAATATCTATCAAAACTTGAAAGTCGATCTATTTTAGGTTTCAAAATTTGAAGGTGAAAATTAATATTTTAAATAATACTATCCGTGTTTTGGTTCTTTTTATTTATTTAACAACCTTCCAAATTCTAAATTACGGTTTCATAGTTTTTTTTACCTTCAGAAGTTGGAATTTGTGTATAATTTAAGTTCTAAGTGTGGACATAACCTCTATTTTGAATATTTCAACCAAAATTGGGAAGAAGAGACGTTCTGGACTTGTCTGTGTCTCAATCCTACTGTATTTCAATCTTGTTAATAAATAAATAAATAAATATCTTTCCAAATTAGTTCATCTATAATCTGTGAACCATTGAATTTACAGTAAGGATTGGTCGTATCAAGGCGGAAGATATACAACCCGCAACACATCTACAATTTTGAAAAACCCGATTACTGGCGTAATCTTGAAGGGAATTCAAAAATATCTTGACACAATATTTCTAGACCTTATCTGAACCTGCCCACCAAATATCAACATTTTCTACCGTTTGGTTCCCCGAAAAATTGAGGAAAAGGCCGAAAAACTCTGGAAAAAACAAAATATTTGGCGTATCCTTGAGAATTTTTCAAAAAATCGTTCTTAGCGCGCATCTAAAACGTCCAACTGAACATGCCTTGCCAAATTCGGTCCAGTGGATTTTTAGTTCTGGTGATGAATAAATGAATGAATCAGTCAATCAGTGCCATTTCGCTTTTATAGGTATAGATTTACTTATCAATGGCGGTATTTATCCATCCGTAATTAGTGAATTTTTTATCAACCATTTTCAAGGCCGAAGATACTGTAAAGATAGATAGATAGATAGATACATGCCTTTATTTACATTTTGTAAACACTTTTAAAGTTTTGTGGGTGAAAAGGAGGCATGCAAGCCCCTCTTGTACTTAACCCACAAGTAGAAAATGGAATGAGAAATGGTAGGTCAATGGAGAGATACTGAGTGGATCCCTTTAACTTCCGAATTGGAATAAATTGTTGGGCGGAGTCGGATGTTAAGTTACATCAATTAGGGGTATAAACAGTAATATTCAAGGTTTGGATTGAGAGATAACTCACCAACTCACAGCTCAAGTGGAGGACAGAGTCATTCAGGAACGTCCTTTTTTTAATCTTCTCCTTTGACTTTCTCAAAGTGAGGCTATTTCTATGCAAATTGTCGGCAAAGACACGATTCATGGCCTGGATAAGAGTGTATAGTCTGTCCAAGCAAAGAAGACCTTTTCTGGCAAGATGAGAAAATTACTCAGGGCTCGGTCAGTATTGGTTCAAAAATTGTTGATTTGGTCTCAAATTGTAGATCAGAATGTTTTCTACAATTGAGACCAGATCAATGAGTTTTTAAACCCAATATTGACCAAGCTGGAGTCATTTCCCATCTAGTCAGAGGGTCTTCTTTGCTTGGGACTACAACGTTTCTCGATCTTGAGAAAATGTTGACGTACAAAATTACTCTACTTTTGAATACACTTTTCCTATTTGAGAATGCACTTGTGGAGACTGGAACGACTGACTCATAATCCTTAATTTCAATTTGAAAGTTTCTATACGGTACAGTTTTGGTGTACAATTAACTAACTTCGCCTGTGTGAGTTCAAGTGCAAGTCCGATGTACATTGAATCGTGTGAAATCTTGTCACGAACACGTGACTTTTCACAACATCAGCATAGCTTCATTCTGTCAAAGCAATGAAACCAAGATAGGAAAATGACTTCAGCTCTGGATGAAATTATAAATTTATCTCAAATTGTAGATCAGAATGTTTTTACAGTTTGGACAAAATAAATAATTTTTTAACCAATTTTTTATTGAGCGAGCTGGAATCATTTTACCATCCTGTCAAATGTCCTCTTTGCTTGGACAGACCAAACTCGTACTTCCTCTTACGTTATAGGTATAGTTTTCAAGCTTTATCGAAAATTTTCAATAGATTTCTATTATTACATTCTCATACAGAATTGCCTCTGCCAGTTCTAGTTTGAGCAAAATCAATTAAAACTCTGAAAGTAGAATAAAAAAGAAACTATTTCAGATACTAAAAATAGTAATTTTTTATGATATATCTATTCAAGGAAGCTGAAAACAAGTGAATCATTCCAAGGTTCTCTATAATCTACACCATAATTCTATAATCTGTCAGAAGTATGGATCTCAACAAAATTTTATGAGGTGCTTCACACCAATGGCTATGATTATAATAGGCCTATCACCTAACCTTATATAATATACACTTATACAGTCTCTGTGGTAATAACTATAGATACTGTAAAATAATAATAATTATACAAACATTCAAACTATAGTCTGTTCAAGCAAAGAAGAAATTATTTTTCCTCAAGAATAAAAAAATGATACAAGAAAATATAAGATAGGAAAATGACTCCAGCTTAGTCAATAGTTCTTCAAAACTCATTAATTTGTTCTTAAATTGTAGATCAGAATGTTCCCTACATTTTGAGACCAAATTAATAATTCTTGAACCAATATTAACCGAGCTGGAATCATTTTACTATCTTGTCAAAAGATATGGCAGCTTACCATAGATGGATAATGGTGTAACAACCGAAACCGGTATCTCGATTTTTGAATGAATCGGTGGTTTGTAATTTTCTTGTCTTTTCATTTAATCGTCAAAATATCTTCTTAGCTTGGACAGATTATGTGTAATTTGTTTGAATCTAATCAAGAATACAAATTTCAACAGTAATGTGGTGATCCTTGTCACTAAGTGAATCCTTAACGACTTATTCCTTGGGCTGAGGACGCACTGCCGGTTGTTAGAGCCTGGAGGGTGGAGGGTAGTTGGTGAATCTATAGAACATACACACTATCCACAGTAATACATCGTATGTATAGTATGTGTTCAGCCGCCATCTTGAAATTCTTAAATATGGACAACATAACCTCAAAAAACAGAATGACGTCATAGTGCGGCCTCAGCCTTGCAGTAGACTGTCTGCAGATCAGGGATGAACTGCACTTTGGTGGGATGAAAGCCTCCCCAAAACTATATGTTGAACCTCCAAACTAATAATTATCCTGTCAGAAACGGAAACGGCTATTTTTTCATCTACCACCTAATGTTAATAATGCACCCATCAAGCCTTTCAAGAACATAAGCTTGCTCTTTTGAAAACATCAGTATATTTTGAATGCTACAAATTATAATCCTCGAAAATAATACATGTGTTTTACGAAAGTTACAATTTTATTTTTTATGGAAAAATAGAAAATTGATAAAGTACTATAAAATTTGCTAGAATCACATTGATACTTACTTATTTCCAAGTGATTGACATCAATTTTTTATCCACTTATCCACAGTTCATCAAGAATCAATAAATTCAGAACATAAAATTAAATATTGCAACATTCATTTTGTAAGTTCTATGATAGGAGGATTTTGTATAAAAAATACGAATGAAAAACTGCAGTAGTCGCAAGAAGAGTAAAAAGTTAATTAGTTTTGAATTGAGGTGATTTGGTTCACTATTCTATCAAATTCGAGTTTTCATCTATATCTATGAAAGCGAAATTCATTCATTCTTTCACCCACTCACTCACTCATCATCAGAACTAGGCATGAAAGGTGAGTGAATGTAAGAATTTCTTTTGTCTTCTCATATAATTTTTTCTGGCTCTTTGAACAATTTTTCAAACCACATTAATGGCACTCCTACTTGCATGCGATAAGTATTATATGCTTACAGCAAGTAGTAAAATATTCTGGTTCATTTTTGTTTTTGTATGTGCAGGATGTTGAAACGTCATAGAATACTTTATATAGAATACTCCATCTTTAATTATTTTTTAGTATTCTTTGTTTTTTATTTGAATTGTTGATAATTTTCTCTATTTGATGTTTTTGCATTTATGTATTTCATTTTTTGTGAATCGAATAAAACAATTTGAATTATGATTTTGAACTGAAAAAACTACCGAACTGAATGCTTTCAAATTTGACAGGCATGTTCAGTTGGACCGTTAGACGCATACTAAGAAAGGATTCTAAGGACCTTAAGAAAGGGCAGGTTCAGATAAGGTCCAGAAATGTTGTGTTGGGATATTTTTGAAATCCGTTCAAGTTTACGCTAGTAATCAAATTTTTCAAAATTGTAGATGTGTTGCGGGTTGCATATCTTCGGCCTTGATAACGACCAACTTTACAATTTCAATTACAAATTCAATGGTTCAGCGAGATTATTTAAATAAACTAATTTGGAAGATATGGAATCAAGTTTCAAACTATGTCTGATATACTTCCCAAGGTTACGCTCAATATTAGCGTTTAATATTTTCGGAATTTTATGAGTTTTTCTTGGAATTGAGTTTAGTTTTTAGATTAGTTTTCCTTTTTTTTTCGAGAACAAATAGGCAGTAAATGTTGAAATTTGGTAAACAGGTACAGATTGGGTCTAGAAATGCTGTGTTCAATAAATTTCGAAACCCTTCAGAGGTTTTGCCTGTAATACTGTTTTCCAGTGTTAGGAATCTGCACTTTTGTTTATTTCACGGAAAGAACTGAACTTAATTTGTTCAAATCATAAACCCAGGTTGAGCTGAGGTAGGCCTAATAGAACAACTAATTTAGAACGATTACTGGAAAGAACCCCAGTGCAGTGATATGATCAAACCAAATCCTTTTTGAAAGGAACAGAAAGAGGGAGCCTGTTTGTCTCATCTGACACTGCTGATACTGTCGGGGTCCAGGAGGCCCCCTGGCTAGGCGGAGAGAGGGGTGACGAATTTAAAAATTATAATTTCTGAAATACTACCTTGTAATACCGGCCCAAGAATTTTCAGCTTAGTAATTGAATTCAATCAAGTGAACTTTGACATTTCAAATTCATTTCATTCGTATTTATGGTCCTTTTTTACCTTAATATCATCCGTTCAAAATTTTGAATTGATAATTCGTAGTTCTTTTTGTTTGAAAATGGAAATTATTGATTTTCACGTAAAAAAAGGTATGAAAAAGGAATTGTATAGATAAACAGTATTACAGTATAAAGTCTGTCCAAGCGAAGAAGACATTCTGGAAAAATGGGAGAATGAGTCCAGCTCGGTTCATAAATTATAGATTTGATCTCATATTGTAGAAAACATTCCGCTCTGAAATTTGTGACCAAATTTATAATTTTTGAACTAATATTGGCCGAGCTGGTGTTATTTTACTATCTTGCCAGAATGTCTCCTTTGCTTGGACAGATTATACTTGCATGGGAATTATTACAGCGGAACTAATGTGGAAAGCTTTAAAATCCAGACCGGAAATGGGGGAAAATCTGCCGGAACTGGTAAGACTTTGGATAGCGACCACTTCAAGAGTATTTTCCAAGCCAAGTGATGTACATTGAAAATAAGATACTTTCAATAAATTCTCTGTTCTCTTCTCTATTATCTGTTTCTCTGTTAAATTCCTCCAACGTATACGCGTGACTATAAGTAAAAGCATCAGTAGTGGCCATGTTTAAGGATATTTTATGGTTTATGCAGATTTGTGGGTTCATTTCATTAGTTATAGCCCATGTAATTCAATAGATATGTAGCCCATATCCTTCTAGATAGACATATTCATGGCGAATATCTCAATTTACAAATGAATAATTAAATTTTTCGTGAACCTCAATTTTATTCTAAAGTGGCCACTATGATTCAGTAGTGGCCAGGTACTGATTCTATAGTGGCCACATAATGTTTCATGCTCATTGACAATTCAATTTCACGAGCTGCTTGTTGCAATCATTCAAGTGAGATAATTTTACATACCAGAACATGATTATAGTGCCAGAATTGATGATAGATTATTTCAAAATGAGTTGAAAAGGTTATAGGCTACATTGTTGTTGGTTACAAGCCACTTGAAAAGTGAGGTTAAACCAGAAAGTAGATGGTGTAAAGTCTTTTTTCCTTTTTACCCTATTTGAAACAGACTAAGGAAAACATAAATTCGAATATCCATGATATCCAAGAATCATATGCCTTCACTGGTTTGAGCTAAAGTATTAGAGGAACCAATTCGAAGGATCTCCATCGAAAAACTGAGCCCGATTTAGATAGTTTTGGTGTAATTTTTTCGCAACTGCAAAAAATGTGTGTATTTATTCGTATGTTGGATAATGAGTTATTTGCTCAAACATTACCAACAAATTCGACTTGGAAACTTGAAGAGAAGATGAGATCATTTATAATAACGTTCACAAACTTCGTTTCTAGGTTTTCAACATTGGCCTAATTCTCCAATAATTGAGAAGCAAAAATTTGCGTGGGATTTCTATTTTACTCATGAAACAATCTTTACCTACATTAAACCCTATTACTTCACAATCATGTTATATTTCGCCGAAAAACGAATATAATTATCCACCAGAGTGCAGCACAGTAGATGCTTTCAGTTTCTGCAGGAGCACATCCATTAATATAAATGCAAGTTTTGATATCTGAGAGGCAGGCTTTCGGCAGGGGATATATCCCGATGAAGAAAGTTTACCCATTCAAGATATAGTCTGTTCAACAGAAAAAATTTACAAGAGGGAAAACTACTCCAGCTCGGTCAATATTGGTTCAAAAATGATCAATTTGATCTTAAATTGTAGGAAACCTTCTGCTCTACAATTTGAAACTAAATTTACAGTTTTTAAACCAATGTTGGCCAATCTGGAGTCATTTTCCCACCTTGCCAGAATGTCTACTTTGCTTGGCCAGACTATAGTAGCAATAAGAAAGTGCTTACGACTTCATGATTCGAGGCGCAAATAAAAAGCGGTGAGGAGTTATATAGTGGGTGTCAATGAAAATGGCGGTTGGCGAATGACTTTTATTGATGCTCAGATCTGTCAGGAAAGTCTTAGAGCGATCTGCAGGAGCTTATAGAGTCGAGAATGACCTCATCCTGGTCGTGAAGCTTTTGAAGACCGCTTTACAAACTGTTCTGACTGGAGCTGTTCAAGCATTCGAAAAAGTTATTCTCGTTGACAGCCAGTTTCTCTTGAATTCAGCAGTACATGATGATTGTGAGAAGTTTCCTTTCTCGAAATTAAAGTTTACCAGATTGCTACATCAGTTGAGGTTTGTTAATTACTCTTCAAGTTGAGAACTTTCTTTCCTTTTCACTTCACTCTATTATTCTTCCATCTTCATTTTTCATCCACATCCTTCACATCCACATCTCTCTTTCACCTTCTTCTCTCTTTCTTTGCGCTTGTAGGCTATTCTCTAATTTTGTTTCTAAATTCATACTTCCAGGAAGAGCAATCTCATGAAATGAAACTTGCCGTTTTGTTCTCCATCACATAATCATTATCAAATTTATTTTATTTTTAACTATTTTATTTTTTTGCGTGATGATGCCCACATAAGCATTTCAGCTTGTGTGTAGGTAATGGATGTGGGAAGGTGATTGATGACGTGAAAAACAGCCATGCCACTGGGATTCGAACCCAGAACTGGCAGTGCTAGCGGACTGAAGGTTGTGACGCCCCAGCCCAAGGTTTTTATAGACATGATAAGTTATTGCTTGTTTTCTAAGACATAATTATATATAATATTGTAATAACCTTGGCCCCCAACCAGGCCGGCGAATTCAATTCACTGTCCGTCATTCGGATGTGACGTCATCTCTCATCATCATACTCACGCACAGACCTTGGAGCCCATGTGGGCATCAACCTCAGAAAAAATTTCATGGTTAATGGATAAGATAATCCTCAGACTCAGATAATCCAAGGTTAGTATACTCCCGTATTATTACTGAGAAATCTATCACTCCAATCTACTTTTAATTCAGATATTTCAACTACCCTTCCAGAAAATAATAAGGCGAACTTCAAACACCGCTATCTTTCCCCCCCTTAATCAATTCCCTCCTCATCCATATTCTCTTCTTTCTCTTTGGTATCTCTTTCTCTTACTTTGTTCTCGTATTCCACATCTACTCCACCTGTCACCTTATTTTGTTCTCCAATTGTGCTCTCATACATAAGGATCCTACTTCCCAACAGTCTTCGCCCGTTCAATGCCAAACAGATAATCGTATAATATTACTATATACCTAAAATACATAGCTGAATGTGAACAGTGATATAGTCTGACCAAGCAGAGAAGACCCTCTGGCAAGATGAGAAGATGACTCCAGCTCAGTCATTATTGGTTCAAAAATGATAAATTTGTTATCTAGAGTGGTTTAGGAGTGTTTTTACAATTTGAAACCAAATTGATAATCTTTGAATCAATATTGATCGAGCTGGATTCATTTTCTCATCTTGCCGGAATGTCTTCTTCGCTTAGACCGACTAGTAATATAAGCAGCGAGGGCACGAAAATTCAACTATATTAAAAAACTAGCTCGACGCTCAACCCAGTCGTATTTTGTGGACGATATTAAACGTTTTCGGCTTTCTTTCGCTTCAAGAGCCAACGTCTGAGTGTAGCTCCTAACCTAAAATCTCAGGCTCCAACTGTGGCAAACTTTATAAGGGTTTCCACTGATTTCATCCTCATCCACTGTGTAGATTTCTTGTGTATTCAGGTTCCTCCATCATGGGAATTGGCACAGTCCCCTTCAATAGAAGAAGGCCCAGGCCTAATATATAATGACAACCTTGCATACAATCTACCCATACCCATATGATAGCAGGAATTATTTCTACCTTATTAGAATCTGAATATGATTTTTCATGAGATACATTCATAAGTGGTGGAGTAGTGAAGCGGAGATGAACCGGGTTCGATTCCCGGCCCGGACAGAGTTTTTTGAACAGATTCATTCAACGAATCTCGCCTGCTGTTTAGTATTATTATTATCTATATCTATAAAAGCGAAATGGCACTGACTGACTTGACTGACTGATTCATTCATTCATTCATCACCAGAACTAAGAATCCACTGAACCGAATGCGTTCAAATTTGGCAGGCATGTTCAGTTGGACCTTTAGACGCGCGCTAAGAACGGATTTTGAAAACTTTTCAAGGATACGCCAAATATTTCAGTTTTTCTAGAGTTTTTCGGCCTTTTCCTCATTTTTTCGAGAACCAATCGGTAGAAAATGTTGATATTTGGTGGGCAGGTTCAGATAAGGTCTAGAAATGTTGTGTTAAAATATTTTTGCGTAATGTACTATTTGAAATCCGTTCAAGATTACGCCAGTAATCAGGTTTTCAAAATTGTAGATGTGTTGCGGGTTGCATATCTTCCACCTTGATACGATCAATCCTTACTGTAAATTCAATGGTTCAGCGAGATTATAGATGAACTAATTTGGAAGATATTGAATCAAGTTTCAAACTATGTCCGATATACTTCCCAAGGTTAGGCTTAATGTTAGCGTTATACTATTTTTTGGAATTTTCGGAGTTTTTCTTAGATTTTTCTTGAACAAATTGGCATAAAATGTTGAAATTAGGTTAACAGGTCTATTGTAGGTGTAGAAATGCTGTGCTCAATAAATTTCAAATCCCTTCTGAACGGAGTTTGCAGGCGAGCGAAGCGAGCCTGTTTGTCCTAGCTGACACTGACAGAGGTATTGACTCACTTACACTGCCTATACTGTCGGGGGTCCAGGGGGCGGAGCCCCCTGGCTAGGCGGAGAAGGCGAGCGAAGCGAGCCTGCCGGCTAGTTTAGTATAATTATTGCAGTAGCAGAAGTGCTTCGTTCTATTTATACAGCTATAATAGGAGATTCTCATTAATTATTAGTGAGAAATATTCATCTCTACTTCTCAATCCTCCATCCTTTGAGGAGATTGGCTTGCCGTTAGTAAAGATAGTCAGTCAGTCAGTGTTCGCGTCTCTGGAGAAAAACACAACATCAATGAAGCGTCAAAAGTTTATTGATTTAGTGACTGAATAGCGAAAAAGTAATTAGGCTATTGTTGCATTAGGCCTGTACTCTAACTATAGTCGTCCACAGATCATTGGAATGGTCAAGGACGAGCAATTCTTCCGACACCACTCCCTGTTTCTTCCTCCGATGATGCCGCTTTGTACTTAGGGGTAGCTAGTAAGAGAGTGTGTGTGAGAGAGTGTGTGATGTTTTGTTTGGGTGAGGGTGGACTACAGTGGCAACAGGGCTCAGCAATCCTGTGACCTTGGTAATTCCAATGATCTGTGGTTGACTATAATCAATTGGATCTTATAGAGAGGTGTTCTGCGCCGTCACTTGGTTACGGAAGCAAGCTTATGGTTGAGAGGATCAACGTGCTTACCACACTTTACCTCTATCCTGGTTGATGATTATTCACCTCTGCTGTAAAGAGGAGTGAATATGAAACAGTTGAAACTGGCAACCAGCTGGTAGGCCTAAGCCCTTCATGGACTTTAAATCCAACTCTCTCTCGATATAATATTCTCTCTTCATACTATTCAAATTACTTCAATTAGGGATGATGATGATAATAATTTATGATGAAGATTTTGATGATGATGATGATGATGATAATAATAATTTATGATGAAGATTTTGGTGATCATGATCATGATGATAATAATTTATGATGGAGATTTTGATAATGATGATGATGATGATGATGATGATGATTGATTGTAATAATTAAAAGCCAAACTCAACGAGGAGAACTGGAACTCTCCGATAAGAATCATTACAAATTCAAAATAGGCGCAGAAAGGATTTCCACATTTTCAATGAAGAGAATGAAGTTAAGAAGAGAAGAAAAAGAAGAAGAAGAAGAAGAAGATGAAGAAGAAGAAGAAGAAGAAGAAGAAGAAGAAGAAGAAGAAAATGGAGGAGGATGACTCTGAATAAAGTATGAAACGGAAGATTATCTCTGAAACATCATTTAAAGTTTGATGAGACGGCTCCTTTACATTCTCTTATTACGTATTTTTATTCTTACAGTGCAATGCAATACTACTTCCCTATTCTGTTATTTCCTTCTCACAAACTTTTTATTTCTGTATAGGACTTGTTTTCGAGAATAAAAACTTATTTATGCTCTGTCAAGGTCCGCCCAGATTGGGGGGGGGGTCTTCATTTAGAGAGGCAAGTGCTCGGGTCTATTGATATTCTCTCGGGGTCCAATCATTGTATAAGAACTATTGAAAAAAAGGTAAAGCATCAAAATAGATTACAAAAATAGGGTATCCAAGTTTGTCGAGTAGAGCGTAAATTAACGATTCCAGACAATCACAATTTCAAGGCTGTCCATCAGTGTCATCACATCCAGAACAGTTGCATATGTTAAAACAAGTAAACAAATTAGATTAGCTCCGATCTAAATTTTGTGATGCCTATTATTAATTAGACTCTGACCTTTGCTTTTCCAATTTCTATTAGCTAAATTTTCATGTTGTATATCTTACAAGTCATGTCTTCTTCTATTATAACTTCATATTACTTTATTTCACAAATAAACTTAACACTTAGGGCTATTTAAAAATTGATAGATCAAATAAAAATAGAAATCAAATACTATCATTATCACATTCAGAATGGGCTACAAATACGAAATATGTAAGTGAAAAAATAGTATTTTTAAAGTTTGAAAGAGTACTTAATTTCTTAATGTCATTTATTCATTTTAAAGAAAATTTCAAGTTTCACATTCTTATACTATGAAAACTTAGTTGTGCTATGAAACTTCTTAGTTGTATCCATGATCCCAGAACCTTTTTTATTCTTATTTATTCTAATAACTTAAAATTACTATTAACACTTAGCCCCTGCACTCAGATTTTACACCTTGCAGTGACCCTCTTTATATATTATATTATCATTCACTTACTACTTACTGTGCTTACAACGATCTGAGTATTATATTGTGTATTTCATACTTTGAGTGTAAACTTAAGAATTATCATTAATAATAGATATTGTTGGCAGATTCCTGAATATTCGAATGGCTATAGAAACAGCTACAGTACAAGCAAAGACAATGTACTATAGTATAATAGTACATTGTCTTTGGTACAAGTCAGGCCTTGATGGTGCCAGGGTCTAGGATTGTCGCGTTTCCCTCTGTGGTTTGATTCATGTATTGGATGATAAAAGTTTTTGTTGTGAATAAATGATGAAGTAAGTGATGCTGATTACACTGCACTCTAAGGAAGATGTCATGCCGAGGAAAATAATAATCTAGGATGACACATTTTCACAGGACAGAATCTGTCTTGGCATCAACCTACCTCCCCCCCCCCCCCACAACAACGGTATCGCTCCTTGCTTTCTACTGTCACTTCCATTTACAAAGTTCATTTTTCAGTTGAAAAAATAATCCAACCTCCCAACAACTCTGACAGAATTTTCTGTAGAGCACTCACTTGCCTTCAATAATATTCGCAATTATTAGTTTCTCTATTTTCTGTGCAATCTTTTCTTATTTCCTAGGCTGCGGTCACATCCAGCCTATAGGACTCCATACCTATCAGGCAGGTGTGGAGTTGAAAGAAATATATATTAAAAAAAATCAAATTTCTATGTTTTGCATCGGTGCGTCGAGTCTGTCCAAGCAAAAAAGACATTCTAGCAAGAAGGGAAAATGACTCCACCTTGGTCAATATTGATTAAAAAAAGAGCAATTTGGCTTGAAATTCTGGGAAACAATTTGATCTGAAATTTGTGACCAAATGTATCATTTTTTAGCCAATATTGACCGAGCTGAAGCCATTTTCCCATCTTGCCAGAATGTATTCTTTGGTCGGACAGACTAAATAGAATGAAGCCGGGTATCCACAGTGCAAGGAATGCACTGCGAATGCCTTCCAGCGAGGCACAACATCTGCCTCAGGGTGAGGCATGCGTTGTCTTGCGCTGCTTGTAACCACGTATGCTTACTGTGAAACGCGAACCAAATTGTTCGGTTAAGACCGGATACCCAGCTTGATTGTGCGTTGTGCGTGGTGAGGCAAACAGCACAGGTCCTTCGATCACGGCCCTTTCACCGAGAAGCACACTGCTCGCCTCTAATTGTGCGCCACGTAAACAGGGAATATAAAGAATATCTATCTTTCTATCTATCCAGCGAGCAACCCTGGTATCCACAGTCAAAGGCATGTGTCTTGAGGCATTCGTTAAGAATGGACACGTTAAGCCGTCGGTCCCGGCTGCCTAAAAACAGTCATGTCAGAGGCCCTGAAATTGATCAGCAGCAACCTGAAAACTCTGACACCAGACCTGAGCCAGCCAGGTTACACGAATATTATTATTATTTTTTTTGAGGCATTCGTGGCGCATGCCTCGCACTGTGGACACGTGCATCAGAGTTTATAGAATTCGAAGAAACAAATCCACTCAATATAAGGAATATACGTTGAAAGATAAATTTCGTGGTGACAGGTGGGGCTACAGGACAGGACAGGACAGTAGAGAAGGAATATGGAGAGAGTTGAGTGAAAAAGGAGTTCGAGGTAGAAAGAAAAGCTATAATTTAGTTGGAGAAGGAAGTTCTGAGTATAGAGACGGTCAGGGAGAAAGGGTTTGAGATAGTAAAATTAAGTGAGAAAGAGAAAGAGAGAGAGAGAGAGATTAGATTAGATTAGATTACTTTATTCAAATAGATAACAAAATTCGGCTAAGATTCTACATTGTAATATAATATACGAGTAAGACAAAATTATCCTATAAATTTCACAAAATAAACTTCTAGTAAAAATACAATAAAACGGTGAAGTAATGAATGCAAAATTTATACAAAATTTTAATTCGAGGTTCTGCAAAATGAATAAGGAGTGTAAGTTATCTAAGTGAAAAGGCGAAGTTTAGACATATATATGTCCATTCTTGGGAAAGGATAATAAGGATATCCTTTCCATTAACACTTGGCCTTGAATTGAAAATTTATAACGAGCTGTTAATATTACGAAAGATAGAGAGGAAAATTTTTATGCAATTGAAAGACTAGATTTAGATAAATTGATACTTAATGGATATTTGAGCTATATCATAAGATGAGTAACAATAAAAATGATAATGGTAAATAAATAATTGTAATTTAAATGGGTATTATGAATTGAGAGAGAGAGAGAGAGAGAGAGACAGGAAGATTTTGAGAAAGATTGGGAGAGAGAGGGTGTGACAGAAGAGAAGAAAATGAGAGACAGTAAATGAGAGACATTGGTGGAAAAGTAAATGAGAAAGAGTGAGAGAGTGAGAGAGTCAAAACGAGATTGAAAGAATTATGAGAGAAGGAGAAATGTAGAGAGGGTGAGATTCAGATTCAGATTCGTTAACTTCATTCAAAATAATTCGGCTCAAGCCCTATATTATGCAAATTAAAAATGATACTAAACTTAGCTTCACTTGCTTCAATAACTAAGTATAGACAATGGAAACTTACGAGAATGATTCAAATGTAGTATTTAACAATTATGTTAACGGTGATATAACTCGTACTGTAATTAGATAGAAAAAGGGGGAATTTGGACATATAAATGTCCATTCATGGAAAGGAGAAAGGGGTCCAGATTCAGGGAGAGAGAGAGAGAGAGAAAGAAAATGAGAGAGATTAAGAGAGAGTGAAAGAAATAGAAATAGGAAGAGAAAGAGGAGGAAAGAGAGAGAGAGTGAGTGAGAGAGGGTGAGAGAGAAGGATGATTGTGAAGCGTGAGAAAAGATCTAGCAACTACTATCCGCACCTGAGATACGGTATCCATTTTTGTTCTTCTCTCCTGGAAGAAAATGCACTGCTGGCAGTATCTGTCCAGTTGAAGGGGAAGAAACCCTCTTTTTCCAAGCTTGAAATGGAATTTCCCGGCAACGACAAACTGTAATCGTTACGGTGTTCAAGTTTCCCAAGCTTTCCACGCCTGATGAGACAATAATAAAAATAGAAAATCATCAAGAACTTGTGTCTATCCAGTGTGCGCTGAGGTGGTAAATGGATAAGCAATACACAAATTCAACAATTAATATGAAGCATTTTTAGAAAATAAGGAAAATGACTCCAGCTTGGTCAATGTTTGTTGAAGATTTATAAATGTGGCCTTAATAGTAGATCAAAATTTTCCTTACAATTTGAAATCAAATTGATAATTTTTTAGTCAAAATTGACCGAGCTAGAGTCATTTTCCCATCTTGCCAGAGGGTCTTCTTTGCTTGGAGAGATTATACTTACATTACATACAAAATTCAAAAATCAATTTTATTCCTGTTTTCACGGAAAACAAATGATCTTACATTGCGACAATTACGCAACCTCATTTATTTTTATCGATGAAAGTTGAGCTATTGATGTCAGATATTTCAAATGACAGCTACCATTTCAATACTCCGACGTCTCTTGTAACTTGCAACGTCATGACTTTACAGGAGACAGAAAGATTTCCCATTTTCCAGAAGCTGTGAAAAACGACTTCCATGTACATTGATTTCCAGCTCACAGCTCTATTGACGTGTGATGTATGACTATGACAGAACTGAAATGTGTGATAAGAACGGGTAAGTAGCGAATAAAGACTGATTCAGAGCCCCTGTTCTGTAAAAAGTCTCTAATGTATTACCAGCAGAAAAATAAGAGATTCTTATGCCGGGTTTTACCAAGCACACTCGAAATTGAGGGACTCTGAAAGTTTGATAGAAGAGCTGGCATTTTCTATGCTAGGTAGAGAAAATGTAAACTGTTAAATTTAAACTTAAGGGTCCCTCAAGTTTCAGCGTGCTTGGAAAAATCGGGCTTCAGGGTCAATTTTTCCAAAGAAGTTGAACTTAAAATTGAGTTTAAACATCAGCTGACTCATTTGAAACAATTGATAATAAATCCGACCATACACTGGTTAATGAAACGGGTTTTATATTTGTACCATTTCTTAGAAAGCAACCCTTCTATGGTACGATTCAAATAACAAAATGTTTTTCACAATCTGAAACCAAATATATATTTTTTTACCACTATTGACCGATCTGGATTCGTCTATTCTAGAAGTGGAATATATACTATATACTTGAAATCATTAATCATTTATTATTTAATAAATTACAATTTAGAGTACGAATGTATTTCGTCCAAAACTTGTTACTCTTCGGATTCATACAAACAGTACAAAAGTAGGTTTTTTTGTTTGTTTGTTTGTTTGTCAATAGCGCAACAGCCCTATGAAGGGCCTAGGCCTACCAGCTGGATGCCAGTTTCATATTCACTCCACTATACAGCCCGTCCAACTGAGAAGACACCCCGGCAAGACGCGAAAACGACCCCAGCCCGATCAATTCCGGCCCAAAAGCCATAAATTGTCAAACAGAACTCACAGCCCCCGAACCAACACCGACCGAGCCGGAGTCACCCCCACCCGCCAGAATGCCCTCCCAGCCCGGACAGGCCATACAGCAGGCGAATAATCATCAACCAGGATAGAGGTAACGTGTGGTTAGCACGTCGATCCTCTCAACTATAAGCCAGTCTTCACAACCAAGTGAAGATGCAGAACACTTCTGGATAACATGCAGTTAATCAGTTAGAGTGTAATGCAACAAGTAATATTCCTCCAGAAACGGGAAACGACTGACTGGCTTTACTAACGACAGCCAATCTCCCAAAGGAGGTTACAAAAGTAGGTTATGTTATACGATTTTTTATTGTTTGATTTTCACTAACGAAACTAAAATCGTGCTATTGAGGTTTCATATTGAGGCTTATAATGGTTAAAATACATAATAATATGTAGCTTACTTCGATCCTGCTTGTAAAGTGTCTTGAGTTGTAAAAAAAAATCAATATGATGTACATACGACATAATTTTTGAATTTATCGTACATAGAGTAGAATGGAATAGTTTTATTCCACTGTACAGAAATTGTGAAACTAATATTAAGATTGACATGTTTTTGTATTGCAAATAATTTGTATATTGTTTTTTTAGTCCGTACAAGCGAAGAAGACCCTCTGGCAAGATGGGAAATTGACCCAAACTAGGTCAATATTGTTTAAAAAATAATCAATTTGATCTCAAATTATAGGAAACAGCTTGATCCACTATTAAGACCACATTTATGATTCTTGAACAAATATTGACCAATGGATTCATTTTCCCCATCTTGCCAAAGGGCCTTTTTTGCTTGATCTGGCCAAGTGAAAAAGTTGTTTATCCATTTGAAGTGAGATGAAACTTATCAACAGTATTGTTGGTGTCTGTTTTCTGATTTCAACTGTAACTACGATTTTGATTTAGTTTGACATTCTCTATTTGTGATAGGTCAACTATCAAAAGACACTCTGTACTGTACAATAAATTTAATCACAAGTCTAATTTTAAAGACTTCACACCATATTTTTGACATCACCACAACTGATTTGACATAATAAATTCAGAATAACGGATTTTAATTTGATCTTATATAACCTGAGTAGGTACTGACATTGATTTGATTAAACTTTAAATAGGCAAACACAGAAACACCGTATCTATGGAAGGTGTGTGATAGAATTATACCAACACCTACTAATACATCAGGCCCCACAACTGAAGCTCTCACAGACTATGACGTCATGTAGATGGACGGTAGATAGGCAAAATACGAGCGCTAATGTTTGTTTACTTCTATATTCCATCCTATTCCATGTGATAACCAACAAAATACAAATTTCATAATTTCATAATTGCTATCTTCCGCAATTATTACATTGAATAGAGTTTATTTATCATTTTCTCAAAATTTTTGTAAAAAGTGAATGAGGTGATGGAGGATTTGAAATTGTAAAACATGAAATGTCATTGCCGTGACATTATTATAGCGAAATGTGCTTTTCTTCTACAAAAAAAAATACCATGAAACGAAAATAAACCTATAGAAAAATTTCAATTCTACAGGAATTTTCAGGGTGAGTTTACAAATTATTTCCATCCAAAATTGCTCTAAATTATTCTAAAATGATAGAAAAAACATTTCAAGTTGCAATAAAGTTTCTTTAAAAACAAATATTTCAATTCAAGCTAATGTAAGTAATATACAGAGAAGAATAGTTCTGTGCTATATGGTACTGTACCTACTAACCTCGGAACAAGATATTTTGTTCATGAATCTGAAGATAGATTCTGGTAGGTAATTTGAAATTCATAAGGAATAGTTTTTTATCATAATTGATAAATCTCAAAAAGAAATAAGTGACCTAAATGATTTATTCTCAAAAATTAATCTTTTGTACCTGAAGTATAGAACTCAACCAAGCTCTATTTTCTGTATTTTGTAAAAAAACTACATTGCATATAATTTTGTATTAAAACTATAGTTTATATAAATTCATGAATCTCAACTAACAATGAATAGAAACGTACCCACCTTTAACATGCCATGAACTCTTGATTTGATTTATAATGCTTAGCCTTAATTCATGTTTCAGGTATGAGAAAAGAGCTTTGATTAAAAGGATATCATTCAAGAAATAAAAGCTCACATTGAAAAGAAAAGAGCTCTTTTGAAAATAAGTGTTGTTCTCTTGTGCTAAATGAAGACAAGAATTGATTTTAATACCTAACAAAGAATTTTTCATCAATGC
The DNA here is from genome assembly GCA_017141385.1 of Sogatella furcifera. Taxonomy (NCBI): domain Eukaryota; kingdom Metazoa; phylum Arthropoda; class Insecta; order Hemiptera; family Delphacidae; genus Sogatella; species Sogatella furcifera. Next base: position 10,798,205 of record CM029553.1, read on the forward strand.
CAATTGCCAATGATACGTCTCAACCAGACAAACATAATTCTCAAAAACATAATGAACAAGGATGGAAAACAAAACTCTTCAAAATTTTCAAGTAGAAGAAAATGTACAAGAAAAATGAAGTGTAACTATTAATTGAATAGGCCTACTGGATATTGTGAAAGAGTGTTGAAACTAGAAAGTGAATGAATAGGCTGCAATTGTTTTAATTTTTACAAACGGGTCCAACAACACATAAAAGTGACTATAAAATCGTTTCTGACTAGGAATGGAGTGGATATCTAGTTAGATTTGGAACTATGTCTTGCATGAAATTTGACGTGTTAATTTGAGGCAATATGCATATCAATGTCAACTGTCTATATAACATCAATAAAGTGGAATGTTTTTACTGATTTGGATGCAAATTTATCAGTTTGATAGGTTTCTCTGTTCCTTCACCACAGATTTATTTGTGATTCAAGTCCTTAAAAGCCTCTTTCCTATGAGAGAGTTACCCCTGATTTGGTGGTGGGGTTGATATTCCTTCAGAGGCTTATCACTTGTAACCACCAATCTCAGTATTACTTATTATAATTACACATTTATTGATTTTATTTCACATATATAGGCCTATAAAAGACATATCCTAGAATTTTGGAGTTACTGCAAATTATAGGTACCATTATTTAAGGCTAATATTGAAAAATTTGATTAAGTTATATAAATCCAGCTTTCCATTATTATTTTATTACATAATATATAGTTACATCCAAAAGAATTTCAGTTGAAATGGATTGAATTCATTAATAATATTAGTATTTGATCCCTCTCATTACTCACGCACAGGCCTTGGAGCCCATGTGGGCATCAACCTCAGAAAAAATTTCATGGTTAATGAATAAGATAATCCTCAGACTCAGATAATCCAAGGTTAGTATACGCCCGTATTATTACTGAGAAATCTATCACTCCAATCTATTTTTAATTCAGATATTTCAACTACCCTTCCAGAAAATAATAAGGCGAACTTCAAACACCGCTATCTTTCCCCCCCTTTATCAATTCCCTACTCATCCATATTCTCATATTCTCTTCTTTCTCTTTGGTATCTCTTTCTCTTACTTTGTTCTCGTATTCCACATCTACTCCACCTGTCACCTTATTTTGTTCTCCAATTGTGCTCTCATACATAAGGATCCTACTTCCCAACAGTCTTCGCCCGTTCAATGCCAAACAGATAATCGTATAATATTACTATATAACTAAAATACATAGCTGAATGTGAACAGTGATATAGTCTGACCAAGCAGAGAAGACCCTCTGGCAAGATGAGAAGATGACTCCAGCTCAGTCATTATTGGTTCAAAAATTATAAATTCGGTCTCAAATTGTAGCTCAGAGTGTTTTCTACAATTTGAAACCAAATTGATAATCTTTGAATCAATATTGACCAAGCTGGAGTAATTTTCTCATCTTGCCATAGGGTCTTCTTTGCTTGGACAGACTAAAACATAAGTGGGTACAATATGACTATATACCAAGATGCATATAGAGCTAGCGGAACATATAACTGAAGACATTTTGGCAAGATGGAAAAATGACTCCATCTCAGTCATTATTGGTTCAAAAATGATAAATTTGTTATCTAGAGTGGTTTAGGAGTGTTTTCTACAATTTGAAAACAAATTGATAATCTTTGAATCAATATTGATCGAGCTGGATTCATTTTCTCATCTTGCCGGAATGTCTTCTTCGCTTAGACCGACTAGTAATATAAGCAGCGAGGGCACGAAAATTCAACTATATTAAAAAACTAGCTCGACGCTCAACCCAGTCGTATTTTGTGGACGATATTAAACGTTTTCGGCTTTCTTTCGCTTCAAGAGCCAACGTCTGAGTGTAGCTCCTAACCTAAAATCTCAGGCTCCAACTGTGGCAAACTTTATAAGGTTTTCCACTGATTTCATCCTCATCCACTGTGTAGATTTCTTGTGTATTCAGGTTCCTCCATCATGGGAATTGGCACAGTCACCTTCAATAGAAGAAGGCCCAGGCCTAATACATAATGACAACCTTGCATACAATCTACCCATACCCATATGATAGCAGGAATTATTTCTACCTTATTAGAATCTGAATATGATTTTTCATGAGATACATTCATAAGTGGTGGAGTAGTGAAGCGGAGATGAACCGGGTTCGATTCCCGGCCCGGACAGAGTTTTTTGAACAGATTCATTCAACGAATCTCGCCTGCTGTTTAGTATTATTATCTATATCTATAAAAGCGAAATGGCACTGACTGACTGACTGACTGATTCATTCATTCATCACCAGAACTAAGAATCCACTGAACCGAATGCGTTCAAATTTGGCAGGCATGTTCAGTTGGACCTTTAGACGCGCGCTAAGAACGGATTTCGAAAACTTTTCAAGGATACGCCAAATATTTTAGTTTTTCTAGAGTTTTTCGGCCTTTTCCTCATTTTTTCGAGAGCCAATCGGTAGAAAATGTTGATATTTGGTGGGCAGGTTCAGATAAGGTCTAGAAATGTTGTGTTAAAATATTTTTGAAATCCGTTCAAGATTACGCCAGTAATCAGGTTTTCAAAATTGTAGATGTGTTGCGGGTTGCATATCTTCCGCCTTGATACGACTAAATTCACCTTGATCCTTACTGTAAATTCAATGGTTCAGCGAAATTATAGATGAACTAATTTGGAAGATATTGAATCAAGTTTCAAACTATGTCCGATATACTTCCCAAGGTTACACTTAATGTTAGCGTTATACTATTTTTTGGAATTTTCGGAGTTTTTCTTAGATTTTTCTTGAACAAATTGGCATAAAATGTTGAAATTAGGTTAACAGGTCTATATTAGGTGTAGAAATGCTGTGCTCAATAAATTTCAAATCCCTTCTGAACGGAGTTTGCAGGCGAGCGAAGCGAGCCTGTTTGTCTTAGATGACACTGACAGAGGTATTGCAGGCGAGCGAAGCGAGCCTGTTTGACTCACTTACACTGCCTATACTGTCGGGGGTCCAGTGGGCGGAGCCCCCTGGCTAGGCGGAGAAGGCGAGCGAAGCGAGCCTGCCGGCTAGTTTAGTATAATTATTGCAGTAGCAGAAGTGCTTCGTTCTATTTATACAGCTATAATAGGAGATTCTCATTAATTATTAGTGAGAAATATTCATCTCTACTTCTCAATCCTCCATCCTTTGAGGAGATTGGCTTGCCGTTAGTAAAGATAGTCAGTCAGTCAGTCGTTTCGCGTCTCTGGAGAAAATAGTATATTTCGTACCTAGGGCCGAAAATGTGCGTTTTCCGGCTCGAAATCGGTTTTCAAGTCCGAGGCCGTAGGCCAAGGACTAGAAAAGATTGAGAGACGGAATATTACATTTTCGACCCGTGGTGTCGAACTTTATTTTTCGGCACACAACATCAATGAAAACAAAACAAAATTATCAGTTAATCATTTCCAAGAACAGCTAGACCAGTAGCCTTATTATGCTATCTTCCCCTATGCTGAATTTGGAGTAGGTGCCATCTGCTTGCTATTGGAACTTCGCGTCAAAAGTTTATTGATTTAGTGACTGAATATTACTTTATAACTATCAGTGTATTCGATTTTATCAGTTCAGAAACGTTTAAGCCCAAGATAATTTTTGTACAATCATCCTAAATTGTACAATATCAATTCGAAGTTGTTGATTTTCGACAGATATTGTCTAACAGAGAAGCTTTGTCTAGTTGCATTATCAGCCGCTAGATGGTGCTGGCTTACCTGCTAGACGAAGTAACACAGAGTCTGACAACAATAATTTTGTTCAAACATGGATTTCACGTTCATCATTATTCAACAGTTAATCAATACAAACATTTTTAATCTTATCAAAGTTGAAGTATTAGTTATTGAAGCAGTTTTCCTTTATTATTCAACTACTGATTAATTTGAAAACTTTCAACGTTCAGTTCTCTTGACAAGGGATCTTGACAATCAAAATAACAGATGAGAGACTACCTCTACTTCGAAATACCAATAAGTCGACATTGACTCCCAAAACAGCTGAAATTTAATGCAATCAAACCGGAATGCTACCTATTGATCGACTAACCCTTAAATCGACAACAACCTTCAGTCAGCTGACATTCAAGGTTATTTTACCGCCCTAGGGCCGAAAAACGCATTTTTCGGCGAGTTGCTGGCGACCTCGCCTGAAAACGAGCGTTTTCGGCCTCCGTATAAAGCATGTAAAACAGTCCATTTCATACCAGTGTGGCGAAAAAGTAATTAGGCTATTGTTGCATTAGGCCTGTACTCTAACTATAGTCGTCCACAGATCATTGGAATGGTCAAGGACGAGCAATTCTTCCGACACCACTCCCTGTTTCTTCCTCCGATGATGCCGCTTTGTACTTAGGGGTAGCTAGTAAGAGAGTGTGTGTGAGAGAGTGTGTGATGTTTTGTTTGGGTGAGGGTGGACTACAGTGGCAACAGGGCTCAGCAATCCTGTGACCTTGGTAATTCCAATGATCTGTGGTTGACTATAATCAATTGGATCTTATAGAGAGGTGTTCTGCGCCGTCACTTGGTTACGGAAGCAAGCTTATGGTTGAGAGGATCAACGTGCTTACCACACTTTACCTCTATCCTGGTTGATGATTATTCACCTCTGCTGTAAAGAGGAGTGAATATGAAACAGTTGAAACTGGCAACCAGCTGGTAGGCCTAAGCCCTTCATGGACTTTAAATCCAACTCTCTCTCGATATAATATTCTCTCTTCATACTATTCAAATTACTTCAATTAGGGATGATGATGATGATGATGATGATGATAATAATTTATCATGAAGATTTTGGTGATCATGATGATGATGATAATAATTTATGATGGAGATTTTGATAATGATGATGATGATTGATTGTAATAATTAAAAGCCAAACTCAACGAGGAGAACTGGAACTCTCCGATAAGAATCATTACAAATTCAAAATAGGCGCAGAAAGGATTTCCACATTTTCACTGAAGAGAATGAAGTTAAGAAGAGAAGAAAAAGAAGAAGAAGAAGAACAAGAAGAAGAAGAAGAAGAACAAGAAGAAAATGGAGGAGGATGACTCTGAATAAAGTATGAAACGGAAGATTATCTCTGAAACATCATTTAAAGTTTGATGAGACGGCTCCTTTACATTCTCTTATTACGTATTTTTATTCTTACAGTCCAATGCAATACTACTTCCCTATTCTGTTATTTCCTTCTCACAAACTTTTTATTTCTGTATAGGACTTGTTTTCGAGAATAAAAACTTATTTATGCTCTGTCAAGGTCCGCCCAGATTGGGGGGGGGGGGTCTTCATTTAGAGAGGCAAGTGCTCGGGTCTATTGATATTCTCTCGGGATCCAATCATTGTATAAGAACTATTGAAAAGAAGGTAAAGCATCAAAATAGATTACAAAAATGGGGTATCCAAGTTTGTCGAGTAGAGCGTAAATTAACGATACCAGACAATCACAATTTCAAGGCTGTCCATCAGTGTCATCACATCCAGAACAGTTGCATATGTTAAAACAAGTAAAAAAATTAGATTAGCTCCGATTTAAATTTTGTGATGCCTATTATTAATTAGACTCTGACCTTTGCTTTTCCAATTTCTATTAGCTAAATTTTCATGTTGTATATCTTACAAGTCATGTCTTCTTCTATTATAACTTCATATTACTTTATTTCACGAATAAACTTAATAACACTTAGGGCTATTTCAAAATTGATAGATAAAATAGAAATAAAATAGTATCATTATCACATTGAGAATGGGCTAGAACTACGAAATATGTAAGTGGAAAAATAGTATTTTTAAAGTTTGAAAGGGTGCTTTATAGAGTACTTTTAAAGTAAATTAAAATTCTCACATTCTCATACTATGAAAACTTCTTAGTTGTACCCATGATCCAAGAACCTTTTCTATTCTTATTTATTTTAATAACTTAATAGCTATTTATGTATTAAGAGCGTAATGCGCGACGTTATCGCTCGCGTAAAATAGTTATCACGCGACGCGTAGCGGAGCGTGATAATTTTGCAAGAGCGATAAAGAAGCATTACGCGCGAATTACATACAATATTTCTTCTACAACTCCACGAACCTGTTAATCTACAGTTTTTTTCAGTCATCATATACTGCGAACTATTGAATTACTCTTGTGTAATTACCGGTACAGGTACAATTAGACATTGTCGACTTTTGTTAGGTTATGTTATGACTCCAATTGTCCTACTTTTGGCGAGCCATGATCAGCTGATTAGGGAGCGTAGTAACTCTACTGCTCATGAGCAGTTGCTTAGCGAGCATAAAGTATTTCTACTGCGCATGCGCAGATGGTTAGCGAGCGTAATGAACATTCTTCTCAGAAATTGGCTTCTTTACGAGGAGAATTCAGCTCGTAAAATCGTAAAATCTTGTTTTACGCGCAGTTGTAGAAAAAATTATTATCAACACTTGGCCCCTGCACTTAGGTGTAAACCTTGCAGTGACCCTCTTTATATATTACATTATCATTCATCTACTACTTACTGTGCTTACAACGATCTGAGTATCATATTGTGTAATTCATACTTCATGTTAAAACTCAAGGATTAATATTAAAGATAGATAATGGAGGCAGATTCCTGAATATTCTAATTGCTATAGAAACAGCTACAGTACAAGTCAGGCCTTGATGGTGTCAGCTGTCAGGGAGTGCCAGGGTCTAGGATTGTCGCGTTTCCCTCTGTGGTTTGATTCATGTATTGGATGATAAGAGTTTTTGTTGTGAATAAATGATGAAGTAAGTGATGCTGATTACACAGCACTCTAAGGAAGATGTCATGCCGAGGAAAATAATAATCTAGGATGACACAACACAATTTTCACAGGACAGAATCTGTCTTGACATCAACCTACCTCCCCCCACAACAACGGTATCGCTCCTTGCTTTCTACTGTCACTTCCATTTACAAAGTTCATTTTTCAGTTAAAAAAATAATCCAATCTCCCAACAACTCTGACAGAATTTCCTGTAGAGCTCTCACTTGCCTTCAATAATATACGCAATTATTAGTTTCTCTATTTTCTGTGCAATCTTTTCTTATTTCCTAGGCTGCGGTCACACCCAGCCTATAGGACTCCATACACATTAGGCAAGTGTGGAGTTGAAAGAAATATCAAAAAATAAAATAAAATTTCCATGTTTTGCATCGGAAAGTTGTATGGTGCGTCGAGTCTGTCCAAGCAAAAAAGACATTCTAGCAAGATGGGAAAATGACTCCACCTTGGTCAATATTGATTGAAAAAATAGCAATTTGGCCTAAAATTCTAGGAAACAATCTGATCTGAAATTTGTGACCAAATGTATCATTTTTTAGCCAATATTGACCGAGCTGAAGCCATTTTCCCATCTTGCCAGAATGTCTTCTTTGCTCGGACAGACTGAATAGAGTGAAGCCGGGTATCCACAGCGCGAGGCATGCACTGCGAATGCCTTCCAGCGAGGCACAACATCTGCCTCAGGGTGAGGCATGCGTTGGCTTGCGCTGCTTGTAACCACGTATGCTAACTGTGAAACGCGAACCAAATTTTTCGGTTAAAACCGGATACCCAGCTTTATTGTGCGTGGTGAGGCAAACAGCAAAATCCATCCACTTGAAACACGCCTCGGTGCTAGGGACCTTTAATCACGGCTCTTTCACCGACAAGCACACTGCTCGCCTCTAATTGTAAGCAAGGAATATAAAGAATATCTATCTTTCTATGTATCCTCTATCCTCTTAGAGGAAGTCCTCAGAGATTATCCTCAGAGTGAGTCAAGAGTCTTCCTCTATCCTCTTAAGGCGTAAGGCGGGTATTACACGATAATAGTTCTATCTTCTATGACATATTTCTATCAAACTGTGATGATGAAATATCACCGTGTAATGAACCAAATATTATAAATGATCATATTCTATGTCATATGTTCTCCTATAGAGAACATATTATAATATCTTTGATAATAGATGTAGGCCTATGACATAGAACTATTATCGTGTAATAGCGGCCTAAGGCACGCAGCGAGCGACCCAGAGTCCCACAGTCCGAGGCATGTGACTTGAAGCATTCGTGGCGCATGCCTCGCACTGTGGATACGTGCCTCAAAGTTAATAAAATTCAAAGAAACAAATCCACTTGATATAAAGTGTATACGTTTGAGGATAAATTTTGCGGAGACAGGGAGGGCTGCAGGTCAGGACAGTAGAGAAGGAATATGGAGAGAGTTGAGTGAAAAAGGAGTTTGAGGTAGAAAGAAGAGCTATAATTTAGTTGGAGAAGAAAGTTCTGAGTGTATGAAACGATGTGAGAGAGTGACACGGTCAAGGAGAAGGGGTTTGAGAGAGTAAAATAGAGTGAAAATAAGTGAGAAAGAGAAAGAAAAAGTTATAGAAAGAGAGAGAGGAGAGAGAGTGAGAGATGCAGGAAGACATTGAGAAAGATTGGGAGAGAGAGGAAGTGACAGAAGAGAAGAGAATGAGACTCAGTGAATTGGTGGAAAAGTAAGTGAGAAAGAGTGAGAGAGTGAGAGAGGGAGAAAATGAGAAAGAGTGGGAGAGAGGGAGAGAGAGAGTCAAAAAGAGATTGAAAGAATTATGAGAGAAGGAGAAATCTAGAGAGGGTGAGATTCAGATTCAGATTCGTTAACTTCATTCAAAATAATTCGGCTCAAGCCCTATATTATGCAAATTAAAAATGATACTAAACTTAGCTTCACTTGCTTCAATAACTAAGTATAGACAATGGAAACTTACGAGAATGATTCAAATGTAGTATTTAACAATTATGTTAACGGTGATATAACTCGTACTGTAATTAGATAGAAAAAGGGGGAATTTGGAGATATAAATGTCCATTCATGGAAAGGAGAATGGGGTCCAGATTCAGGGAGAGAGAGAGAGAGAGAAAATGAGAGAGATTAAGAGAGAGTGAAAGAAATAGAAATAGGAAGAGAAAGAGGAACAAGAAGAGAGAGAGGAGGAAAGAGAGAGAGTGAGTGAGAGAGGGTGAGAGAGAAGGATGATTGTGAAGCGTGAGAAAAGATCTAGCAACTACTATCCGCACCTGAGATACGGTATCCATTTTTGTTCTTCTCTCCTGAAAGAAAATGCACTGCTGGCAGTATCTGTCCAGTTGAAGGGGAAGAAACCCTCTTTTCCAAGCTTGAAATGGAATTTCCCGGCAACGACAAACTGTAATCGTTACGGTGTTCAAGTTTCCCAAGCTTTCCACGCCTGATGAGACAATAATAAAAATAGAAAATCATCAAGAACTTGTGTCTATCCAGTGTGCGCTGAGGTGGTAAATGGATAAGCAATACACAAATTCAACAATTAATATGAAGCATTTTTAGAAAATAAGGAAAATGACTCCAGCTTGGTCAATGTTTGTTGAAGATTTATAAATGTGGCCTTAATAGTAGATCAAAATTTTCCTTACAATTTGAAATCAAATTGATAATTTTTTAGTCAAAATTGACCGAGCTAGAGTCATTTTCCCATCTTGCCAGAGGGTCTTCTTTGCTTGGAGAGATTATACTTACATTACATACAAAATTCAAAAATCAATTTTATTCCTGTTTTCACGGAAAACAAATGATCTTACATTGCGACAATTACGCAACCTCATTTATTTTTATCGATGAAAGTTGAGCTATTGATGTCAGATATTTTAAATGACAGCTACCATTTCAATACTCCGACGTCTCTTATAACTTGCAACGTCATGACTTTACAGGAGACAGAAAGATTTCCCATTTTCCAGAAGCTGTGAAAAACGACTTCCATGTACATTGATTTCCAGCTCACAGCTCTATTGACGTGTGATGTATGACTATGACAGAACTGAAATGTGTGATAAGAACGGGTAAGTAGCGAATAAAGACTGATTCAGAGCCCCTGTTCTGTAAAAAGTCTCTAATGTATTACCAGCAGAAAAATAAGAGATTCTTATGCCGGGTTTTACCAAGCACGCTCGAAATTGAGGGACTCTGAAAGTTTGATAGAAGAGCTGGCATTTTCTATGCTAGCTAAAGAAAATGTAAACTGTTAAATTTAAGCTTTAGGGTTCCTCAAGTTTCAGCGTGCTTGGAAAAAATCGGGCTTCAGGGTCAATTTTTCCAAACAAGTTGAACTTAAAATTGAGTTTAAACATCAGCTGACTCATTTGAAACAATTGATAATAAATCCGACCAAACACTGGTTAATGAAACGGGTTTTATATTTGTACCATTTCTTAGAAAGCAACCCTTCTATGGTACGATTCAAATAACAAAATGTTTTTCACAATCTGAAACCAAATATATATTTTTTTACCACTATTGACCGAGCTGGATTCGTCTATTCTAGAAGTGGAATATATACTATATACTTGAAATCATTAATCATTTATTATTTAATAAATTACAATGTAGAGTACGAATGTATTTCGTCCAAAACTTGTTTCTCTTCGGATTCATACAAACAGTACAAAAGTAGGTTTTTTTTGTTTGTTTGTTTGTTTGTTAATAGCGCAACAGCCCTATGAAGGGCCTAGGGCTACCAGCTGGATGCCAGTTTCATATTCACTCCACTATACAGCCCGTCCAACTGAGAAGACACCCCAGCCCGATCAATTCCGGCCCAAAAGCCATAAATTCTCAAACAGAACTCACAGCCCCCGAACCAACACCGACCGAGCCGGATTCACCCCCACCCCGCCAGAATGCCCTCCCAGCCCGGACAGGCCATACAAGAGGCGAATAATCATCAACCAGGATAGAGGTAACGTGTGGTTAGCACGTCGATCCTCTCAACTATAAGCCAGTCTTCACAACCAAGTGAAGATGCAGAACACTTCTGGATAACATGCAGTTAATCAGTTAGAGTGTAATGCAACAATTACTATTCCTCCAGAAACGGGAAACGACTGACTGGCTTTACTAACGACAGCCAATCTCCCAAAGGAGGTTACAAAAGTAGGTTATGTTATACGATTTTTTATTGTTTGATTTTCACTAACTAAAATCGTACTATTGAGGTTTCATATTAAGAGTTATAATGGTTAAAATACATAATAATATGTAGCTTACTTCGATCCTGCTTGTAAAGTGTCTTGAGTTGTAAAAATAAATCAATATGATGTACATACGACATAATTTTTGAATTTATCGTACATAGAGTAGAATGGAATAGTTTTATTCCACTGTACAGCAATTGTGAAACTAATATTAAGTTTGACATGTTTTTGTATTGCGAATAATTTGTATATTGTTCTTTTAGTCTGTACAAGCGAAGAAGACCCTCTGGCAAGATGGGAAATTGACCCATACTAGGTCAATATTGTTTAAAAAATAATCAATTTGATCTCAAATTATAGGAAACAGCTTGATCCACTATTAAGACCACATTTATGATTCTTGAACAAATATTGACCAATGGATTCATTTTCCCCATCTTGCCAAAGGGCCTTTTTTGCTTGATCTGGCCAAGTGAAAAAGTTGTTTATCCATTTGAAGTGAGATGAAACTTATCAACAGTATTGTTGGTGTCTGTTTTCTAATTTCAACCATGGTTTCAACTGTAACTACGATTTTGATTTAGTTTGACATTCTCTGTTGGTGATAGGTCAACTATCAAAAGACACTCTGTACTGTACAATAAATTTAATCACAAGTCTAATTTTAAAGACTTCACACCATATTTTTGACATCACCACAACTGATTTGACATAATAAATTCAGAATAACGGATTTTAATTTGATCTTATATAACCTGAGTAGGTACTGACATTGATTTGATTAAACTTTAAATAGGCAAACATAGAAACACTGTATCTATGGAAGGTATGTGATTGAATTTTACTCAATTAGAGCTTAAATAGACGTAGGCCTACAATAATTAATAGCAAAATTATGTATCAGTCCATCAAACACACTAGACTGCAGCTGTTTATTATCACAAGTTGGCTCTTACTTATTGTAATGAAGATTTGGTTAAACTCTAATGTAGTCTACTCTATATAACTCTTATTTATAGTCTGTTCAAGCAAAAAAGGCCCTCTGGCAAGATGGGGAAAATGACTCCAGTTCGGTTAATATTGGTTTAAAAATTATTGTTTTGATCTCATTAATCAATAAATAAATGAATAAATTATTGTAGATAAGAATGTTTCCTACAAATAGACCAGATAAATAATTTTTGAACCCATATTGACTGAGCTGGAATCATTTTTTCGTCTTACCGGAGGGTCTTCTTCCATCATTTCATAAACAGACAAAATATATTACATCGGGGATGGGTATAGTTGTGTCAAGAACAGAAGAGCCTTTGGCAACATGGCTGCCATTCACTGCTGCCACTAGTCGAAATAAAAATTGTTCTAGTATAACCAAATTCAGGAAAAATAGTACAGGCTCAGCCTATTTTTTCTGTCTGAGTTCATAATTATGTTATGATTTGTGCTATCATTTGTCAATAGTTAAATAAATAAATGAATAAAAAATATTTTTATTTGTGGAATCAATATGGTTACGATCAGTTTAAAAACGGTAGGTTGGCTGAAGTGATTTTACCGCGAAATTCCAAGTTCTGCGCATGCGTAGTTACACTCTCACTTCCCTCCACCATCTTGCAAGAGGCTCTTCTGTTCTTGGCACAACTATATTTATAGTCTGTCCTAAGACAGGTATAAGTACGGTGCAATTGTACTCGAACCTCAACATCCAAAGAGAAAGGACGATTCCTACGCCAACTTGTTCTACACAACCCCCTCATTGTTTGGTAAAAAGTTACACCCTTATGAGCGGCGGTTTTTTTGGTGGGAGGGGGGGGTTAAAAGGTGCGAAATTTCAGTTTTTCGTGAATTGTAGTCGAACCAAGCGTCGGAAAAAATTTCACGCACGTTTTTTCTAGAGAACAAAATTTGGAAGAGATTGAGACCATTACAACTCTGTATCATTAACCGTTTCCAAGCTACAATTTTTTGAAAACTCCATATTTTTTCACAGGAATTATTCCGTTATTTTGAAAGTCTGTAACTTTGAATTGGAAACACTTGCATCCGTATTTCAAAATCCCTCTCGGCGAAATTCATTTCTCTTTCATTTGAGACCAAATTCACACTTCTATGTTCAGTGGTTCATGTGCTACAGCGATTTTAAAAAACCCTTACATCCCCAAAATCCCCTAAAATTACATTCTATCATACAAAAAATACTAAAAATATTCGGATTGGCTTATAATTCTATCATTATGGACGGCAAAATTCATTTCAGACCAAGAACATTACTCTACCTTTATTAGTTACAAAGTTACAGATGAATAAATTATTATAAATAAGTAAAAATGAAATAGCTGATTTTACAGCAAAGTTGAATGAGATTTTCTCCTTCTCCTAATTTGTTGAGTAGATCAATCTGGAATGTTATTAAATCAATCAATTCTCTAAATAAAAATATTGCCTCCCAAAATCATAATGAACCATTCTTATATTATCATAATATCTATTTCGCGATGGTCTTAAATTAAGGTTTGATTTACGGAAATGGCAAATATTTCTAATATTTTGAAAAATTAGGTTTTTAATGTATAGTTGACGTTTAATTAGCCTCTTAAACTCATGAAATGAATATTTCGGTGGATATAAACGAGGTTTTTCCTAAAATGGTTTTTAAAATGTGTTTTTGGATTATAAAAAGTTTATTAGAACGTGCTTTCATTGCTTTTTTTGTTTGTCAATGGCGCAACAGCCCTATGAAGGGTCTAGGCCTACCAGCTGGTTGCCAGTTTCATATTCACCAAACTATACAGTCCATCCAAGCAAAGAAGACACTCCGGCAAGACAGGAAAACGACTCCATCCCGACCAATACCGGCCCAAAAGCCATAAATTCTCAAAAGAACTCACAGCCCCGAATCAACACCGTCCGAGGCGAAGCCATCCCCACCCCGCCAGAATGCCCTCCCAGCCCGGACGGAAAATACAGCAGCAAATAATCATCAACCAGGATAGAGGTAACGTGTGGTTAGCACGTCGAACCTCTCAACCATAAGCCAGTCTTTACAACCAAGTGAAGATTCAGAACACCTCTGAATAACATGCAGTTAATCAGTTAGAGTGTAATGCAACAATTACTATTCCTCCAGAAACGGGAAACGACTGACTGTCTTTACTAACGACAGCCAATCTCCCAATGGAGATGCTTTCATTGCACCACCCTCAAACCCGGATGTCATACTGTGATATCGTTTGTGTATATGAGGAGAAAATTATTTTTGTTGTTTTTTGATTCTTTGGTTGTTCAATTTGATAAGAAAATTATAAAGAATGAAGTTTTTTGTAAAGCTTTCAATCTACGATGAGGATCTACTGTTATACCCAAATATTTAAAATTATCATTTTCCAACCAATGACTAAAATGTATAAATTTCGAACCAATGATTACTCATTCTCCTCCTCCTCCTCCTCCTCCTCCTCCTCCTCCTCCTCCTCCTCCTACTCCTCTCATGAGGGTGCTCTTAACTCATTACGCTCTCGCAGACCGCTCGCCGACTGTCCTGACAGAGTTGAGCGTGTATATTAGTCATTCACCAACCGCCAGTTTCGTCCAAGCAAAGAAGATACTCTGGCAAGATGGAGAAATGACTCCAACTCGGTCAATAGTGATTCAAAAATTATAAATCTAGTCTAAAATTGTAGATTAGAATGTTTTCTACAATTTTAAACCAAATTTATAATTAAATTTATAAAGTGCCCATATCTTTTACTGTACAGCACTTTACTTGTTTCGTGGGCACGAGTGCTGAGTATTTTTCAGAAACACTAAATGTTTTCGACGTTTTCATGTCACCTCCAGTGCATTGACACTACTTATAGGTGCCTGTATTAAATAGTGATCTATTGACATTCTTGTGTGCTTGTTCATTGGACAATATAGTAGGTTACATCAGCGAGGGAATCGCCTAACTTTTTATTGTTATTTTATTCGTCAGTGATGGAAGAATTATTATCAGATATTGCAGCTCACCAACTGCTGGAAAACTCAATGGATCTCGCCTGCTATTTTGTCAACATTGGTCAATATTGGCAGTTGCAGATTGCAGAAGTCCTTTGTCTATTCATCCAGCAATAAATTGAGATTCGAATTTTTAATTACTAGCCGGCAGGCTCGCTTCGCTCGCCTTCTCCGCCTAGCCAGGGGGCTCCGCCCCCTGGACCCCCGGCAGTATAGACAGTGTAAGTCAGTCAAACAAGCTCGCTTCGCTCACCTGCAAAACCTCTGTCAGTGTCAGCTGAGACAAACAGGCTCGTTTTGCTCGCCTGCAAATTCCGATCAGAAGGGAATCGAAATTTATTAAACACAACATTTCTAGACCTAATTTGGACCTGCCCACCCAATATCAACATTTTCTACCGATTGGTTTTCGAAAAAATTAAGAAAATTCCGAAAAACTATAGAAAAACTCAAATATTTGGCGCACCCTTGGGAAGTTTCAGAACCCCGTTTTTAGTAGGCGTCTAAAGGTACAACTGAACATGTCTGCCAAATTTGAACGCATTCGGTTCGGTAGATTTTTAGTTCTGCTGATGAGTGAATCAGTGCCATTTCGCTTTTATATATACAGATTATTATCATTATTATTATTCTTCAGTGTTTTTCTACTAATAAGTGTGTTATTCAATATTAATGGAAAACATCATCCACAATCCACAAATTCCTGTTTCTATTTCAAGTTTGGAACCAAAATGTACACATTATAAAATCGATTGTGGATTGAAGAGATTGTTGTGCAAAATTTTATTGTTTGTTTGTACACTAACATTCTGTTCAGAGTGATTTTTATAGTCTGTTATAGAGAAAGAAGACACCCTGGCAAGATGGGAAAATGACTCCAGCTCGGTCAATATTGGTTGAACAAATTGTTTTTAATATTCTGTGTGTGATGCCCACATGTGTGGGTAATAAAATGGGTAATGATGAGAGATGACGACTGCACTTTGGAGGAATTCGGGGCCGACCACTTTACGTCTCCTAATAGATTATAAATCTTTAGCTGTAGGAAACATTCTGATCCATAATTTGAAACCAAATGTATCATTTTTAAACCAATATTGAATAGCTGGAGTCATTTTTTCATCTCACCAGAATGTCTTCTTTGCTTGAACAGACTATTCTTATAAAGTTCCAGCACCAATTTCGCCAGAATAATTTAAGTTGCTATAGTCATTTTTATCATGTTTTTATGGTAATCTAGTGCATCTCCAGCAGTTTTCAAGGGTGACAAACAAAAGTTTGTGAGTGTTGGATTCTTTTAGAAATGTCTGCAGATGTCACCAAAGTGTAAAACAGTTTTGCAGAGATAAATCCCAGCTGTCAGAAGCTGTAGAAGACAGACGTGTAAAGGGTGGGTTATAGTACGCGAAAGGTGAGAAGACCTGCCGTGTCATCTGATAAGTATTGTAATGGCGTTTCTCCTCAACTTACACAAACTACATGCTACAGAGGAAATAAGTCTCAAGATCTGAAGAGTAGGATAACTTAGATTCTGTTGTGTTCATTATAGAGGTGGCAGTGTATAAGAGGGAAAAGGAAAGAAGACTATGCAAGAAAAGAATAACTTTAGTTAGCGGGGAGAACGGTGAAATGTTTAGTCTCTACGAGCAAAGAAGGTCCGTATTCTGGCAAGATGGGAAAATGACTCCAGCTCGGTCGATATTGGTTCAGTTAAAAAATCATAAATTCGGTCTCAAATTATAGAGAACATCCAGATCTGATATTTGAAATCGGATTAATTATTTTTGAACCGATATTGACTGAGCTGGAGTAATTCTCCCATCTTGCCAGAGTATTTTCTTTGCTTGGACGAAACTGGCGGTTGGTGAATGACTATTATCAGAGACAATGTATATTATACAGACAATGTATATTATATATAATATATATATATATATTATATAATATACATTGTCTCTGCTATTATACACGCTCAACTCTGTCAGGATAGTTGGCGAGCGGTCTGTGAGAGCGTATCGAATTGAGAACACCCTCAGCTAAACTGCTCCACTCTTTTAGACCGTTTTCAGACTTTCCTGGCAGAGCTGAACATTGATAACAGATATTTGATAAACGCTATTCTCGTTTATATCAGATTCCTCTCAAGTAAGCGACTAAAGGGTTGGCAAGCCTGACTTGCTGGTAACGGGAATAAAAATTTGTGTACTCCTTGATTTTTCGCTGAAAATATTGGTTTTCTGCCCAAATTGGAAGTTTTTAGAAATGGTGAGTTAAAAAGTGAAGTGTAGTGAACAAGACTGGGCTGGTGAGTTGGATAACTTGCGCGTAAGTACACTATTTATGATGAAACAAGGCATCGCTGAGCCGTTGGTTTCTTGATTGAGTCGACATTTTGAATTGATAAAAGTGCTGAACTACGTGGCCTTGACCGAACTTTGTGTTTGTGTGGTCTGTCGATTTACTATCTTGTCTAAGTGTGAGAGTAG
Source organism: Sogatella furcifera (assembly GCA_017141385.1). Lineage (NCBI taxonomy): Eukaryota > Metazoa > Arthropoda > Insecta > Hemiptera > Delphacidae > Sogatella > Sogatella furcifera. The sequence continues at coordinate 10,815,729 of CM029553.1, forward strand.
TGGGAGAATCGTCATTCCTTTGCAGTCGCAGTTATACCAACACTAATTACCTTAGCATAGTGAGACTGCACATAGAACTGCTCAGTGGCGTTGCCTAAGAAAGATACGTGTCTGAGTGAGCCTACTACCACTTATTAGTGTATTATTATTGTTCGTCTCGCTGCTTTCGCCAGAAATGAGAGGAGTGCAGTACTCTCTTTGTTGTTGCTGCTACTAACTGGTATCTCCGCCGGTGACGGTGCATTGGTATCGGGCTACAGCTGATTCGCATTGAATTGTTTGCCAGTAACCATAGCAACGACGTGTCTCGCATCCAAGCCCAGGTTATAACGTTCGACCCTCTGGAGAGGGCGGGTAATTGAGTGCTGGTCATCTTGTAGCCTAACTCTACCCCGTTAGGTCGGTAGCTCACCCCTGGGTAGGACTGTGAGGCCGTCTTCTGATCTACCTGCGGTATTTGCTATTAACGCTTCCTTATCTACCGTGACCTACCCAACTCTGATAACATTTACTCGTAACAATTACAGTACGGAATAATACTCTTCTGGTCTTCAAACAACAACTGGTTACTCTATTATTCTATTTCGGTTTTTCATTCCATCCCTTCTGTTGGTTATTACAGTGCCCAAACTATGGCTCTTATTGAGGAGAAACTGAATCAGATTTTAGGAAAGTTGGAAAAACTGGATGTTCTAGATAAGAAGGTTGATGCGTTGAACAATAACTTTCGTAAAGAAATAGATGAAATTAAAAACGAAATTTCTCACATCAAGCAGGAAAATTCAAGAAATGAAAGGCTCAGGGGAGAGAAGGATAGAAGATTCAACTTGGTTATTTTTGGTATTGAAAGTAAAGAGTTTTTTACTATCAATCAGGAAGTATTGAGAATTTTGCAATTTCTGGTTCATGATTTCAACGGAAATTATATCAGAGACATATGGAGAACGAACAGAAATAAGGAAAGATCACCTGTTGTTGTAAGGTTGAATTCGATTGTAGTGAAAAGCATGATACTGAAGGCAAAGAAGAAAATGAAAGAAAAAGAAGAGTTCAAAAGTATTCAAATAAAAGAAGATTTCACTCTCGAGAGTAGAGAAATCAGAAAACAATTATTCCCACACCTGGTAAAATTGAAAGAAGAAGGGAAAAGAGTAATCATGATAGGTGAAAGGTTGAAGGTTGATGGTACGATGTTTTCCCTGGATGACTTAGTCAAAGAAGAGAGTAATTCTTCCAAGCGAGCGAGAAGTGAAGAGGCTTCACCGAGACCGCAGGAAGGAGAGAAAATGGATTTTCAAGATCGCCAGTCTAAGAAAAAGGGGAAAAAATCTCACAGAAATAACAGTTTGGAAAAATTTCTCACAAAAAGTATTGAGAAAAATGATAGAGTCGACCGTCAGATTGAGGAAGCAAACTATGATGACAATTCAGGATTGGACCAAACAGAAAATCAGAATAAATAGGAAATTATGGAAACTAGGCCGCCAACCAAAAAGATTGAAAGAAAAATGGATAGTAGATTGAAAGAAATAAAAAATTGTTTTTCCCCAGGACGGTTGGTCACCAAGGGGAAGTACGACCAAAACCCCCCCAAAAAGTTAATAATAGGCACTCTAAATGTACGTACTCTGAGAACCGAAGATAGACTGTGTGAATTAGAAGAAGCACTAAAGGCGACTGATATTGATATTCTAGGGTTATCTGAAGTGAGAAGAAACTCTGAAAAAATTATACAAAGAAATAGTGGATACATTTTTTATCATTTTGGAGAAACGCAAGGCCAAAAAGGTGTTGGATTTATCATTAAAGAAAAATTGAAATCGAAAATAATTGAATTCAAAGGTTTTTCAGAGAGACTGGCAGTTTTAAGAGTGAGAGTTCGGTGTTCAAAAATACTGAATATATATCAAGTTTACTCTCCCACTTCAGAGACAGATGAACAGGAGCGGGAATTATTCTACGAGCGGTTGTCCACAGCAATATGTCAGGAAAAAAATAATTGGAAAAACTCAATGATAATTCTAGGTGACTTTAATGCACAAGTCGGTCTACAAGAAAGCAATGAAACAAATGTAGTCGGTAAATATGGATATGGAAGAAGGAATGGAGCGGGACAGATGTTGGTAGACTTTTGTTTTCAGCACGGTCTAAAAGTAATCAATACTTTTTTCAAGAAAAGAGCTGGGAAAAAGTGGACATGGATTTCTCCTAATCAACAGACCAAGAACGAGATCGATTATGTGCTGGCCGCTCAAAGAGGAATTATTAATCGTTTTGAAGTGACAGGAAAGATTCAATTCACAACCGATCACAGACTAATAATCATAGAAGTATCAGCGGATTGGTCAACAATGAGACCAAGAATTGAATGGAATAGAACCATGAACAGAAAACCAATCATTAATGAGAACGGCCTGAGAGAGCTGGAACAAAAAATTCAGTTTCTACAAAGAACTCACCAGCAAAGTAGCTTACAAGAATATTATAATACATTGGAAAGCGCCATACTGAATTCATTTGAACTCTCACAGACCACCAGTGTGAGTAAGTGGTCACAGAGCACTAGAGACATTATAAAATCAAGAGAAGATATGAAGCACAGAAAGCAGAAGAATCTAAGAGAGAAGTTGGAATATAATTTATTATGCAAAATAGCAAGATATCAAATTCGCAAAGACATTCAGCAATTTGAAAATAATATAATCACTCACATTTTAGATACTGATGGCTCTATAAAGAAAATGAAGAAAAATCTTTCAAGTGGTGTGCAGTGGAATACTGGTTTGAAGGGCATAACAGGCTGTATCGATAGAAAAAGAGAAGGTATAATTGATAAGGCAACAAAGTATTATGAGGAATTGTTCAACTGCTCTAGAAATATTGGAGCATATAATAACATAAATACAGCACTGTTGCAAATACCTGATTTTCAAGAAGATGAATTACTGAATATCATGAAAGGTTTGAAAAGCAACAAGATGGCAGGTATAGACAAAGTATCAAATGAAATGATAAAAACTGTCTCGCTGAGTATTGTGAGAGCGCTTACTGATTGTTTTAATAGAATATTGGAAGAACAAAATGTTCCGTACCAATGGAAATTAGCGGATATAATTCTTCTATTCAAGAAAGGCGATATCTATAACATCAATAACTATCGTCCCATCAGTATTACGTCATGCATTGGGAAGTTATTTATGAAGGCTTTGTCAGATCGCATCCAACCAACCCTTTCAATGCACCAACCAGTTGAGCAAGCAGGATTTAGAAAGGGGTTCTCAACAGTTGACAATTTACATGTCATAAATCAATTAATTGAGAAGTGCTCTGAGTATAGAATTGGAATTTACCTGGCCTTTATCGATTACAAAAAAGCTTTTGACTGCCTAAATCATGGATTCCTCTTCCAGTCTCTGAACAAACAAGGTGTCCCAGATGTGTATTTGAATATTCTGAAGAATTATTATGCAGACAGCACTGCGAGAATACGTCTTGAAAGAGCGGGTAGATATTTCAAATTGAGTAGAGGGTAAGGGCAAGGCGATCCTTTATCACCTATTTTCTTCAATTCAGCTCTCCAAGAGGTGTTTGAGAAGCTGCAATGGGGAAGAAGAGGAATTTCAGTTGGAGGGGACTATCTCAATCACCTGCGATTTGCCGATGATGTGGTTTTAATAGCAAAGTCACTGCAGGAATTGAAGCAGATGATAGGTGAATTGGCCTTAGTGAGTAAGGAAGCTGGACTTGAGATCAGTCCAGAGAAGACCAGTCTCATGACAAATGCAATGCCGGGAATGATAGAGCTGGATGGAAAAGTATTAAATTGGGCGCAAGACGTGATCTATCTTGGTCAGTGTTTTTCATTTAACGGAAAAGAAGAAAAAGAGCTCAAACGAAGACGAAAAGCTGCTTGGAACAAGTTCTGGTCGCTTAAAAGTATATTGAAGAATAAGGATGTCAGCTTAGCGTCCAAAGCCAAGGTCCTTAGATCATGTGTATTCCCAACTATGACATATGCTGCGCAAACATGGACCTGCAGAGCGAGCACAATTGATTCAATTCGGAAAACCCAGTTGGCCATGGAAAGGAGCATTCTCAACATCAAGTTAAGGCAAAAAATCCGCTCTACGACTATTAAGAACAAAGTCAACCTGGAGGATGTCAGCGTAATCCTGAAGAGATTGAAGTGGAAATGGGCAGGACACGTTTCAAGACTCCAAGATGGAAGATGGACGAGGAAAATAACAGAATGGGAGCCGTCATGGAGGAAGAGAAACGTCGGCAGGCCGAGGGTGAGGTGGAAGGACGACATCGCCAGAGTGGCAGGAGTGAACTGGATGGTAGCTGCCAGGGATCGGCAGAGGTGGCACAACCTGGGGGAGGCCTATGCTCGGTGACGGGCTAGTTTCCAGACCAAAATTAAAATCTAGAAAACAATACTGACTTTGAAAGATTTTGTAAAAAAGTTGAATATAAATTTTGTACAATATATTTTAATTTTGAAGTATTGCAACTTTGTACTATGTTCTGGAACAGAAATAAAGGCTTTATTTATTTATTTATTATTAAGCGACTAAATGTATATATACAGGGTGTTTCAGGAGGAATGTGCAATACTTCTCAGGCTGATTCCTTACACCAAGTAGACAAGAAAGTTCCATGGGACCAACCCCCAAAAACGCTTTGTTACTGAGATAACAATGGCGGAAAATTGAGATTGTTAAATGGTGGCAATTGTGTAAATCTTACCCAAATCTCAGAAATAGCGATCAAAAATTGCAAAATCGCTACTAAACACAAATTCATCACTTTTGTCAATTTCGCGATTTTTGATCGCCATTTCTGAGATTTGGGTAAGGTTTACACAATCGCCGTCATTTAACTTTTTCTTTAGAATCCGGCTCTCTTCAACTTCTATTATTAAAAAATACAATTTTATGATTCCTTATCCAGTTATAACCCTTATTGTTGAAAAAATGGCGTTTTTTAGCATATTTTTCCAATTATCTCAATAACCGTTGTTATTAAGTTATAAACTTGGAACTGGTTTCATTGAATTTCTCAGCTTATTTTACATAAGATTTGATTATTTTAGAACCTCACTAAAGCCTCTAAAAAATTATAAAAAATAATATATTTTGAAAAATCCCAATTTTTCGCCATTGTTATCTCGGTAACAAAGCATTTTTGGGGGTTGGTCCCATGGAACTTTTTGTCTACTTGGTGTGAGGAATCAGCCTGAGAAGTATTGCACATTCCTCCTGAAACACCCTGTATACTGTACATGACTGTATACAAGTATAAAGGGAATAGAATGCCTTCCTTTTCTTATCTGGGAGGGCGAAGTTGGGGCACAGCCGCCCCTCTCTTACACTTGATCCTTGAAGTAGTAGAGAGTAGGAAATTCAGTGAAGAAGAGAACTCATTCCTTGAACCATCATCATCATCCATAATATTATGATTCTGGTACTATTTTATTTATAAAAAAAACAATTCTTCGAATTTTCTATTTTGTGCGATTCATCTTCTTTCGTTCTACCTCCTTTGAAACCTGATTTTCGAGGTGTATGTATGTGAATTCTAGATTAGAACGTAGCTCAACATTTTTCTTCAGAATTTTCTCCTACATTGAGGTATCACTTATATTATTTCAAAGTTTAATAATAATTGAGTATTTGGGCCTACTTTTTTACCATTTGGCACTGGCGGCTCGTGCCCATGAAACAGGTGAAGTGCTGTATAGTAAAAGATACGGACACTTCACCTGTTGTCACCTGTATAGTAAAAGATACCGACACTTCACCTGTTGTCACCTGTACAGTAAAAGATACCGACACTTCACCTGTTTCGTGGGTACGAGCCGCCAGAGCCATTTGGAACAAATATCTTATCTGCCTGATGAATATCGCAGCCTACCGTTTCTCAATAATCATTGGAGTAGCAGTTTTCCAACAGGTTCGTTAAAAAATTTCTTATCTGGTTTTATATGGAAATTAATAATTTTGGTGTATCTTGATGAACCGGAGGTTCGTCAAGGAAGGAGGAGGAAGATGAAAGAGGAGAAAATGGGGAATAGAAATGGAGAGGAGGAGAAGGAGAAGGAGAAGGACGAGGAGGAGGAGGAGGAGGAGGAGGAGGAGGAGGAGGAGGAGGAGGAGGAGGAGGAGGAAGAGGTGGAGGAAGAGGTGGATTAGAGATGAATAATGGGTCAGAGAGAAGAAAAAAGAGAACTTAAGCAATGAAACAGGAACAATCAGAAAGTTTTCATCCGTTGTCATAGCAATAAAAGTGAGGACTGGAAAAAATGCGCAAGCCGAGAAGATACGCCGTTACAATGTAAAGTGTGTTGGTACGACATGTCTTCTCGGCTTGCGCGAACAATTCTTCTCCTGTCTGCCACTTTTTCAACGAAAAAACAAAACATCTATGGCAGTTTTTACTCTTTGGGGAACCACAGATCTGTGTCTGAAACGGAATTGGAAAGAGCTAGTGAATGATACAGAATGTCCATTGTAGTGAGTGATACAGAATGAGCGAATGATACAGAGTGAGGGAATGATACAGAGTAAACGAATGATACAGTGTAATGGAATGATATACAGTGAGCGAATGGTACGAAGTGATAAGAATGATAACATAAAGTGAGCAAGATACAGACTTGAAAAAAGAGAACAATTCTTTTTCTATCGTTGAATGAATATTTCCTGAAAATACAGTAATGAAATAAAAGCTTACACATTTTGTCAATTCTACCCATTATTTGTGGCACAGGACCAAATTTGATATAAAATACTACTGATTGAGTGAAGAGTAGACAAACAATTAAAATGTGAATGGAAAATGTTACTGGATGTGTGCAGAATAGATGACAATTCAAAATGAATAAAATGAGAAATTACAGTTCTTGACTGTTACATTCCGAACTGACAGTGAATGGGAGCCGTAAGTTACGCCCCTGCATTGATGAACAAGTATTGAAAAATACAAATCAGACCGGTTACAGAAGAAAATTGCTGGAGCACTCGTAAAACAAATTTGCAAGGCGATAAAGTAGGATGACCTCTCAGCGGTCCGTCATTCCGAATTCCAGCTCGAATTGAGATTTACTGGAGCCATTATTTCAAGTTTTGGTAGCCCCGCCATTTTTATTACTGTCGAATATGAGACTGGAACTCAATTAGGGAGTTCATACGATTGCAAGCCATGCAATCACCACTGGGGTGTTAATCAACGAGACAAAAATGTTATCTGTTGAATTAACGAGATTTAATTAACTATTAAAAAGGTACGCGACCAGGATTTAAACTGTGATATAAATAGCCTACATTGACTATGATAACTACATTACTATGATACAAAAAGCGGTGGCTTTGCTCGTTGGAGTTATAAGTGACAACGCGCCGGTCTCATATAGTCAGTCCAAGCAAAGTAGACCCTTTGACAAGATGAGAAAATGACTCCGGCTAGGTCAATATTGGTTAAAAAATTGTTGATTTGGGCTCAATCGTAGTAAACATTCTGATCTACAATTTGAGATCAAATCAATATTTTCGAACCAATATTGACCTAGTCGGAGTCATTTTCCCATCTTGCCAGAGCGTCATCTTTGCTTGGACAGACTATAACCAGGGGTTCCGAGGTTATCTTGTTCTTCACTAGGGAAGATTCAAAATTATTTTATTGCCAAAAATTCTTCACTTTGTTTCTTCACGGAACAGTTTTTGGCCACAGCAAAATCACATAAATACGACCACCTCGTCTTTTTGGAGGAGACGATAAGCCGTCGGTCCCGACTGCCTGAAAAGTTGTATATCTCATCATCATCATCATCGTTGTCATCATCATCGTTGTCATCATCATCATAATCATCATTATCATCATCCTTCTCATTACCCACGCACAGGCTTCAGAGCTCATGTGGGCATACGGTCTTGCCCATCCATACCAATTATTATTATTGTAGAGTATTTGTGTTCGGCTCACGTACGCGCGCTTCCACAAGCCGCACAACAAATCAGGGCCAGTGATTATGGAAGATTGAAGAGTTGCTCAAACTTTTTTAATTTTGAAAAGTGGGAAACCATGATGGTGTAACTTTTCCGATCGTTTTTTCTCAACGCTGTGTTTTATGATCGTCGATCAGTGTAGAGGTCATAGTGAGGGCATTACAAAGAATACTCTGCTGTTTCTCAGTCACAGAACAAAGATTTTCCTGGACAAAGTGTCGTTCTATTCACGATCACTGACACAAAATAAACAAACCTTTTTCTTGTTTGTACGTGTGACAAACACATCTTCCTTAATCTGACGGTCGGCCGAAGTCGAACAGCTGTAGCTAATCACAGCTCTTGTCTTCTCCTTGAGCTTAAACAACAACCCTTGAACAGCTTAAACTAGCTTAAACATACCGTCGGATCATGGGCGTACTCAGGCAGGGGCAGGGGGGGCGGATGCCCCCCCCCCTAGAAGTTGACAAAATTTTTGTTTTCAATACATTAAAAAATAAAATGAATTAGATGAAAAAAAATTTATATAATAAAATAAAAATAAATTATTATTATTATCATAGAATGAAATAAATTTACAACTCAATTGTAGGTTGAAGATTGCGAAGTCATAGACTCACAGGGGTAAAACTTCCATATCTGAGTCTCCAATTTAATACTGGAGAAGATAATTAATAATTCCTCATCTTGACTCATTGGAAGTAAGATTCTCAGATGAGAATACGTTTAATTTTTATCTCTGTCACTTCTCCATCCTTTGTAGGGTTAGTCAATGAAACGGAAAAATTTGAAGAAGTTACTAATGTGGAAAAAATACAGCGATCCACTGTACAATGAGAGAAATAAAGTATTTTTTCTAGAAATCAATTGTTCAATAATTCTAAACATCAATTTCTCATCTTTTTAGAGATTTGCATCATCACCTCATTTTCAGACGTGTATGTTTAAACAACTTTGAAAAAACTGAAGAAATATCTAAAAAACTAGATGAGAGTACGAAAACCGTCGAACCCTTCAAAATATTTCTTTTGTTCAACAGACAATACTCCAAAGTTCACGCAAATCTGTCCAACAGCATGCTCTATGCCTTGCAATGAAGGACGATTCGCAAATTTTATATTCAGAAATTAATATTTTCTATTATTGTCCAATAGAATACATTTAGAAGTACATTTTTTCTTCATATTCATGACTAATAAATGATGAAATTGATTTTTTTTTCTTGAAGAGTTGGTGACTTATTCAAATCTTTCTGTTTTACTTGCTAACTCTCTATATGCTCAAATGTTACTCCAGAGAATTAAAAAGAAAAAACATTTTTAATCTTCAATGGAGTTTCATGACCTAGAATCCATTACTGCAAAGTTATAGCTCTGGTATTATGTATCTGAATGAAAAAAAAAAAATTGAAGAGTTGAAGGTAATTGTAGCAGCTAATTTTTTGGTGCTGAATAGCCATACAATAGTGTTTCAGAACTCCCTACCAATATTTTAGATCTAGGTGAGAAACATACTACAGTTTCTAAATACAGGGTTCGCCAATGAAGTGGGATGATTTGAGTAAGCAACAGGTTGTTCAAGAAATTGTATTTTTGTAATTTTTTCATCATAAATAGAAAGTAGAAATGTAGCCATTTAGTTCACAATAGGTCAAAAATAATTTTTTTTAATATAACACCTTCCAAATGTCCTCCATTGGAATCTATGCACTTCTGCAGCTGGGCCTGAAAGAAACGGGTAAATTTGCTGTCACTTTTAACTTTGTGCGTTACATCGAAATGATTCATAACTTTCTCACACCAGAAATCGCCCGTTTTCCATTGAATAAACAAACAAATAGGACAACAAGCCAAACTGCGATAATTGCCATGAATGCTGTAAATGTTTTGTTTCCAAGCCGCGTCATTTCTCGAAACGGGAATATCCCTGGCCTTCTCGCTCTCCAGATTTATCAACTTATAACCATTTACTATGGGGCTACTTGAAAACGAGTGTTTATCAAAGCGATCCACCCAGAACTATCCCTGCTCTAAAACAACGGATTCGAGATGAGATTGGAGGAATACCACTCAATATGCTGCGAAATGTCGAGGAAAACTTCCAGGCCCGGCTGCAAAAGTGCATAGTGTCCTCCAATGGAGGACATTTGCAAGATGATAAATTCAAAAAATGATCTTTCACTTATTGTACACTAAATGGCTAAATTTCTACTTTCTATTTATGATGAAAAAACTACAAAAATACAATTTCTTAAACAACCTGTTGCTTATTCAAATCGTCCCACTTCATTGGCGAACCCTGTATTTTGAAACTGTCCGAAGTTTAGGATACCTTATTGTTGACTGGTATTTCGAATCAAGTAATAATGTAGAGAATTAAATTTTGATGAATCAGCTCGGTTGCCGTCTCTTCTAGGACGCACCCAAATCTCACAAATCAGGATTTCAAGGAGACAAAACAGACAATGAAGGCAGTTTTGAATAGATTGCTTGTCTTTTGAAGGATTGTTTAATTGTTTGTCTCGAGAAAGTAACTGAATATTTCTTCTGAAATAAATCGAATTCTAGCTATTTGTGAGACAATCAACAGGTCTTTGAAGAATAAAGCCAGGAGAGAGACCAATTTGAAATTTTACATAATGATTACAAGTGATGGCCATCTTAGCTGGGTAGGTACCGAGAAATAAAGAATAGAAAAAGTTACAAGTGGCTAAAATTCAATTTTTTAAAGCAGTCAAGAAGATAAAATTTGGAATGTTTAAATAAGACAGGTACTCAACACATTATCATTGAGGCATAATAAGCAGACCTGGAAAAATCAATATTCAATGGATGGAACCAGTTAACAAAAAGGGATACTATTTCCATCCCTTAGAAGTTGAAAAATTGAGTTCTCTCCACTTATATTTTGATCATTATTTCAATAACCACCAAATTGGTTTTATTGGATTTCTCAGCTAATTTTTCATAAGGATTGACCACTTTAATACTCTCTTAAGGCGCCCAAAAAATTATAAAATTTATAGAGGAATGCGAAAACATAGATTCGGGCATTTGGATGTGTGAGCAATTGAGAATTTTGGGACAGTTTCAAAATAATATTTAGATATGTTTCTTATCCAGGAACAATGCATTCGATTATTGATAGGGAGTTTTGAAGCACTCTTTATAGCCTAGTTATAAAATGTTGATAAATTTATTTATCTAAAACTAGTTTTTAAATTAGTTAGGGTACTTCTATTTGTATCCAAAGTGTTTGGAGCAGATTACTATTCAATATTTTAGTTAGACTACCTATTATAACTTTGTAACATGCTCATAGATTTTGGTATTTGAACAATTTTTGAACAATTTCGAGGAAAGACTCTTAATATGCAATGCTTTCTAAGAAGGGAAATACTGTTTCAGGAATTACAAACACCTGAAAGATTGAATTTGCTTTAAACACTCAGTGAACAGAGAAATTGAATCACAATCAAACTTTGTGATGAAATTATTTGAAACAAAATGTGGGGCTTGTTAGTACAAAAAACCTAATCTCACTTAACTTAATGGAAATTTAATCACTTAAATCACAAGTCATCCAAATTATTTGCAATATTATGTTTAATTTATTTTTATTCTCAATTTTCATGATAGAATGTATTGAACTGAACAATATCATGACTGACCCCCCCCTCTTTCTATGAGGGGGGCCTAGGAAGAGAGGGGGGGGTGATCGCCGTGAACGGGGAAAATGGCTTGCCCCCCCCCCCCTGGAAAAAATCCTGCGTACGCCCTTACGTCGGATAGAGAAGACCTTTACACGTATGGTACACACACGCAATAAATTTCTATTGAAGGTTTGTTTGTTTGTTTGTTTATGAGGGTGAAGCCCACATAAGCTCATAGGCTTGTGCGTGGGTAATGAAATGAATGATAGATGACGACTACTTTTTAGGTAGTCGGGACCGACGGCTTATCGTCTCCTCCGAAAGACGGGGTGGTCGTATCTATGTGATTGTGCTGTGGTCAAAAATTGTTCTCCGCTTGGGATTCGAACCAGGGTCCACCTGGTTATCAGACCGGCGCTTTATCACTCCTCCAACGAGCCAACCAAAAGGCTGAAGGTACTATTCTTAAGCGACAGCTTGAGCTGCCCTGCTTTGAACATCACATTTCTATTCACATAACTATATTATGAATGTTCACCATGTTATTAGGGTTACCAATATTTAATAAAGAGATAAAAAGTGAAATTCACTAGAAAATTACTTAAAAAAGGTTAATTTCACTATTTATAAATTTATTATAGCCTACATTATAACAAAGTGAACATTCATGATATAGTTATGTGAATAGAGTTCTTATAGTAAGAGCAGCGCAGCTCGAGCTGTCGTTTGGGAATCGTACCTTTCATAGGAATTTATTTATATTAGCAGTCCCACTGTACCTTGGGAATCGTATAGGAAGCTATGGTATAGTCTGTCTAAGCAAAGAAGACATTCTGGCAAGATGATAAAATGACTCCTGCTCGGTCAATATTAGTTCAATAATTATAAATTTGGTCTCAAATTGTAGATAAGAATGTATCCTACAATGTGAGACCGTAATTATGATTTTTGAATCAATATTGATCAAACTGGAGTCATTTTCCCATATCACCAGAATGTCTTCTTCGCTTGGACAGACTACCAATCGAATGCATTGTGCGAGCAACCAAGGGTGAGAGTATGCTGTTTCAATTTTTTAAGATTATAAATATTTATACTTCATTGTCATCGAATTTTGAGTTTCGAGACTGAAACGGACATTTTTGAAATTCTCTCAAGTAGGCTAAGTCACAATATCTTACCTAGTGAAATTCAAAGCTGCTGTAAAACATCATGATAATAAGAGAGTCAGGTAGAGATTTGAGTATGGATATAAGTATCACTACTCAATGATTGAAGTCAGTTAGATAGTAAGGAAGAGAGAAAGAAAAAGAGAGAGATTTGATTAGATTAGATTAGATTTCTTTATTCATATAGACAATAACAATACATTCACGCTTTAATTCTAGATTGCTTGAATAAAGTACGTAATAATATAAAGGAATAAGTGTATTTCTATTATACAGAAATGAATATACAGTAGCTATTACTTCTATATAAACGTCACAAGCTGAAAACATAGTAACATTATTCAACAAACACGGATACACATGAACGCGAAATTATAGAAATTTTATTAAAATATAATTGGCAATCTTTTAAATTACGACTGAATAATTGTCTAGATGAAAAGGCGAAGTTTGGACATAAAGATATCCATTCTTGGGAAAGGACAACAAAGATGTCCTTTCCATTAACACTTGGCCTTAAAAGTTAAAAACATAATGTTTACACTGCTTATAAATGATGTAAAAAATGTTGGTAATTTCAATTGGAATTTTAAAAGCAGATTAAGATTAATGGAACTTTTCCATAAAGATTCAGGAAAAAAGAAGATAAAAATAATAATCTAAATTTAACTTAAAATTAATAACTACTAGAAGTAATGAATAATGGTTGATGATGGGGTGAATTATGTAAGTTGAAATTACTACTGCAAATGATGGATGTATGGACATGGGGTCCATAACGAAGGTTGAACTTATTTCTACAAAAATTGCAAGTATATTTACAAGTAAATTGAATAGGTGATGGATGGAGGATGAAGGGTTGTCATGCTATTGCTCTAGGGTTGAACGTTTTCGGTCATTTTCTCAACAAGATATTTTCTAAGTTTCATGATGAAGCTTGCTCTACTCTCAATACATCTTATAGAATCAGGTAGTGCATTCCATGCACGGCAACCAGAAACTAGAAAGGACTTAGTATAAATGGTAGTACGGTGATTTAGAATCCTCAAAGTATTTTCCCCAGTTCTAGTGTGTGACACGTCTATTCTCCTGCCTTCAGAAACAAATTTGAAATCATCTTTAAAATAAACTGGTTTACAATGTCTTAAAATATCTCTAACAAGTTTAATTATTCTAAAATTTCTCTGATCGGGTAGCTTTAAAGTTGAACTTGAAATGTGGGCTTGGGTGATTCGTTCATGGCGTTGGAGAGAGTAAACAAACCTTAAACAATAATTTTGACAACGCTGTAGTTTATCATTCAGTGTAACTTGCATGTCGTTGAGTACTGAGTTGCAATACATTAAGTGAGGGAAAATTAGTGATTTTACCAACAACAGTCTGATATTCCTAGGAAAAATGTCTTGTAATTTCTTCAATGAGTGCATGGCTGAAAAAACCTTCTTACACGTTTTATTAACCTGGGCCCTGGCTTATAAACATTTTACAATCCACATTACTCATAATTCGTGAATGTTGTTGGCATTTCTGTCTCATAAATGTTTCCCATAATCCGGAAATTTTACAACTTTACCTGGCTAGTTGCTATGACATGGAAAACCCAAAACTTTGCTTCCAATGCAATGATTTGATGAACAAATTGATATATTATCATGAATATAAATATTGATTATTGTTTTTATTGTGGAATTTGAATAGGATTAATTGTTGTCGCTAAAATGATTTCATAACCTACAAATCAAATTGTAATAGTCGGCCATTGAAGTACTTTCAACGTCTGCAATATTAGGGCAACAGCTGTTTTTTTTACAAAATTTGTAACATTGTAAATCGAACGTTTTATTGGTGAATCTACAATCCCGATCACTTGTTTTTCATCAGAAAAACAAGCTGTAAATCTTTATAAGCCAGGGCCCTGTTCTGACCAGTCTAAATTTTTATTCATGATTATTCCCAGGTTTTTAACAGAGCTACAGTAGGGGATTTCAATACCATCAATGGAGATTTTAATGATTGTGTTCATATCAATATTATTTACTAAGCGTGAGTAACCAATTACTATTGGCTGCGTTTTATTAGGATTGAGTTTGAGGCCATTTTTCTTTGTCCATTCGAATATTAAATTTACATCGTGGTTGATTTTATCTACTGTTTCGTTTATTTTTGAGATGGGACAGCTGGCATAAATTTGAAGGTCATCAGCGTAGGTATGAAATTTAGAAAACTTTATGACAGAAGGGAGGTCATTTGCATAAAGCGTAAATAGGAGGGGGCCTAGAATAGAACCTTGTGGGACACCGTGTGTAACATTTTTCCATTCAGATTTATTATCACCAATGGATACACATTGTTTTCTATTTCTAAGATAAGAGTTAAACCATGATAGTGTTTGAGCACTAAATCCGAGGATATCTAACTTACTAAGGAGAATATTATGGTCTACAGTGTCGAATGCTTTAGAAAAATCAAACAGGGTTAATATTGTGCGTTTCCTTTGGTCCATAGCTAGCCTAATATCATCAGTTACACGCAGAAGAGCTGTTTCAGTTGAGTGAGATTTCCGAAATCCAGATTGAAAGCTATGTAATTTGTTATTATGTTCTAGAAAATCTACAACTTGACCGTGAACTAGTCTCTCTAGTACTTTAGAAAGGGCAGGTAGAATACTAATTGGTCTAAGATCTTCGACCTTATTGGGTGAGGGAACTTTATTCAAAGGACGAGTGTGAAAGAGATACAAGGAAAGAGACAGAGGGATAGAGTAAGACAGACGGATTGAAATAGTGAGAAAGAGAGCGAGAGAGAATGAGAGAAAAGGAAGAGACAGAAACTCTGAGAACGTGAAGAAATTTTCCAAACATCTTTGCGTGGAAAAACGGTTAGCAAACCTGTATAATATTGGCGCGAACCCTTGAGACTGGTCCCGCCAAAAAAAGCGTGCAAAAAAGGGCGGGAACATTCGTTTGGGGAAACATTACAGAGCGGAGATAGAGTTTTATCTCCAGTTAAACTACGTTTCCGTTTTTCTACTTTCAGCCACATTCCACATTCTGATCCACATGTTCACTCATGCCAGGGGCGACCTCAGGGGGAATTGAGGGGATATATACCAACCAACGCCCCCTGAAATTGAAGGTTCATCTTACACTATAGAATGCACTTTGTGGGAATTGCCAAATTTTTCACCTATTATAAGGCTCAAAACTTCTAAAAATATATTTTAAAAATTTCCTCCTCACCAGGAAAATCCCTGTGGAGGAGGAAATAGATTTTAGGACCAAGCATCACACTCTCATATATTTTGTTTCTTGCTTAAATGAATGCAACAAGAACAGTTTCCCTTATGAAGTTTTTCATAGAATATCATGAATGTTGAAGATTGGTGCAACGATTCCGGTTACAACAGTAACTCGTGAGCGCTCCTACTCAACAATTCAGAAAGTAAAATCCTACATGATTACATAGTGCTTCAGGTCATAACCGCTTGGCTCTACTATTCATTTCCGAGAACTCTGAGTTTGTATTGAATAATAAACTGTCTCAAAATAAATCTCGCTGTGTAGTAGATTTATTTTGTTATAGGATTTCTGTTACTCGATTAATTTCAATAATTTCATTCCAATTATTCAAGAAAATGCAATTAGTACGGTGCAATTCTAATTGTCTCAACATCCAAAGAGAGAGGACGATTCCGATGCCAACTTGTTTTATACAACCCCTTTATTGTTTGGTATAAAGTTACACCATTTTGAGCGTCGGGTTTTTGGAGGAGGGGGTAAAAGGTGCCAAATTTCAGTTTTTAGTATATTGCAGCCGAACCAGGCGTCGCAAAAAATTAAATAAAAAATTTCATTATTATTTTTTCTTTAGAACGAAATTTGGAAGAGATTGAGACTAATTACAACACATCTCTGAATCATCAAACGTTTCCAAGTAAAGTTTTCTGAGAACTCCGTAATTTTTCTACAAGAATTATTCCGTTACAGTACTTTAAAAGTTTGTAGCTTTGAATTGGAAACACTTGCATCCGCCATCCGTATTTCAAAATCCATCTGGTAATACAGTACTAGAGGTTCAGTAATACTAGTTAGTCTAAGGTTCATCTCAACAATATTGTTGCCTAATTCAATATAAGGGCTTATTAGTCTTTGACTATAGTCCATTCACGATGGCTTGAGACGCGATAAACAAAAGCTCTGTATGTGTGTGCGTTCGACTGGAGTGGCTTCGTTTTAGCCTCGACATAAACAAGTCACAGCAATGCCGAAATCCCGAATTTTGTTGTCGGGACTGTAACCAAAGCATTGAGACAAAAACTTTTACTATAATTGTTCGTTCATTTTAGGTTCATGCAGTCGAGAGACAACCAAAACAAGCAATCTTCAAACAAAAAGATTACTTAGAGATACTTATCATGAATTGCCTAAAACAAAATTCGGGATTTCGGCATTGCTGTGACTTGTTTATGTCGAGGCTAAAACGAAGCCACTCCAGTCGAACACACACAGACATGCAGAGCTTTTGTTTATCTCGTCTCAAGCCATCTTGAATGGACTATAGAATAAGGTACTCTGATAATGAAGAAGAAAAACATTATGAATTTTCTCTTATGAAAATTGGACTTTAAACTTAGAGCTATTCAAAACAATTGATGAATAAAATGATAAAGTCCAATTAAATACCCTTTCTTAAAACTTTAAAATAAAATTTAAAAAAATGTATTGGATTTTTTCATCTTATTTAACAATCTTATTTTGAAAAAGTTTTAGAAAAAGGGATTTGGATTTTTTCATTTCATTTATCAATCTTATTTTTAAAAAGTTTTTGAGGAAAGGTTTTTTAATTTTTCATTTTATAAATATATTTATCAATCTTCTCTTATTTCTATTTTTCACTAGGAGTTTGCTCAAGCATTGATTATGATACAAATTAATTTTAATACAAATCAATTATAATTACGATTCGTATCATTTGCACAGTCATAGGATGAGAGCAAATGAAGAGCAACTGTTCAAAGATGTTGAATCTAGATCATTACAGAAATTGTAGGCCAAACCAAAGTCACCATCGAGAAGTAGTATCGATCACCGCTTCGCAGTTCATCAGTCCACGTTGCTTTCGCATCAATTGCTCTGGAAATGAACTGCCAGAGTTCTAGTTAACCAGGGTTATGGTTCAGTAACTACTCAAATACAGCTCGTACCAAAAATAAAGGCGGTTGGCGAAGGACTATAATTAATGCCCATCTCTATCAGGACAGTCTGAAACTGTCTTCGCTAGCGAATTAGTATAGCTGGGGCTGCTCTCATTTCGATGAACTATTGCAGACAGCATGCCGACTGTCCTGACTGATCTGAGAATTAATAAAAGTCAATTGATAACCGCCTTGAAATATGTTACCAAGTATTTCCACCTAATCTTCTCGTATCCACAATTCCAAACTCCCTCCAGCTATTTCTTGATCGACTTGTGAATACTCCGAGAGCCAACCAGTGCTATAGTCTGTCCAAGCAAAGAAGACATTCTGGCAAGATGGGTAAATGAATTCAGCTCGGTCATTTGTGTTTCAAAAATTATAAATTTAGTTTCAAATTGTAGAAAACATTCTGATCTAAACTTGATACCAAATGTATAATTTTTGAACCAATAATGACGGAGATTGAGTCATTTTCCCATCTTGCTAAAATGTCTTCTTTGCTAGGACAGACTATAGTTAACTACAATTTCTTCCTAGATAAGGTTTTAATTGGCGGTCGGAAAATGTTAGTAACTAACACTCAGTTTGGTCAGGACGGTTTGGAAGTAGTCTGCGAGAGCGAATCGATCTGCTAGAATGGCTTCCGACTAGATACTTGTACTCGCAGACCGCTCGCTGGCTGTTTTGATCGAGTTGAGTGTTGATAATAGTCATTCTCCAACCGCCTGTTTATTTGGCATCTCCTACACCATCATAAGCCCCCATCCACCCCCCCCCCCCGCACCACAGAACATAGTGATAACGAGATAACAGCTCACCCATACCACTGGTTGCAATCAATTGCACATGCCTTCCTTAACATATTAATTACTAACCAGCCTCAGGCTCGCTTCGCTCGACTAGCCAGGGAGCTCTGCACCCTTGACAGTCTCAGCAGTGTCAATTAGACAAACAGGCTCGCTTCACTTGACTAAAAATTTCATTCAAACGGACTTGTTTTGTTCATCATATCACACAGCAGGGGCTTTTAGACTGATTTTTGAATGATTGGATGAGGAGGAGGAGGAGGAGGAGGAGGAGGAGGAGGAGGAGGAGGAGGAGGAGGAGGAGGAGGAGGAGGAGTATGAGTAGAAGAGAGAGGAGTAGGAGGAAGAGGTGAAGAGGAGAAGATGGAGGCGGAGAAGAAGGAGGAGAAGGAGGAGGGGGCGAAGGAGATACAAAATTTCAATGTATTCAGTATACAAAGTTGTCTTCAATAATAAAAGCAGTAGCAGGGATAAGCTGGAGGAGGAGGAGGAGTAGGAGTATGAGTAGAAGGGGGAAGAATTGGAGTAGCAGGTGAAGGAGGAGGATGAGTAGGAGGAGGAGATGGTGGAAGAGGAGGGGGAGGAGGAGGTGGAGGAGGAGATAGAGAATGATAAGGTGGAAGAGGAGTAAGAGGAGGAGGAAGATGAGGAGAAGGGGGTGAAGGAGGAGGAGGAATATGAGGAGGAGAAGGAGGAGGAGGAGAAGTAGGAGGAGGATGAGGAGGAGAAGGAAGAGTAGGAGAAGGAGGAGGAGTAGGAGGAGGAAGAGTAGGAGGAGAAAAAGGTGGAAGAGGAGAAGGAGGAGGAGGAGGAGGAGGAGGAGGAGGAGGAGGAGGAGGAGGAGGAGTAGGAGGAGGAGGAGGAGTAGGAGGAGGAGGAGGAGGAGGAGGAGGAGGAGGAGGAGGTGGAAGAGGAGTAAGAGGAGGAGTGGAAAGAGAAAGTAGGAGGAGGAGGTTGAACGCAGCTGTAGCAAATTACAGCAGCTGAGCTATTGATAGGATTGGTAACCGACATGCTGGCTGTGGAGAAGAAGGAAAAAGAGGGGTAAACAATAAATCAGATGATTGAAATAGATCGATCTTATGATTCATTCTATTGATTCATTTATTGCAATTTACACGTCTGAAATTTGAATGATTCAGAGTAACACGTCAACTAAAGGGAGTTTAACCAATACCTACTAATACATCACAACTGAAGCTCTCAACTGAAGGCCCCACAACTGAAGCTCTCACAGACTATGACGTCATGTTATGTAGATGGACGGTAGATGGGCAACATAAGAGCGCTAATGTTTGTTTACTTTTATATTCCATCCTATTCCATGTGATAACCAACAAAATACAAATTTCATCATTGCAATCTTTCGCAATCTTAAATAGAGTTCATTTATCATTTTCTCAAAGGTTTTGGTAAAAATTGAGTGAGGTGATGGTGGATTTGAAATTGTAAAACATGAAATATCATTGCCGTGTCATTATTGTAGCGAAACGTGTTTTTCTTCTACAAAAAAAAATAATAATAAAATAGCCTAAAACGAAAATGAACCTGAAGAAAAGATTTCAATTCTACAGGAATTTTGAAGGTGAGTTTTCAAATTATTTCCATCCTAAATTGCTCTATATTATTCTAAAATGCTAAAAAAACATTTCAAGTTACAATAAAGTTTCTTCAAAAAGAAATCTTTCAATTCAAGTTAATATAAGTAATATACAGAGAAGAATGGTTCTGTGATTAAGCTATACGGTACCGTACCTACTAACCTTGGAACAAGATATTTTGTTCACAAATCTGAAGATAGATTCTGATAGGTAATTTGAAATTCATAAGAAATAGTTTTTTATCATAATTGATTTTCTTCTCTTTATCTTGAAAAGAAATAAGTAGCCTAAATGACTCTTTCTCAAAAAATTAATCTTTTGTACCTCAAGTATAAGACTCAACCAAGCTCTATTTTCTGTATTTTATAAAAAAAACTACATAGCATATGATTTTGTATTAAAAACTATAGTTTATGAATCTCAATGAATGAATTAATGAAATTCATGAATCTAATAGAAAAGTACCCACCTTTAACATGCCATGAACTCTTGATTTGATTTATAATGCTTAGCCTATAATTCTTGTTTCAGGTATGAGAGAAAAGCTTTGATGAAAAGGATATCTTTCAAGAAATAAAAGCTCACATTGAAAAGAAAAGAGCTCTTTTGAAAATAATTGTGTTGTTCTGCTAAATGAAGACAAGAATTGATTTTAATACCTAACAAAGAATTCGTGATCAATGACAATGATACGTCTCAACCAGACAATCATAATGCTAAAAAACATAATGAACAAGGATGGAGACCAAAACTCTTCAAAATTTTAAAGTAAATCAAGAGAAATGAAGTGTAACAGAACTATTAATTAAATAGGCCTACTGGATATTGTGAAAGAGTGTTAAATCTAGAAAGTGTATGAATAGGCTGCAATTGTTTCAATTTTTACAAACAGGTCCAAGAACACATAAAAGTGACTATAAAATGGTTTATTACTAGGAATGGAGTGGAAATCTAGTTAGATTTGGACCTATCTCTTATATGAAATTTGACATGTTAATTTGAGGCAATATGCATATCAATGTCAACTGTCTACGTAACATCAATAAAGTGGAATGTTTTTACTGATTTGGATGCAAATTTATCAGTTTGATGGGTTTCTCTGTTCCTTCACCACCGATTTATTTGTGATTCAAGTCTTTAAAAGCCTCTTCCCTATGAGAGAGTTACCCCTGATTTGGTGGTGGGGTTGATATTCCTTCAGAGGCTTATCACTCGTAACCACCGATCTCAGTATTACTTGTTATAATTACACATTTATTGATTTTATTTCACCTGTAAAAGACATATCCTAGAATTTTAGAGTTACTGCAAATTATAGTATCATTATTCATCAAGGCTAATATTGAAAAAATTTGATTAAGTTATATTAATTCATGAATTAATATAGCTTTCCATTATTCTTTTATTATATATTATATAGTTGAATCCAAAAGAATTCTAGTTGAAATGAATTGAATTCATTAATAAAATTATTATTTGTTCAAACATATCCATGAATAAACTATTGCATTTGTGGAATAAAGTGCTTCAATTTGAATTAAATACTATTGAATGAAAAACAAAGTCTTTATTAAGAGATTAGAATGCACTTCACTCATTAAAGGATCAATGCAGCAAGGAAAGTTGAGGAGTTTATAGTGATAAGATAGGAAGCTTCACTGTCATTCTAGATAAAATCCATCTACTTGTTATGACGTCATTAAATCAGTTGTGGGGCCTGATGTATTAGTAGGTGTTGGTTTAACTCGGTGGCACAGGCGGCTCAAGCCAACACCAGTTTAATTTTTATGAAATATATATTTTATCTCATGAGTTATAAAATATATATTGATATAAGTTTGATAGGTATAAAATACCTACTCTTTCGCCGTCTTTCTCCTGAGACAGTTCTGGGACCTGGACTTTCCGTGTGGCCTTCCATTCTGCCATGGCGACCATCAAGGATTGACCATCAGCGGTTTGGGTATCGTTCCAATCATATTTCATTCAATTTTATTTCTTTCCAAAATTAATAATGCATTTTTAATTCATTTGTTTAAATAAATTTTTATCAAGTTTTAAATAAAATAAATATGATCAATTATTCACTTCTCAAATAAAATTGAAATTATCATTTCTTCAAATAACTTTTAAATAAAATTGAAATAAAAAAAAATAACTTAAATTTAAAAAACTCTTCAGACAAGAAATAAAAACTAATCAGGTAAAATCCGATACTTTGTTTTAAGAAATATTGAAATACATAAATTTGGATTCATGTGTGCTATAATATCGAAACTCTTATAGATTCTTGGTCAATAAAAAATCTTGACATTGTAACCATTTGTTTTCCTTTCAATTTTTCCAACTCAACTTTAGATCTGCTAAATTTAACTTTTCACCTGCTCTACCATCATGCTACGCTATTTTGACTTAAATAAATTACAGTGTTCCCGTCTGGGAACTGGTGGACGCCCCCTTTCATAAAACTGTATCATAAAATTGTGGAGACTTCTTCCCATTGTTATAAAATGGTGGAAATCACCAAAACATTACAATTGGTAACCAAATCACCAAATCACCAAATCATCTACCAAATCATTACAATATTGGTTAATATATATTTAGCAATATATTTGCTAAAAGGGGTATTTTGAATTAGTTCCACAAAACTATCAACTTCAATCTACCTCACTTCAATTTTGTGACGTCGAAACATTTCTCACGATTCCTTTCCTCCTGTTAAACGGCAAGAAATTGAAAAATCTCGTTCTGGCCAATCCGCTTCGTTCCCGCGCTCTTCTCATCCAATCACCGCTTTTGCCGCGCTATTCATCGAGTCAAGAACGTTGCAACTAACTTTCTTGGAGAGCAATTTTCAAATCAATCTAGAATTGTATTGCAGTCGCTGATGTTTACTCTATAAACTCTAGTTGATGTTTAAAACTATCGAATTTTTCTCTCTACCGGCCTTACACAGTAATATTTTTATTAGACGAATGAGAATCCGAGTAGAATCATAGACCTAACTTGCGTTCGGTTGATTATGATTTGAAATAATATTTTCATCTCTTTCTATATGATTCCATACAATGCTTAATTTGTAAACTTCAAGGTTCCTATATGGAGGAGGAAACATAAGGGTTGGAAGGGGGGCGCGCCAACCTCATAACTTGATTTAATCCTATACTCCATCCACTGAGTGTTCGGACCTAAGCTCCTCCTCCGAGGTACTGACGACATGATCCGACCAGCTCACAAGCAGTCATAATTGCCAGGAACGTAGAGACTTCTAATCGATATATTGAAACTTTAATATAATATCGAATTTTTGAGTGGCCTTAGAGATATTGATGTTTTATGGTTGTTTGGCAAAATTTACATCCTTCTAACATAAGAACGATCATTATCAATATCATTTGATAGAACTATAGTCGGTTGAACATAATATTTCATAATAATATTTTTGTTATTATTATTTCGACTGCTCAGTTCAAGCCGGGAGCTTCAAACTCATTCAACAACACACTACTACAAATTAGGCCTATATAACCTAATCTGAAGTTTACATTTGCAATAAATTAATCTCATTACTGTATGTACTTTTAATTCAATAAAACCAATATATTTTACAAGAATTAAGCCTATGTTGTTTTGTTGAAGGTGAATTGAAGAACAAAACATATCCGCCAAAAAATCTTCCATGAGAAGTTTGAATTATGTAAATCAGCTGAAAGAACACGAGCACATAAATTTTGATAGATTCCCTGAAAAGTGAAAGGCTTGCGTTTCCCAGATTCTCACAGCATGACTGTGACCTAAAAAGTAAAAGCTGCAGCATGGTGACCTCACTTGCCATTGACTAAAGCCGCCTGCGACGTCCAAATGGGGGAGGAGCTTAGGTCCGAACACTCCGTGGACAGAGTATAGTTATTAATTTATTTGACAAAATTTTCAATTATTGATAAATTATTATTAAAAAAATTACATAATGAATAAAACACAGACAACAGGAGTCCAAAACGTCTTATTTCCAGAATTTGATGAATCAATATTCCAGAATTGATTAAGGCCACAGTGTCCACTTTCGCTACACTCACTAATTTTAACTTGAGATAGAAACAAACTATGATTTATCAATTCAAAATTTATAAGTTTGGTATTAAATTCAAGAAAGAAATGATTTAAAATGATTTGAAATTTCCAATTCTCATCTGAAATTCTATTTCAATACTATTGTTTGTATTGTCATGCCTTAATTGTGACACTGTGAGTAAACAGTTTCTGTTAAACATAGAATAAACATTCAATTCCAATAGAACATTTTTGATAATAGAATTATTCATTGCATGATAAATACAATCCTCACCTTCAATTACAGGTAGAATGAAGAAAACAGCGTAGTAGAGTTCACTTAGTAGATGCTGCATGTTATAAGATCTGATGTGGCTACACTTTTCAATTAATTGATCATAATTTTTTCTAACAAGTCTTTTATTGACAATTACACCGTTGAAAACTGAAAGCAAAATTTAACACTAGTAACTGATAGTTGATTTCATCAGTAAAATCTGTCAGTACTTTTTCACAGCATAACCCAACAGTAGAATCAAATTATTATTGAATCGCACTGTTGAGTCAGTTCAAGGCAAGGTAGACTACTACTAGCTTTGAGTTGAAGGGAAGAAGACTTTAATGTTATGATAGGAAAAATACTCCAGTTTGGTCATTATTGGTTCAAAAATTATCCATTTGTTCTCAAATTGTATAGCAGAATGTTTTATACAGTATGAGTTCGAATTTTTTATTTTTGATTAAATATTGACTGAATTGAAGTCATTTTCACATCTTGCCAGAATGTCTTCTTAGCTTGGACAGACTATATGAAGCCTTATTTTGTCATTCAATGCTGTAGCTAGGTAACGACAGAGAGTTGGGCGGTTTCGTCTATTTATTGTACGTGATGAAAGATGTAACCAACTAATAGCTGATGTAAAGCATCTTTTTTCTTTTTTGATTACAAAAACATCACCTAGGCATAGCTCAATGACAACTCTGATAATTGACATCAGCTGTTGTAGCACAAAAGAAGCAGACGGAAACTCCTGGCGTTTTGGCGCCAGTAGTTGTTATTATATAGATAAGAGTGTTCCAGGAGGAATGTGCAATACTTCTCAGGCTGACTCCTTAGAAGAAGTAGACAAAAAAGTTCCCTAGGACAAACCCCCAAAAAAACTTTGTTACCGAGATAACAATGGCGGAAAATTGAGATTTGTCAAGAAATATCAATTTTTCTAATTTTTAGAAACTTTACTCAGGTTTTAGAATTATCATTTCCTATGTAAAATTAGCTGAAAAATTCAATGGAACCAGTTTGAAGTTTGTAACTTTAACGATTATTGAAATAATGGGAAAAATATGCTAATTTTTTTTCCATTAATAAGGCTGATAACATTACTGGATAAGGAATCATAAATTTGTATTTTTTATTAATGGAAGTTGAAGAGAGTCGTATTCTGAAGAAAAAGTTGGATGGTGGCGATTTATGTGTAAATCTCACCCAAATCTCAGAAATAGCGAACAAAAATAGGAAAATTGACAAAACATAGCACAAGTGAATAGTTTGTGTTTAGTAGCGATTTTGCAATTTTTATCACTATTTCTGAGATTTGGGTGATGATATTTACACATAAATCGTCGCCATCCAACTTTTTCTGCAAAATTCGACTCTCTTCAACTTGCATTGATACAAATTTATGATTCCTCATCCAGTTATAGCCCTTTTTTCTATTTCTATTTTTCCAATTATCTCAATAACTGTTGAAGTTACAAACTTCAAACTGGTTTCATTGAATTACTCAGATAATTTTATATAGGAATTGATCATTTTAGAACCTGAATAAAGCTTCTAAAAAATTAGAATTTTTTTTTGAAAAATCTCAATTTTCCGCCATTGTTATCTCGGTGACAAAGCGTTTTTGAGGGTTTGTCCCATGGAACTTTTTGCCTACTTGTTCTAAGGAATCAGCCTGAAAAGTATTGCTCATTCCTCCTGAAACACTCTGTATACCAACAACAGCTGTCTAAGCAGAGAAAACATTCTGGCAAGATGCGAAAATGACTCGATTTCAGTCGATATTTATTAAAAAACGATTACTTTGGTCTCAAATTGTTAAAAAAAATTCTACAATACTTGAAACTAAATTTATAATTTTTGACCAATATTAGTTGAGCTGGAGTCATTTTCCCATCTTGCCAGAATGTCTTCTTTGCTTGGACAGACTATACCAATGTACGATACTCTTATTCGATTATGCTGTCAACTTAAGACAATTAGTTTTATTACTTTTATCCCACTCATCAATTGAATGCCAATCATTTGCCATATAGACTCTAAATTGAAATAATTATAGTGTGGGATCTTATAACAAATTTTAGTTTGTGATCTATTGAATTGAATGTTGTCTCATCTTCTGTGAGCTTTTTGGACGGGGAAAAAATTTACATTGAGTTTTACAATTAATTATATAAATCATTGTAAATTTTATTTATACGAGTATTATCAGAGATATACTTTTATCAGAGATGTTGTGGAACTTATCAATAATTTAGGTAAGTGAAAACTATCATTGATGCCCTCAGCATCGAAACTTAAGTATGGTATTTTAAATAAACTTTGTGGATCTGACAGCCTTTGTTTTCATTTACATAAATTATTTATATTTGTTGGTTACATTTTTGTACATTCTCTATTATTGGATAGATCGCTTGTATCAACTGTTGGGTAGGCCTATAGTTTGTCCAAACAAAGAAGTAGTTCTGGCAAGATGAAAATTGTAGAGCATAATGTTTCCTACAATTTGAGACCAAATTTGAAATTTTTGAACCAGTATTGGCCTAGTTGGAGTCATTTTCCCATCTTGCTAGAATATCTTCTTTTCTTGAACAGATACTTGTTGCTTATTTTCATGGGATACTTAAGCTACGTTTACACCGGAATTAATAACAAAATTGTTAATAACTTTTATATAATAAGTTATATAATATATATAAGTTCATATATAATAATAAGTTAATCACAAAAGTTATAAACATTTCTGTTATCAAATCTGGTGTGAACGTGGTTTTAATCGAGTGTTCGGAAAAATATAAATTTTGATTTAGGAAAACTGTTGGTTGTGATGGAAAGCTGAAAGTAGATTCAGATGAAAGTTTTCCAAACTTTGTAGGCTTGATGATATTAAAGGGTAATTTACCAATAATATCTTCAATAATTGAATTTGCACTCCACAATTTAGTGAATGAATACAGTTCAGAGAATTCACAGTATTAACACTTGGAAACGCGAATTTTCACGATAGTCAGCCGTCACAAGCCGCTCTCACGGTTTCCCGACTCGAAGTGAGGCGCGCTCTCACAAATTTTGATTTTAAATAACGGTAGGAGCTCTTGCCAACATTCCCGATCAAAACTTCCCTCTACCCCGAGAAATTTTGCAATCTACACTGAACAGTATTGTAGACTCCAGCTAATTTTTTTTTAAAGGGGTAACGGTTTGTCGGTTTTTGTGGTACTGTAGGTCGTTGATTTTTTTTATATAGATCTTGAGTTCAAGATGTGTAGATTCTGAATTCAAGTGATACCATTTACCAATCTTTAAAAGTTGAGAATTTTTTGTAATTGAAAATGACGGCTAAAATTTCGATTCAGTTTATTATAGTTTATTACAACGATTACGCGCCAAAACAAGGTGTGAAAAGAGAAAAATCATTCATAATTTTTTTCAGTGAATAGAATTCCCAAGAGAATGGTAACACGCTTATTCCTCCATCCTCATTAGAAATCGAGCTATAATTTTTCAAAAAAGAGGTTGATTTTCGAGGAAAACGAGAATTTGAATATTTTCTGTTTTTGTTCGGTTGAATCTTGAAAAAATACTGAACTTCCACAGTTTGGCATCACTCGAATTCAAATCTCATGGTAATAATTACAAATCCCAATATTATCATTTTATAATATTTATATCACTAGCCGGCAGGCTCGCTTCGCTTGCCTTCTCCGCCTTGCCAGGAGGCTCCGCCCCCTGGACCCCCAACAGTATCGGCAGTGTCAGTGAGTCAAACAGGCTCGCTTCGCTCGCCTGCAAATTCCGTTCAGAAGGGATTCTAAATTTATTAAACACAGCATTTCTAGACATTATCTGGAGCTGTTTACCAAATTTCTACATTTTCTAACAATTTATTCTTGAAAAATCCAAGACAAAATCCGAAAAATAGTAAAACGCTAATATTGAGCGTAACCTTGGGAAGTATATCGGACATAGTTTGAAACTTGATTCAATATCTTCCAAATTAGTTCATCTATAATCTCCCTGAACCATTGAATTCACAGTAAGGATTAGTCGTATCAAGGCGGAAGATATGCAACCCGCAATACATCTACAATTTAAAAAAACTTATAACTGGCGTAATCTTGAACGGAATTCAAAAATATTTCAACACAACATTTCCAGACCTTATCTGAACCTGCCTACCAAATATCAAAATTTTATACCGATTGGTTCTCGAAAAAATTGAGAAAACGCCGAAAAACTATAGAAAATTTTCTAAAATCCGTTCTTAGCGCGTCTAAACGTCCAACTAAACATGCCTGCCAAATTTGAACGCATTCGGTTCAGTGGATTTTTAGTTCAGGTGATGAATGAATGAATGAATCAGTCAGTCAGTCAGTGCCATTTCGCTTTTATAGATATAGATTGATGAGCAATTTTTTCGTTGCAATACATGTTTATATATTTGATATATATTTAAGACATGAGGGTTACACATATTTGATATGAATATAGAAAAAAATTAAATGTTTCCGAAAAACGAAGAACCTTCAAAATTTAAATTAATGTCTTTGAATATAATATTTAAGTACAGTGCTTCAAAACACTATGTGATAATATATCTTTTTGTATTGAATCTGGAATTGTGATCCAAATTCTTGATCTGATGGCAACATAACTGAACTAAACTGATACTAACTAAATATTTGATATGTATAATCAATACCCAAATTATATGTATCTCAAAAGCGGACATTTTCCCCTTTAAAATACGTATTAGATAGGTATCAGATTTGTTACGTTTTCAAACTATCCAATACATATTGTAAGTATCGATGGAACATATCTCATACTTGTATGATATGTTCATGTGCTATGTGGGAAGGGGAATAGATAGAAACAGTGGTTTCATAGTTCTCAACCTTTTTTGGAGGTTTTATTTTTGATCACATTTACACTATCTGTGGCTGTATAGCTTCCAAGGCAATCCATCAAAAATTTTTTTCAATCTAATTTGAATGTTCTATACTTGAAAAAAACACTGTTTCAGTTCAAGTCACTGAGGAGGGAACGCACCCATGTCACTCATGTCACTCATTATCGACTGTCATAGCTAACTTCGAAGCTAGCACCATCTAGCAGACAAGTACATAAGCTAACGATCTTTCAGTTGCAACTTCTGCCACAAGATGTCGTGCACATTCAATAATCCCCGCTAATGGACGACATTCAAGCTTTGTGCTTCTTTCATGACACAACTCATTCAAATACTCTGTGATTCTGTGAAAGCGTTCCATGACTCACGCATGCGCAGAAGAGGTTTTGCAGCTGAGTACCGTTGCTCTGGTCAGCGCATTCCGTCTCAAAATCCTTGAATGCTTCTACAGCAGAAAGCAGAACAACAGAATAGTCGAACGCTGACTGAGAGAACAAACACTACGCAGTCGCAGACTCAGTGTGTGTGTATTGTTACGTGAAAGTTTTTGGCGCAAATAAAAGTTGGTGCAGTCCTCCAAAGTTCGGTATCGTAACTCGTGCTGTTTCAACTGTTGAAATCTCGTTAAAAGTGAAGTGCTTCAATATTAATATTTCAAGAATATAATATCGTTTTCAAACAAACTGGTGGTTTCACTATGATCAAGGATCTCGAATAGTGTTCTCCACCTTATCATGCCAGTGCCTGTGTTGCAGTTTTCTGTAGATACTTGTCCGTCAGGAATCGCGGAATTATTTTCGAAGGTATGTTTCATTTTATTCACATGTTTTTTAATATATCTATTCATGTATTCACTCATGGTTTCTCTTCTAATGAATATAATTAATTATTTTTGTGTTTATTCGATTACAAATTATAGTATGTTATTTGATAAGAAATAAGTTACGGTACGTCAATATTAAGTTAAAAGGTAGGGGAACCTAGTATTCTGTTTGAGGAAATCACATTTTTCGGAGGGAGGATATAATATTTTTCCGAGGTGATAGATTTTTAATAGCTAGATAAGTAGCTAGGCTATATTTCTAAACTATACAATTTTTGTAGGGGAATAGATTTTTTGGGTTAAATTTTTTTTTTTTTCGATGGAGTTTGAGAGGGGGTGTTGGGGCTTTTAATTATTATAAGTTACTGTCTTGATATATACTGTATATTATAGCCTACTATTCAATTATGTTTACAAATTTCCGGGTAAAATATCTTCACCATAATCCCTTCTCCTGGGCTCGCCCCTTTCAAGTGTCATTAAAATTATACAGAGATATTTAATAATTTATTTAGGCTAATAATAATAATTTACATTGAAACGTACAACATGATTTCTCCCAAAACGATTTCTATTCCAATTTAAGTTAAATACATTTATGTCAGATATGAATAATCTTATGTAAACTTAATAATTCGTTGAGAATGAGCTGTGGCTTAACATACACCCCGCGACATAAAGTACTGTAAGTTTATTTGATATATTACACTCAGCTCTGGCGGCTCGTACCCACGAAACTGGTGAAGTGCTCGTATCTTGTACTGTACAGCACTTCACCTATTTTGTGGGCACGAGCCGCCAGTGCCACTCAGACTTCCAATTGCTATCAATACATTTTCCAGCAGATTCCCCTTGATTCCCTGACTCTGACCCTAATATTAACATACTTGATCAGAGAAAAATAATAATCTATATACATAAAAGCGAAATGGCACTCATTCATTTATTCATTCATTCGCTCATTAGCAGAACTCAAAATCTACCGAACCGAATGCGTTCAAATTTGGCAGACCAATGTTTGCGTTCAGTTGGACCATTAGATGCGTACTAAGAACGGATTTTTAAAAATTAATAGGGATACGAAAAATATTTGAGTTTTTTGGTCTTTTCTTGATTTTTTCGAGTAGGAAATCAATAGGTTTCAATCGGTAGGAAATGTTGATATTTGGTGGAGAGGTTCGTCTTAGGTCTAGAAATGTTGTGCTTGAAATTTTTTGAAATCAGTTCAAGATTACGCCAGTGATAAGTTTTTTAAAATTGTAGATGTATTGCGGGTTGCATATCTTCCGCTTTGATACGACCAATCCTCACTGTAAATTCAATGGTTCAGCGAGATTTATAGATGAAATAATTACAACTTGACTTGAATGAACTAATTTGTAAAATCGAGTTTCAAACTATGTTCGATATAATTCCCAAGGTTACGCTCAATATTAGCGTATTACCGTAGATATACTATTCTAGTATAGTATAGTATGAAATAGTTAGTATAGTATGTATAGTGTATAGTATGTATAGTATAGTATAGTATATGTATAGTTAGTCTATGGTATTACTATCTTTCGGAATTTTTGGAGTTTTTCTTAGATTTTTCGAGAACCAATTGGCAGAAAATGTTGAAATTTGGTGAACAGGTCCAGATTAGGTCTAGATATGCTGTGTTCAATAAATTTTGAAACACTTCTGAGGTTACGCCTGTTACAAGGTTTTCCAATGTTTGAAATCTGGACTTTTTTATTTCACGGAACTATTGAACTGGATTCCTATGATATTGAGTTTATGATACCCTCAGGTTGAGCTGAGCTAATAGAACAACTAATTCAGAGCGATTACTCGAATCCATTCGAATGGAATTTGCAGGCGAGCGAAGCGAGCCTGTTTGACATTGATACTGCTGATACTGGCGGTGGTCCAGGGGGCGGAGCCCCCAGGCTAGGCGGAAAAGGCGAGCGAAGCCTTGAAATTTATAAGCTTAATATACAAGATCTTACTAGACAGAATATTATGAAAAGGTTAATTTTGGGGACATTCTCTATACCTATTATTCTAGTTGGGTACTGTATTCTAGTTATTTATTGTCTTTTATAAGGCAAATAACGGAGAAGTTAGTTCAATTTTAATAAAGTTGGAGAAGGCGATATTCATTAGGCTATGTTAATTTGGAGGTTGAATATATTCATTTACTCGTGAACCTATTAATAATATTGATATAATTATGTGAATTCAACGTTGATATTCGTTATCTTTTTTTGTACTTAAATGCATTTCGAAAAGTAAAAGTTGAGATGTTTTTTATACTAGACTTTTCAACACTAATTAATAGTTTCAGAGGAACAAATTACAGTTGAGTAATTATTGAAAGGTACCGTAACGTGAAAACTATGTTGTACTGTAACGCTGTTGCAAAATGCAATGCTATATGCAATAAGTGTAGCATTCTTGTTGCAATGTTACTCCATTCTCTCCTAGAAAGTGAGAGACGTAACATATAATATATTTTAGTATGATGTATTGTATTACACTGTATGGTGTACGTAATATAATAACACCGTATCAGGCCACCAAATATTATAATATATTATGGGCTATGTCACATAACATAATTATTTGTAATAAAGCATATTTTTTAAAAGCTTGCCTCTATCTGTATAAGTATCGTCTACGTCTTTCTAGACTCTTATGTGATAATATCAGTAATAAAGTAGACTTTAGTATGTTTCTACCTGATAAAGTCTGCCAAGCAAAGAAGACATTCTGGCAAGGTGAGAAAATGACTCCAGCTCGGTCAATGTTAATTCAAAAATTATAAATTTTTGAAAACATCTAATCTACAATTTTAGACCAAGTTAATAATTTTTGGGTCAATTTGACCAAGCTGCAGTAGTTTCCCATCTTGCCAGAATGTTTTCTATTCTTGGAGATAGAAGAAGAATTGATTGTGAAGGAGAAATTCTTCAGGTCCTTGTTCTTTACTCCTTCCCTGTCCATTCATTGTTCTGACTTTCTCACGCATTATTGTTCGTCACCTATTGTTCTTGCATTTTTCTTTTCGTCTTATTTTAAAAATAATTTGGAATTTTCCAATGTATAAGTGGTAACACAAGGATTCATAAGAATATAATAGAATACGATCGCTGCCTTTATTTTACCTCATAGGGCGAAGTTGAGGGCAGCCGGCCCTTTACACTTGCACATGTAAGACCCTTGGGCCAAATGGGAAAATGACTCCAGCTTGGTCAATATTTGTTCAAGAATTATAAATGTGGTCTTAATAGTAGATCAAGTTGCTTCCTACAATTTGAGATGAAATTGATAACTTTTGAACCAATATTGACCGAGCATGAGTCATTCCAGTCATGAGCATGAGTCATCTTCCCGAGGGTCTTCTTTGCTTGGACAGACATAATACTTACATGTTACTTACACACTTGGGGGGCGGGGGAAGATAGATATTATATTGGATTATACTTATATAGATTACATCGACTGAATAAGTTTTCTGATGTTTATGATGGTTTGAAATGTTTTGACTCATAGCGTGGCCTACCCTCAACGCTCCCCATATTCAGTTTTTCCGTTCTCTTGACAAAAGTGATAGCAAACAATAATTATTTACAATTATAAAAAATGAGGTTTCATTTGATAACACTGTTTATTTAACAAATCAATCGACAAATTCTCTCAATGCTTTGGAGATTTTTCACATTTCAATGAATGCATTTATTCTTTTCGTTAATTCGTGAGTTGACGGAAAGCATGAATTAATGCAATCGGTTGCATAGTGGACTATTAAAAATCGAAACCACATTCACTCTCAACAAGATTAGGGGAGTTTAGCCACATAATTGGACCACATCACGATGAAATAATGGTAAGGCGTGAGATAGTTTCTGTTCTGAATTGGCTTGGGAGAACTTTGTAATATGTGTGAGAATAATTTAAGCAGATCCTCGTATTTACAGTCTAGTGTTATGTCAAGCATTTGAAATGCTATGTTAAATTTGAAATTACTCAGTTTGATATACGTATTCTATATGTACTTATTACAGAACAAATTATAATTCAATATAATATATGTTGGAATCTAATTGAATGGTATTGATAATTGCATTCAATTATTTATAATTATAAAAAGAAATACTAGTATGGCTCATACATAGGTGTAGGCTATAAAATAATGTATTGTATTGGTGGGGAGACCCTTACGTTTCGGGTAGGTCCAAGCTAGCCTTTTGTGTTGAGTACATTTTGGTCATCCATTCAAGTTCAGTTTTGATTGAACGTATGATGGATAACTTTTCTTCTGATGTCAGTGAATGACCTTATATATAATATATCGTAAATTCGTAATCAGATACATTGACTATACCCTATTCACGATCACTTGAGACGAAATGAACAAATCCTTTGCGCGTGTGTGCGGATAAAGGAAGGTATTACTTCATACGATGGTTGGCCGCAGTCGAACAGCTGTAGTCAATCACAGTTCGTGGCTTTTCCTCAAGCTCAAACAAAAATAGCTACCTGTACATGCAAAAATTTTCTTTATTCCGTCTCAAGTGATCGTGAATAGGGTATAGATTATTTATTCGTGAACTATGTAATCCACCCGGGGATTTTGGGAAATTGCCCAATCAAAATTATTTGGCTATAAAATTTGGTCGTTAGTTTTTACCTGAGGGTGAGTTGCCGACAGGTCCGTATGTTAGTATAATGTTAGTGCTCATCGTTAGTGCTTTCATGGGGGGGGGGTCAACTTCACGGACCTGTTGCCCACGTGTGCATGGGTAATGAGAGATGACGACTGCTTCATATTTAGGCAGTCGGGACCAACGGCTTGACGTCTACTCTGAAATACAGGAGATATTATGATGCTTTGTTTCAGTGACACAATTTTTTCGAGGAAGATTCAGGTTCTATTTTAATGAAGATTCATTCGAGAAACATTATTCTCATCCCAAATAAAAAGAATAAAGTAATTCGCTTATGCAACCATCAATTTCCGAATGAGAAAACAATTGCAATTTCTCTCATTGTTAACCTCTTCTCGAAAAACAAAGAAGGAGCTAACGTAGTTGTATTCTGTTACTGTGTATTCTAATTAATCAACTGTTATGTAATGGCATTTCTTTCATTGCTATAGCCCGTCCAAGCAAAGAAGACATTCTGGCAAGATGGGAAAATGAATCCAGCTCTGTCAATATCTGTTCAGAAATTATTAATTCAGTCTCAATTTATAGATTATAATGTCTCCTACAATTTGAATTCAAATTAATAATTTTTGAACGAAAATTGGTCGAGCTGGAGTCATTTTCCCATCTTGCCAGAATGTCTTCTTTGCTTGGACAGACTACTCTAGGATTATTAGTTACTTCCGTGGAATTTCTTTTTCCCTTTCATAAAATCTATTTGTATAGCATACGCCAACGATACTGGCCGTTGGCGAGTGACTTATCTACGTTCAACTCTGTCAGGACAGTTTAAGGGCGGTCTGCAAGAGTTGTGAGCGACCTTAGCTGAACTGGTTCCCTATCTAAAGCCCGTTTCAAACTTACCTGAAAGAATATAAATGAAAATGAGAACAAAATTTTTATATTTGATGCTAGATGTCACGCTGTATTTTGGGATAGTCCTACAAATACCTGAAATGTTTACAATTTGAAATATTTGATGCTCGCCTCGCCGGTAGCGGTCGGTGGGTTCTCCAGGTTGGAGTTGGTTCCCTCAATCGCAGCATGCACAAAATAACAAATAACAAATAAGCATAGAATTCACAAATATATTTTTTATTTGTAAATTCCCGACCACTATCCAGACAAGAATTATCTGATGAGATGAGAAAAATCCCACAGCTGGATGGATACAAAATTACTCCAAATCCTAGAAGAACTTAACTCCAAATAATAGGCTACTATTTTAGCATTCAGGCCGTTGACATCTCCACAATTGGAGTTCATTTCATTCTCCTGGGGACTCGAAAATGAATTAATTATTATTATTATTAAAGAATAGTGATATCCCGAAATGGGAACCATCAATAAAATAATCCAAGTTGTAACCAGAGTTCCTCACTTGAATGAAATTATATTAATTAATGTGGAGACGTCAATATTATAGTATATTCAACCAGAATAATATTGAATAGAATTAATATGGTAGGTAGTATTATCAATCAATTGATGAATAAAACATAATTTATTAAGAAACTGGATGTATTTCAAACACTAGTTGACGAAATTCAATATTTTCCATAGGGACCCTAGGGCATTCAATTTACCGTTCGATCAGAAATTTAAATGAACTGTAGAAAATAGCTAATAAATACAACCTTTGGTGATAACTGTGCGGAAACAAATTATTGTGATACCAGTTACAATGAATATTGAAATTTATTGACGTAATATGAATTGAGTAGTAAATTGAGCAGTAAATGGAGCAGCAATGGAATTCAATAATAATAAGAAAAATGTAGAAATTAAATTTTGAAATTAGTTTTTTAAATCGATTGTTTATAAGCATTTAGGCTTCAGCCTACTTCTTCTTTCAATTAAACTAGCAGCAATTACTTACATAGGCTTTAATTTCATTAGAGCTGAGCATTATAATATATTATATCGCAATTAACGCTTAGCTTTGTCAGAAAAATCAGCGAGTGTTCTGGAATGAGTCGAGGTCAAGAGTGACCGCACCAAATTGTACCGATCTCGCATAACTCTTTCAGACTGTCCAAACAGAGCTAAGCATCAACAAGAGACGTTTGCTAACAGTTTTTTCGTTGTCTAATGTCTACATATATCTACAGTCAATTATTCGAAATTTCTAGTTCAAGTTTGAAATGAACAACAGAGCTCCATAGCCTACTGATGAGTTAAAAGTGAAATGAGTTTTGCTGAAAAGTGAAACAAAATGAATATTCATGAATGATTTCGTTTTTTAAAATAATTGCGTGCGATAAAGTGCTATGATTTCTTGACGGTCAGTGAGACTTTTCTGGCTGAAAGATTTCGTGATAACAACATTGGATAACTGAATCATTCCACAGATTATTACTGACTTAGTTTCTGTTCTTTCTAAACAATAGCTATTAATGTAGAGCTAATGAGTACTGTATTATATATAATTATATCGCTCTAGACCTTGAAACAAATTTATTAATACATCATTGATATAAAGTTTGTTTCTTTGCTATGATGAGAACTCCATTTAACAGAGTTTATATATATTTTCCTTTCGATGTGTTCATCTTTACGCAAGATTGTACGTTGTTGAAATGTGAAATAATATAATATCGTTATAGATTGAGCGAGAATCCTGAAATAAGTTTATTAGAAATTTACTGAATATAACAAAAGTTATAAGCAAAAATAATAGTGACTATTACAGACTTTCAATTGTACTGCACGACTTCATTGTAACTATCCAGGTCTAGTTTGTCCAAACAAAGAAGATATTCTGGCAAGATAGGAAAATGACTCTAGCTCGATCAAAATTGGTTTAAAAATTATAAGTACGAGTATATTCACAAATCGTAGAGCAGAATTTTTTATGTAATTTGAGACCAAATTAGTAATTTGAACCAATATTGTCCGAGCTGGAGTCATTCTCCCCTCGGACAATATGTTTTATTTGCTTGAACAGAGTCTGACTACAACAGCAGGTCGAGGTTGAAGCAAGCTTTTTCCCCACAATTCCATCGTGTCTTGGTGCTTGGTGGCCATGTTCAAAATCCTAAATTTCTTTATAAACTTTCATTTCGAGTTCTTGGATGCTTCGTTTTTGCATAGGGTTATTTCTTGAAACACTTTTCTATTAACATTAAGAATATTGAAGAATTCATGCAGAAAAGACTTAAGGAAGCTAAAGTTTCTATCGTAGAAGTTGGTTTAAACAGGCCCCAGGTTAGATTTGACTGTGATAGGTTGTGTTAGGATTAGGAATGAGGACGGTTCGTTTCAGAAGAGATATCTAATCTAGACTATCGTCCAGATTGATTGTCAGATCTATTACTCAATCAAGACGAATGGTCTTGGATTATAATGTGATGTAGCAGTCAGAGAGGCGCCTTGCCTTCTTGCAATGGCTTATATAGTCTGTCCAAGCAAAGAAGACCCTCTGGCAAGATGGGAAAATGCTTCCAGTTTGGTCACAATTTGTTCAAGAATTATAAATATGGTCATAATATAGTAGATCATATTGTTTCCTACAATTTGAGATCAAATTGATAATTTTTTACCAATATTGACCGAGCTGGAGTCATTTTCTCATCTTGCCAGCGGGTCTTGGACAGACTATACTCAGGCCTATATCATTTCTCTATGCTGAAACTGGACCCTTTTCAGAGCTAAATTTACTGATTTTGACTGAATTACAATAGTTCAATTCGAGTCAAAACAATATTTGTCTGGTTTTGTTTGATCTGGTGTTCCATCACCCTAAAACCGAGTCAAATTCCATCAATAATTATGTCGAATTCTCGTTGAACTTATAGCAGAGGTTTAGCAACAGGAAGACGAAAACAGAACTAAGCGCGGCCTTGATAAAAACCGGATACTATAGTCTGTCCAAGCAAAGAAGACATTCTGGCAAGATGGGGAAAACTACTCCAGCTTGTTTAATATTGGTTCAAAACTTATACATTTCGTTTCAAATTGTAGATCAGGATGTCTCCTACAATTTGAGACCAAATTCATAATTTTTGAACAAATATTGACCGAGTTGGAGTCATTTTTCCATCTTGCCAGAATGTCTTCTTTGCTTGGACAGCATACTATACTATTACACATGTAGGTACTTCCTGATACTGCAACTAGTATATCTGTATTAGGTGACGTGTAGGTGTTGCGTGTGTCATTCATTATATCTATATGTATTCCGTATGTGGATTGAATTGTCTGGAATTTACTTTGCAGTAGAGTTGAGAAGACACGTGGTTGTAATATAAAATGTATTGTGACGGGGTGTCTTCCTAGCTTCCAGAACTAAAATTACATTGATTCGGTGTTTGCTCCCACGCAAGAATTTAGAATAGTCTGTTCAAGCAAAGAAGGAATTCTGGCAAGATGGGAAAATGAGTCCAGATAAGTCAATGTTGGTTCAAAAATTATAAATTTGGATCCAAAATGTAGGGAACATTCTGATCTACAATATCAGACTAAATTTATAATTTTTTAACCAATATTGATCGAGCTGGAGTCATTTTCTCATCTTGCCAGAATGTCTTTTTCAAAAATTATACCTATGTGATCAAATTTGGACTTCAGTTCTAGCGTGATTGTTGACATATTTATTGATTGAGAGATTGAATAGTGATTTATAGAGATTGAAAATACCTATTTAACCAATATTGATCGAGCTGAAGTCATTTTTTCATCTTTTCAGAATGTCTTTTTCAAAAATTATACCTATGTGATCAAATTTGGACTTGAGTTCTAACGTGATTGTTGACATATTTATTTATTGAGAGATTGAATAGTTCAAGCTCCTACAAAAATGTGTAATGCTGACGCCAAAAAGTTAGGCGGTTGGCGGTTGACTGTTATCAATGCTCTTTCAGGACAGTCTGAAGCTCTGAAGAGAATATGTATAGCTTGGGTTGCTCTCGTTGCGATGTACTCTCGCTGACAGCACGCCGACTGACCAGACAGAGCTGAGAATTGTAAACAATCATTCGCCAGCCGCCTAACTATGTATTTAGTGTTAGCCATAAACAGTAGGCTATTGTCTTAGAGGGGGCTGTCACAAGATTCTTAGACACAAGTTGTGTCTAAGAATCTTGGGGCATAAATTTTGTATAAAAATCTTGGGGCACAAGTTGTGTCTAAGAATCTTGGGGCATAAATTGTGTCTAAAAATCTTGGGGCACAAGTTGTGTCTAAGAATCTTGGGGCATAAATTGTGTCTAAAAATCTTGGGGCACAAGTTGTGTCTAAAAATCTTGGGGCACAAGTTGTGTCTAAGAATCTTGGGGCTGTCACACTTCATGGGAGTAAAATGTTGTTACTCCACTATATTGCAAAACTTCTCTATATCTCTGTTATGCGGTCTTAAATTTCAGTTTCACATTCTTCTTGATTTCTATTCCTTGTTGATGCATTAGAGCCTCTAAGGCTGAGGCCGCACTGTCGGTGGGTAGAGCCTGGAGGGTGAAGGGTAGATGGTAAGTCTATAGAACATACACACCATCCACAGTCATACATCGTATGAATGGTATGACGTCTTACTTTTTTTTGAGGTTATGTTGTCCATATTTAAGAATTTCAAGATGGCGGCAGAACACATACCATTCATACAATGTATTACTGTGGATGGTGTGATGTTCTATAGATTTACCAACTACCCTCCACCCTCCAGGCTCTACCCACCGGCAGTCCGGCCTCAGCCTAAAAGCGGAAAGTATTGGGACCGTATGGGTAGAACCAATTTCCGATGTGTTCAGATCTTCAAACAAAACCTTCAAATGTCTCTTGAACACATAATTTAAGCCTACAGTGTCATGGTGATAATCACTACATTATTAGGGTAATTGGTTATTAGAAATGCTCTTTTGAGATACTGTAATGGAAACTCCAATACTCTTCTCTCACTAAAGTTTAGTATATTTTCAAAGCTTTTCTCTTGAAAAAACTCGTATGGAGTCGAACAAACGTAGGTAACTGATGATTGTGTAACATAAAGTATTAGAAAGTCCTAAATCGGATTTTCGACACTATAATACTATTATCTTGGTGAATAAATTATAGTGAATATAATGATGCTGAACTTAGGCTGAGGCCGCACTGCCGGTGGGTAGAGGGTAGTTGGTAAATCTATAGAACATACACACCATTCACAGTAATACATCGTATGAATGGTATGTGTTCAGCCGCCATCTTGAAATTCTCAAATATGGACAACATAACCTCAAAAAACCGAATGACGTCATACCATTCATACGATGTATTACTGTGGATGGTGTGTATGTTCTATAGATTTACCAACTACCCTCCACCCTCCAGGCTCTACCCAACGGCAGTACGGCCTCAGCCTTATATCCATTCAAGGTACAGTACCGTTATTTGGAGGTGAAACATTTTGGTAAATTGGTGAAAATTAATTTCAATAACATTGCTTCTTCCCAAAGCTCCTTATAATGAATTGTTAGAGAGTAGTTTATTTATAAAACCATGATTTTTTAAGGGATTTAAAAAAATATTGAACAGATTAAAGATCATTAAAGGAAAATATGCCTAGATTATCAAATAAGAATGTTTTGAAATATGAAAAATACGCTACTAAATTTATAGTGTGTTGTGTTTCATACTTTGAGTTGGAATTACTGATTATTGTCTGTCATTGGGTTTCCATGTTAACTCTATCACTGATATCTGAAATAGTAGGCATATATTTTTAAATAGGATTCTTGATCATTATCTGATGAATTTTAGTGTGATCACATAGATTGAAACATTCTAACGATAGAACGAACGAAATTCTACCAAGAAATTTTCCAGTGAAATAATATCTATGAGAAATGAGCTGCATGATGTTTGATTTTAGATAATTTCATCATTTATTATTTCAACCTACACTTTTTTCAATATTTTTCAACTTGATTGATTCGTCTCATACAATCTTACCATATCAATTTTAGTTTAAGCTATATTAAATTCATTGAAAATAACTATGGCTGACTTAAAAGAACAGAATACGAAATATAATATTACCGTGTAATACAGTATCAAATTTCGATATCGCTTTATCGTTTCTAGATAAAATTGTCTTGTTCGCAAGGCTAGAAATTGATACTTTCAATCCTGTGGAAATTATCCAATTTCGATAAACTATTTCTAAATTTTTCACTGGATATCAGTATTTTCCAACCAAAAGATAGCAGCCTATCAAGATCACTCTGAAAATAAATAAATAAATAAAATAGAATATCCAAGGAGGATAGAATATCCCACTTCTCAAATTAGGTTTAAAGTTTACAACACTGATTTATCAGTATCAAAATCATTTCTGAACTATTATAATCCATTTTCTTCCATATAAGAAGAAATCTATAATTATGTTTTGTAATGTCAATAATTTTATAATCAATTGATATCGATGCTTAAACTTATTGAGGATTTTGAATCAATTAACTATTGATAGTCAAAAATATTCAAAAACACGAAATGAGATGAAATACAGTACTGTATTGTGTACAAAATACGATTCATGATAATTAATTTATTCCATGTATTGTGAAATAAGAGTACCGATTATGGCAATGAAATTCAATAAGTTACAATAACTAGTGAAACGCGAATGATTTTTATCAAGCTATTCTGTTTCATTAGTTTCTTTTGAAATACATTTTTCGAAAGGCTTTGATGTTCCCTTGGTGTAAATGATGATGAACCTTCGACAGCTAAAACTCTGGACTTTTCCAGTTGAGGTTTCTTGTTTTTATTTAGGGAAATGAGCTTGCAATTTTTATGAAACAGAAGATTGGATACATAAATAGGTAATTGTATAAAGTACTTTATATAATAAGTTGATTAGTTGAAGATGAAGATTGAAAAGAGTGTATATTTTAGAACAGTGAGAGTTCCCTTGGATGAAAGTAGAAAACTCTTTCCAATTCTAAAGCAGTGACTTGAGTAGTGTAGATAAATATACAACAATGATGTGATGAAAATGAGGAGAAATTGTTGTAAGTAAGAGGTTGCAAAAAATGCATTGAATTGCAAATCGGCGGCAAACTAATTACTGTAAATTACCGCTCAGACTGAGCTGATTGATTACAATTCATTGTTTTTATACTCTTTTAAAGGGGTGGGATCCCCTTTACAAATTATTGTACATGAAGTGTGGACTCCCTAAAAGTGGATAGACCCCCCCTACTCTTGGATAGAGTAGATAAATTAGATAACGTTGAGTTTTAATTCAATGCTACAAACGACTAGATACGATACAAGCTTTTACAATGATTATGACCTTTCCATATTTAATAGAAATACTAGATCGGCAATAATGAAAAATATGCATAATTACTAGAGTATCACTTTCACAATTACGCAAAAAATCAATGTAACGGTACCTCTCAGGGTTTGAATAAATCTTAGAAGAACCTAGAATGCTTCCAAAGAATTTGACTCGATGAAGTTTTCGCTGTTTACTTCACCAGAGTTTAACTTTGATTTTTTCATAGAATTAATTTTTTCTTAGTATTTTTCATGTATAGCCTGTATAGGCTAGCTATATACAGGGTGTTTCAGGAGGAATGTGCATGTGCAATACTTCTCAGGCTGATTCCTTACACCAAATAGACGAATAAGTTCCATGGGACCAACCCCCAAAAACGCTTTGTTACCGAGATAACAATGGCGGAAAATTGAGATTTTTCAAAATATATTAATTTTTCTAATTTTTTAGAGGCTTTAGTGAGGTTCATAAATGATCAATTCCTATGTAAAAT
The DNA here is from genome assembly GCA_017141385.1 of Sogatella furcifera. NCBI lineage: Eukaryota > Metazoa > Arthropoda > Insecta > Hemiptera > Delphacidae > Sogatella > Sogatella furcifera. The sequence continues at coordinate 10,859,669 of CM029553.1, forward strand.
TAGCTGAGGAATTCAATGAAACCAGTCTGAAGTCTGTAACTTCAACGGGTATTGAGATAATTGAAAAAATATGCTAGAAAACGCCATTTTCCAACAATAAGGGTTATAACTGGATAAGGAACAATAAATCTGTATTTTTTATTAATGGAAGTTGAAGAGAGTCGGATTCTGAAGAAAAAGTTAAATGGCGGCGATTGTGTAAATCTTACCCAAATCTCAGAAAAGGCGATCAAAAATCGCAAAATTGACACCAATTAGCACCAGTGATGAATTTGTGTTTAGTAGCGATTTTGAGAATTTTGATCGCCATTACTGAGATTTGGGTAAGATTTACACAATCGCCGTCATTTAACTTTTCCTTTAGAATCCGTCTCTCTCCAACTTCCATTAATAAAAAATACAATTTTATGATTCCTTATCCAGTTAAAACCCTTATTGTTTAAAAAATGGCGTTTTCTAGCATATTTTTCCAACTATCTTAATAACCGTAAAAGTTACAAACTTGGAACTGGTTTCATTTGAATTCTTCTGCTAATTTTACATAGGAATTGATCATTTTAGAACCTCACTAAAGCCTCTTAGGCTTTCAAATTGATATATTTTGAAAAATCTCAATTTTCCGCCATTGTTATCTCAGTAACAGAGCGTTTTTGGGGGTTAATCCCATACAACTTTTTTGTCTACTTGGTGTAAGGAATCAGCCTGAGAAGTTTTGCACATTCCTCCTGAAACACCCTGTATATCATTCGAATGTTTACATTATTCGTAATGTTACATGCTTAAATGTTTTCATGAATGAAGATTTTTCCTTTCTTTTCAATTCTGAACGAACAGATAAAAGAGTGATAAACCAAAACGGACATGAACCTAAATAATAGAATAATAGATAATAGTGCAGCCAATTTCACTTCTATAGAGTTTTTTTGAGATAGTTTCTCGCCAAGTTTTTTTCAGAGACAGTCTGATGTGGTGAAAGTAAGTTAACGGTCTATGCAACGCAGTAGAATTTACTGGTTATTCATTGAGAAGATTACATGCAGGGATAACAAAAGTAATTTTCTGGACATATAATGAACATTTTTCTAATTAAATTTTTGAGCGAATCTAATATTTTTAATAATCGAAGTTCTAATTACTATACTTGAAATTGGATATAGTAGATAAATTAGATAACGTTGAGTGGAAATAGTTGAAAAAAATATCATGTATATTAGAATATAATATTATGTAATATTTTAAAGGGATTGAGAATCCTTATTTTCGACTCGGCGAGTGGATATTTGCTTATGTAAGGGTAAGTCATGTGGTTGGAATTTTGAAATGTTTGCTATTTCACATCTCTGGTGGAATAAACATGTTGCTAATAGAATTATGCTAACAAATTTATTGTATGAGATGGGTTATTTTTGGTTTTCAAAATAAAAATGAAATGGCATTGTTGATATCTAGTCTGTTGATTTCAAGTTACAAGTGAATAATTATTGATATTGCCAATAGTCGAATTAGTGTATTCTTCAATATTTATCATGCTTCATGTTCATGATATAGTCCGATAAGGCAAAGAAAACATTCTGGCAAGATGGGAAAATAACTCCAGCTTGGTCACTATTGGTTCAAATATTATAAATTTGATCTCAAATTAAATAGCAGAATGATTTCTACAATTAATACTTTGGACAAATTACTTGGACAATTTATACTTTGTACTACAATTCAGACCAAATCTATAATTTTTTAACAAATATTGACCTAGAAGGAATCATTTTCCTATTTTACCAGAATGTCTTCTCGACCAGACGATACAAAATTCGTTGGGAAAGATCTGATTATACTTTTTTCTATATATAGTAGTTCATGGCTCGATAGCTGTATAAATTTTTTACTTCCTTCTTCATAGCGACACTCTTGAAAAGCCAATAGACTCCAATTGTAGTTTTTATAGAATCAATTCTTGTAGTTTTTATCAACTCTCAAAGTATCAATTCTAATCAATTCTATGAGAGTTGAAAATTGTATTAATTGAAGATGATTAATTCTTTTTTAGAAAATAAATATGAGTTCTATTATCCCTGCTACTTTACTGGAGACAACTTTTAATGCATTTAATTTTTGTATCTCCTCCTCCTCCGCCTCATCTTTCTCCTCCTCCACCTCCTCCTACTACTCCTCCTCCTACTACTCCTCCTCCTCCAATTCCTCTTCCTCCAATCCCTCCTCAACTCCTCCTCCTTCTCCTCAACTCCTGCTCCTCCTCCAATTCCTCTTCCTCCATTCCCTTCTCCTCCTCCTCAACTCCTCATCCTTTTCCTCCTCCCCTTACCTCTCTCCTCCTCCTCTTCCTCCATCACCTCCTCACTTGACCACCTCCTTATTCTCCCTCCAACTATACATGCCTGTATAATGATATCTTATCGTTTCGTGTTTAATAAACAATATCGGAAAATTCTCAGACAATCTATGTTGTTTATTGTTTAGATTGACTGTTGTCTAGGAAGGTGGAAACATTGCGAGTCAAGCAGAAAGGCATTATAAGTGGGTCAATGACAAAACTCTCACAGGCGAATAGAGGCTTGGCTATAACTATAGAATTATTCTCATTCAATTGCGCTTAGAAAGGGAAACTGAAATTCAGACCAGTGTGAGGTATAGTGTGTCAAACAAAGAAGACATTCTGGCAAGATGAGAAAAATACTCCAGCTCGGTCAGTATTGGTTCACATATCATACATTTGAAAACATTCTTCTCTATAATTTAAGATCAAATTTATTATTTTTGTATCAATATTGACCGAGCTTGAGTCATTTTCCCATCTTGCCAGAAAGTCTTCTTTTCTCGATCAGACTATACCATAGCAATGGCGACTCGTGTCCACGAAACAGGTGAAGTGATGAACAGAAGAAAGACACTTCACCTGTTTCGTGGGCACGAGCCGGCAGGGTATAGTCTGTCCAAGCAAAGAAGACCCTCTGGCAAGATGGGAAAATGACTCGAGCTCGGTTGGTTAAAAAATATTGATTTCGTTTCGAATTGAGGATTAGATCGTTTACTATACGATTGAGAACAAATCAATAATTGTTGAACCAATATTGACCGAGCTGGAATCATTTTCCCATCTTGCCAGAATGTCTTCTTTGCTCGATTAGACTATTTTACCATAAACATCTCTCTCCCTTCCGTTTTCTGTTATTAATTAGTTCGAAACTGATTGTATTTTCACGTGATGATATAATTTCCACAAAAGCACCCTTAAATTCCGAGTTATTTGTTTTGAAATACGAAGGTATTGACTTTCTTGATAATTGTCCAAATCTACCCCTTTTTCGGCACTTTGCAGCTCGAAAACGATGGACCGAAATTTATCGTATGACCCCTCATTTTGTAGGTGAATACAATTCATAATTTATATAACAAAAATTCAACATATACAAAGTCTTATATATCAATTCATAACATATTTTCCATAATTGCAATATTATAGTATTCACTAAAAACTCCTTAAATATTCGAATTATATTGTCTGTCCAAGCAAAGAAGACCCTCTAACAAGATGGGAAAATGACTCGAGTTTGGTCAATATTTGTTCAAGTATTATAAATGTGGTCTTAATAGTAGATCAAATTGTTTCCCACAATTTGAGATCTAACTAATAGTTTTTTAATAAAAATTGACCAAGCTTGAGTCATTGTCCCATCTTGCCAGAGGGTCTTCGTTGCTTGGACAGACTATACAAAGCAATGATTACCCCGAAACATGTATTATTATAGTGAGGAATCATAATTTTTTATACGTGTAGCTTTTCTAGACACTATGACAATTATGACTTTGTGTTTGTGAATGAGAGCAGGATTGAAGTTTTAAAAGTGTTGTTGTCTTATTATATTCACAGTTATGCGTCACATAATGATCAGCTGGAACTGATGGAAGAGCACTCTTCTAGCACTGATTATCACAAAAACAATTTAGAAAGGCAGGTAGAGAGAAAAATAGAAAGAGAGGGATATTATCCCATTTCTTCTTTCATATAATATACTAAGATGACAAAATCTTTCTACTTAGTTTCTAGATTGCAAAATTTATCAATATAACTGATTATTCTATAAATTTCACGAGTTTGACCTTCATAATTATTCAATGAGAAAAAATCAAATCAAATTTATTTCCCATTCAGAAAATAATTCTTACATTTTATGCAATATCTCATAACTATATAATATACAGGAAAAAACCTGCAGAGGCATAAGCCCAGAGAGAATAGAATATAGAAATAGAGTCGCCTTGCAGTAGCGCAGAGTGAGACAATACCCCCCGACTGCTAGTGTACTTTCCTCGCCCGGCTGGCATGGTATTCTCATATTGAACGGGCTTCGTAAATTATTCATAACTCAAGTTCAAATCAGAATATTAAAACGAAATTGACTTCTATGGCTTTGTCAAATCATGCTCTTCAAGTAATGTGATATACTATTTCATCGTAACTATAATATTTTCCAAGTTATTGTTTTACAAATCAAAATGGTGTAGTATTTGGTGATTGCGTGCATCTCTATTCTCTTCAGTAGATTTTTATGTTAGCTTTTGATGGAAAAAGTATTGGATGTAATTTATAGTACTAGTTGAGATCTCCAATTCTTTGTATGATACCATTAACTTGATGATCAAAGAACAGCAGATTAACTCATATTCTGTTATCGCTGCATAAGCCTGTGCGCAGGAAAGCTAACAAAACATTTTATCTATTGCATATCGATAATATGAGTACCTTTCTCATAATTCCTCATTCATACTGTACGATGGAATTAAATGAAAATAATTTAATGTAATGGAGATCAATAAGACAAACACAAATGAGAAAAAAAGAAATGGAATGAAGATGAAATGAGAAGAAGATGAAATGAAGATAAAATGAAAATGTTCTGCAGTGAACGAAAATAAGAAGTAAACTACAATCGTAATAATATATCGAAAGGATTACATTCATGCAAAAATATATAAATAATATTATCACAACAATACGATGTTACTAGAAACCTTTCTATAATATGGTCCATATTTATCTCAATGGATGGAAAACGTTTGGACACATAAATTTTAATCAACTAAATTGGATAGCAATAAGAGGCTATACTTCTTACATGTATACACTTTCGGCCTAGAAGAAGAAGGTGGAGGAAGAGGAGGAGATAAGATGGAAAATGAAGAATGGAAATTGTAAATTAAATTAAGTACACTAATTTGAATCTTATTATTTATAAGATGCAAAAAATAATATGATGAAGAAACTAGGCGGAGAAGGTGAATAAGAAGGAGAATATAGAATGGGTAGAGATAGAGAAGAAAAGGATCAAAAAGGATGAGATGAAATAAGAAATGAATGTATAGAAAAGGGAAGAAAGTCACAAAGAATATAATGTCCATAAAATATAAATATAATGTACTGATAAAATGTCCCAAATCAAGAGGCTTTTTCTCAATCAATGAAGATAATATTAAATTTCGTGTGTTTGATATTCCGTTTGTTAAATATATTGCGTGAAGACAGACTCACACTTGAAATCAAAGTGGCTTTATGGAGTTCTAATTGATACAGTAATTGAATAAAGTAGAATCCGGTACTATATGAAGTTTTTTAACGGCTAAGTTATTGAAATCACAATAATTGAACCACTCTTTGTCTCGTGAAAAGAATTAATCCTCTCTTTCTCCAGTATTTTTTCACCTCCTCCTCCTCCTCCTTCTGCTCCTCCTCTTTCGCAGGAAAGGATCATGGAATTAAAAAGGACGAAGAAGAAGGAAGGAGAGAAGACGTTGATGAATAATCTCCACTTCCTATTTCGGAACCGAATTGCATAACCATCACTATTTGTTGGCACCGACAAAATTAAATAGCGGAACAAGTTTGAATGAAGATATAATTCACGTTCTTCAAAAATAATAAATTTATCTTAATTTGAAAAAATTTATTTCATTGGTGTAATATTAGTTTAATCAGTGTATGTCACGATTTGAAATTATTTATATTGTTTCCATAATCGCCCAAATCACTGCCGCACACACCACTGTCGGCTCGTACCCACAAAACAGGTGAAGCGCCCGTATCTTTTACTTTACAGCACTTCACCTGTGTCGTGGGCACGAGCCGCCAGTGTGTCGCACCTGTTATTATAGTCCAAAACCTTATACCAGCCTCACAAAAATAGTTTTATGAACTCCTCAAATTCAGTTAAAAGTTTGTTTTGTACGCGGCGACCAAAATAAATGTGAAGGATGTCATACATTGTTTACGTAGCATTTCTTAAAATCAGGTTATCTTGATTTACATTGTACTTGAATTTTTCTCATTTCTACGTAGCATCAGTTAGGCCGGTATTTCACGGTAAAATTTCTATCATATTATGAAAATAGATAAAGTTACGAAATCATTATTTTCATAATGATGATAGAAATTTTACCGTGTGATACCGGTGTTTTTATCAATCATAGTCAATTTCCAACAAATTCTAACCTAAAACCAATGAAATTACTGTAGAAGACAGGTCACCAAGGAACCTCCTTGGTATCGGTAGATAGCTGATATGGCAAAAGCTGCATATTGAAAGACGATTATTCAAATTCTGCCATGTTTGGTGGAAATGTTTTCAGAATCTTTTAAAGAAAATGTAAAACGGTTCTCAACAAAATTTCGTTATCCACCTTAACCTCATCTAATTTTAGTGAAATCCCTAGGCAGCGTATAAAAAATAACGGCTACTCTCAACTGTTACTACAGCAGTTACTTTTTGACCGTTACTAATACGCAACTAATTCGTGATTATACTGTCTTTATTCAATGTAACTTCCAAATACTAGGGATTCATATTGTATTCCCTTAGTTACATCTAATACAGTTTAATGTTTTACTTCAATCTCTATCGAAATTTCCTCAGCTAGTAGGCTGTCCAAGCAAAGAAGACTCTCTGGCAAGATGAGAAAATGACTCCAGCTCGGTTCAAAAATTATTGATTTGTTCTCAAGTGAGAAAAATAGTGATCTACAATCTGAGATCAAATCAATAATTTTGAACCAATATTGACCGAGCTGGAGTCATTTTATCATTTTGCCAGAGGGTCTTCTTTGCTTGAACAGACAATATAATTCGAAGCATTAAAAAAAGGGTTTGAACTGATTTTTAAATTGTAGGAGATAGTGTAGTTGAGTAGCATATATTTCGAACAGGAAAAAATGTTGAAAACCTACTATAACCTATTGAAAATTAATATTTATTAGCTAGAGAGCTAAGTCTCAAAAATATAGAATAGATAAGTAGAAGTTAGTCACAATGTTTACACGGCTTTAATTACTCAAGTCCAAAAATATTTACATGGCTTCTTCTGTCAAAAATACAGGCAAAGTTCGTGTAAGCTTGGAAGACCCGTTACACAATGCATTGAACATTAAAATGGGGTGTCTTCTAAGCTTGTGTTAACTACACGCCACTGTTCGTGTAAGCTTGGAAGACCCGTTACACAATGCATTGAACATTAAAATGGGGTGTCTTCTCAGCTTGTGTTAACTACACGCCACTGTTAGCTTATTATTATGTTGACGTCAAAAAAAAATTCGTCTTCAAAAAAATCACTTCCTATGAATAAATACTTTCCTCATTCCTATTCCTAAACTCTCCAACACCATTTCTAAATTTTTAAAAACTAATTTACAAATGGTAAACCATGAATTCAATGTTGACAAAATCATAAATGTATGAAAAATCGTCAATTTATAAATAGTGAATTAAGAAATGAAAAGTGGAAGTTCCAAACGTTTCAAGTGCCAAAAAATGAATTTCTCAGGAGACAATTAGGGGCTATTCCGCAGATCGGGTTTTGCTAGGTCTAGCGCAACGTTGAACTAGCGCAAGTTTGGCCGAGATCAAAAAATAGGTTCCTGAGATCAAGTTCAAGCGAGTTCAAGTTAATAACTTACAGTAAGTTAGACACTTATACTTACTCATTCTTAACAATGATGTTCTGATTTTTTTGTATGCTTCTTCTATGTCCATATTGTCCATGTAATGAACTGGTGGTATTATCCCAAGGCTAGTAAAAGTAAATCTATCAAGGTAGATTTACTAACCTTGGTATTATCCAAGCTCTGTTTCCACCTGTACCATTTAAAAAAATAATCAAATAAGTATGTTCCAAGTCAAAAGACCTATTTCCACTAGAACGTTCCAAGTCCAAGATTAGACTAGATTTTTCACAGTACAACAAGTTGAATTACTCTGTTAGTACCATTCTATATTCAATGAAGTGATGTTTCAAGTGGGAAAAACCAATGAAGATAAAATGGGAATACAATTTATTACAATAAAAAAAGCAAATTTACTAAAGCTTGCATAGTTCTTGATGTTCGTTTCAGGTGATATTCTCCCTTCAATCTTCTTTTCTTATGTTAGTTTCTAAATGTTTCCCCATCTTTTCACTTCTCTTTACCCATCTTTACTATTCTCTTTGATGTTTGACAAGTTTTTGACTCTCCAAAATTATTTTTAGACTGGGATTTTACATCATCCTCCCAAAAACACTATCATCATCATCATCGTCATCCTTTGAAAAGTTTTGAATGACAGAACTTCACTTCAAGTGTCACACAATCAGCTATCACTTTGATGAATAATTAAGGGCTAATAGACTCAAAAAACATTGGTTGTTTAGGAAAATGTAAAGAATCATTGATCTACTCTGTCACTCTGATATGGTCTGTCCAGGCAAAGAAGACGGGAAGATGGGAAAACGACTACAGTTCGGTCAATATTGGATCAAAAATTGTAAATTAGGTTTTTGTAAAATTGCAAATTTCTTAAATTGTAGAGCACCTTCTACTCTACAATTTGAGACCAAATGTATGATTTTTAACCAATTTGACCGAGCTGGAATTATTCTCCCATTTTGCCAGAATGTCTTCTTTGCTTGGACGAAAGGCAGTGAACATATACACGACAGAAGAAATAAATAATAAATTGGACCGGATATGTGCAATTTGTATGTGAATAGCTGGCACATACAATGAATGAAAAGAAATTGATGGAAATGGAAGAATTGAAAGGATCTTGAATGAAAGGAGGAAAGTCAAGTGCTAAACACATCTGGCATGAAAGAAGAGATAATCATCAAGAGAAAAAGAGAGAGTGAAATGGAGTGATTTTAACATTAAAGGTAGACATTTTCTAGTGTTAAGAGAGTGACTTTTAATGTTCTTCTTGTAAAAAAGTTTGAGAAAATCAGTGAAAAGTGTAAACTTTCTTGTTTACTAACATCAAAATTCGAAAATTTGTCAAAACTATTCTACGAGTATTTTGCTGAGGGGAGAATATCTTTTCTACAAGCAGTTCCTATAGCTGGCGCCAAAAAGTTGGGTGGCTTCGTTTGCTCCTTTTGAGTTGCAGTACAACAGCTATCAGCTGTTGTATTGCTATCAGATGTCGATTGGAGTTTTCATTTAGCAAAGCTCCCGTCAATAGAAGGCCCTGCAATAATAACATGGCAACGTCGCACCTTAGGTACAGTATTTCCATAGCATTGATACAAATTATACATTTTGGACTTGGCTTCTCTCTCTAGCATAATTTTCATGAAGTAGGTTCATGATACTTCTTGTATAGAATTACTTTTGTGTTTTAGGATGTGATAGAGATTAGCAAAGAAGATTGAAAATAGAAAATTACTATTTGAGATAGCTATGATCTGTAGCAATTTAAATGTGAGAATGCATACAAGAAAACCATCCGTTGGAACAGCTGATTGAAAATGATTGCTATGCTTCATACTATACTACTATATACTAGTATACTACTATACTATATACTATACTATACTATACTATACTATACTATACTATACTATACTATACTACACTATTAAGGCAACTTTTAATAATTCTTGAACAAATATTGACCAAGTTGGAGTCATTTTGCCATCTTGCCGTCAGATGAAACCGCCTAACTTTTTGGCGTCAGCTACCAATGACGCTTTAAATAAATTAAATTTAATCTTTTAACAGATGAATCTTGAAGTGGATTGACTCTTATTATACTGATAGTTGCTTCAAGTGATTTATACTGTCTCAATACAGTGGAACGTCAATAATACCGATTAATTTGGACTGGACTCCATCCGGATTATCAAATTATCGAAATCACCTTACAATAACGGCCAGCAGGCAAGCAGGCACTATTTGAGATAAAACTGTTCTGAAATGGTATATTATCTATTAGGGAATACTGTAATAGAAAACTACTTCCTTCACTTTGCTAAACATTACAGTGTTAATTCTCTAATCGCCCACTCTCTAAGGCTGAGGCCGCACTGCCGGTGGGTAGAGCCTGGAGAGTGGAGGGTAGTTGGTAAATCTGCAGAACATACACACCATCCACAGTAATACATCGTATGAATGGTATGACGTCATACTGTTTTTTGAGGTTATGTTGTCCATATGAATTTCAAGATGGATAAGCGGTTGAACCACATACCATCCATACGATGTATTACTGTGGATGGTGTGTATGTTCTTTAGATTTACCAACTACCCTCCACCCTCCAGGCTCTACCCACCGGCAGTGCGGCCTCAGCCTTAAAAGAGTAAAGAACGTGGTGCAACAAGGGCAGACGGTACAAATATTTTTATTTCTTGCTGGAGACAAATCCAGTACATCTACTGTATAGTAGAACGCCGGTTAACCGCTTAGAATGGCATTAACCATTAACCAGAGGCATTAACCGTATCACCAATTACCCGAATCGGTCTCAAGTGTTGTAAAAAAATGAAAACCAGCGTTCACGAAGTAAAAAATAAAAAATTAAATAATATTTAAATAAATAGTTATTAATAAAATAAATATAAATATAATAATTATATTAAATAAATAAATAATTATTTTTATTTAGCGTTCACGAAGTGATCGTAGCGTGGCGAGGCGATGTATTCTGCTCATGTAGCAGACAGCTCTGTACTGTAGTTTACTACGGTATTGGTTTTGCTTTCCATATTCACACATATTGCTTTCCATATTCCACATCACTACTCGGTACTTTTCAAATGTAACAATAGTTTATTCCAAGTTTGACATATTGTTACAATTTATTCCATGCCCAATTATCCGAATTGATCCCGGTCCCGTTTAGTTTGAATAATCGGTGCTTTTATTGAATGTACTGAACTTTTATTACTGCAACTGTATTTATAATGAATGCTTTTCGTGAACTTGGTTACCGTACTGCATTGCTTTAATTGAATCCAATTTTAACCTACGTCGCCAATGTTATATTTTTAAATAATAAATACTGCATGCTTCATTAACGTTCATTATTTAATAACACATTCGAATACTGACTAAACAACTAAACAGGGGTGATCATAAGTTGGTTGCCCATAGCAACCAACCATGAAGTATCCATATGACACAATAATAATTGATTATTATTATTATTATTATTATTATTATTATTATTATTATTATTATTATTATTATTATTATTATTATTATTATTATTATTATTATTATTATTGAAGTAAGGCTTTTTCAAAGACAGAATTCATTTTATCTTAAGCAATTCAAGGCTAAATCTATGTGCTGCTGAGAACGAACACATCCTAGCGAGCCTTGCTGTTCGCGAGAGAAAAAGTGAAAGTTAGTTCAGTATAGTCTCTCCAAACAAAGAAGCATTCCTGCAAGATGAGAAAATGACTCCAGCTCGGTCAATATTGGTTCGAAAATTATTGACTTCGTCTCAACCGTAGAAAACATTCTGAACTACAATTTGAGACCAAATCAATAATTTTTGAACCAATATTGACTGAGCTGGAGTCATTTTCTCATCTTGCCAGAGGGTCTTCTTTGCTTGGAGAGACTGTACCATTGAAACTGGCGTTTAGCTGATGACTGTTATTAAAGCTCACATCTGTCAGGATAGTCGGCAAGCGGTCTGCCAAATCATATGGAGTCGAGAGCGATCTCAGCTTAACTGTTCGCTTTCGTAGACTGCTATCAGACTGCCCTGATAGAGTTGAGCATCTACAACAGACAATTACCAACCGCCAGTTCTGTAGGGGTTTGCTCCACGGTGTCTGAACACCGGGATTCGACTAGATTTGTGTCATTATAGGTCGACATCGTGCTTGGACTGTAGATCCACTTTGGTGTTGTACAGTACTGGAACCTTCTGGAATCCTCTCACTTATGTACAAGAATACAGTTCTCAAAATGTGAAATTAATATCATAGCTTCTTTCAATAGAAGGCCCTGGCTTAATAAATAGCAAAATTGCACTGCACTGTAGGCATCCATATCATTGAGAACATTTATGGATCATTCATGTTGATTTTGTTTTTCTTTCCTTGAGGATAATTTTTATTAAATATGATCATTAAACTTTACTTATAGAATTCCTACACTGGGTACCGTTGTGATAGAAATTACCATGATTGGAAATAGACAATCATGATCAAAGATATATCTGTCCACCGACGGAAAGACTCTGGTAGAGGAAAATGACTCGATCTCGGTCAATATCGGTTCAAAAAACATTGATTTGGTCCTCAAATTGTAGATCAGAATATTTCCTATGATTGAGAGCAAATCAATCATTTTTGGATCTGATATTATAAACCTGAGCTGGAGTCATTTTCTCTATCTTGCCAAAGGGTCTTTGCTGCTTGGACAGACTATAGCTATGATTTGTAATTGACAGAACGTAAGTGAGGTCTAGAATCAAGACGACGATTTTGCATTTCTCTTTATGTTTGTTTGTTTGTTCTGCATTTACGACAAAACGCGGCAATAGATTTGGATGAAATTTGACAGGAATGTTCCTGTTGAAAGTTCCTGAATGTTTGAAATTGCGCCTCGATGTATATGTAAGGTATCTTTAAATTTAGATATTTAGTTATGATATGAAAGGGAAAGGAATTACCTCCATACTAAAATATTACTATATACATTTATACTTCTGAACATAGGAGAACTTACACTATAGAATTATTCATGCTTAACCAGCTGTCGAGTTAATTATTAATTGAATGCAATGACGCATGCAATTAATTAACTCAACATAACTAAGTATTCCCTTCATGAATAATGCCACATCCAAGGGTGACTTCGTGAGGTCTACTGATCACAGAACTACTAGTAAGTCAAATGGGAGAACGCATTCAAGAAACACATCCTTTGGAACAGCTGATTTGAAAATGATTTCAATGTTTTCAAATGGACCCACTTTCCTTCTCTACGTAGTTAAAGACATGGCCTTATATTAAAAGTAGCTATGGAAATAATTATACAGTACTTTAATCTCTAATATCTGGTACCGAGCTTCGCTCTGAAGCTGCGGCCAAACTGTTGAATTACATAAATATGTTATTGTAAAAAATCAAGGAAACTCCTTATAAAAAATAAATTCAAAATTGATATGATCAACTCTCACAATTTTTTGGCATGAACATGTGTTATAGACTTAAATGTAACTCCTTTTACTCCAGCTGGATAGTTTTGGTCAGCTATCGATAACAGCCATTATAGGCAGTACTTGGAATTATGCTTGAATGAGGAATATTTAATTCTTTTATTAATCCTGCCAGAGAGTTTTCCCGGAGATGAGACCTGGTGCAATCTTATTTTTCCATCACGGTTATATTACATTTCAAATTTCAAGAAAATCATAAGAGCCGTTTTCTAGATCCGTGGTTCCACATACAAACATACATACATACATACATACATACATACATACATACATACATCCATACATACTCGCTAATACAGACATACATACATACATACATACAGAAATTACTCGCTTAATATAATAGGATTTCTATTGCCTTGGTTGAAGTTTTAGTCACATTTGGCTGAATGTATTATCTGATAAAAGATAGTTCCTACTACCAGCTGATTTTCATAAAAAAACTCAATAGCTGACATAGCTACTACTATACTCAATAGCAATTTTGATAGTAAATATCATCTATTGAGTTATTTTACGAAAAACCAGCTGATGGTAGCAACTATCTACGAAATTATATGTCTCATTGTGGCCCAAAGCACATTCTTAATTTCTTCTATCTTTAAAACTTATTTGGAGCTTAGAAACATCGTTCATACTGCATAATTACATCAATAAAAAACAAGGCTTTTCGGCTATCTAATAATAACTGAAGAATTTCAACTTATCTACTGGGAGTATTACTCTGTTGTAAAACGTAGAGAGAGTAACTTCAACTGCCAAAAACAGATTTTTTGTGATAATTATCACAGAAGCGGTGATGGTGAACTTCCAAGTGGATCTGTTGATTGAAGTAAGCTTTTAAAAACTTCCACCACAGTTCTGGACCTGTCAAGAAGCTCTGAATAGGAAAAGTGTTAAAGTCTCATAGTGGCCCATGTCTCAACGTGGCCCACTCTCCCCTATCCCAATTCACAAAATACTGATGATTAGCTTACTTAACGCAATACCATTTAATAATTGAAGCCATTTGATAACAAAATTGTTTCAAAATTTGATTCAAAATTGATATGATCACTCTCACAATTTTTTGGCATGAACATGTGTTATAGACTTGAATGTAACTCCTTTTACTCCAGCTGGATAGTTTTGGTCAGCTATCGATAACAGCCATTATAGGCAGTACTTGGAATTATGCTTGAATGAGGAATATTTAATTCTTCTATTAATCCTGCCAGAGAGTTTTCCCGGAGATGAGACCTGGTGCAATCTTATTTTTCCATCACGGTTATATTACATTTCAAATTTCAAGAAAATCGTTAGAGCCGTTTTCTAGATCCGTGGTTCCACATACAAACATACATACATACAGAAATTACTCGCTTAATATAATAGGATAATATCTGGTACCAAGCTTCGCTCTGAAGCTGTGGCCGAACTGATGAATAACATAAATATGTTATTGTGAGAAATTAAGGAACCTCCTTGTAAAAAATAAATTCAAAATTGATATGATCACCTCTCACAATTTTTTGACAGTCATGAACATGTGTTATAGACTTGAATGTAACTCCATTCACTCCAGCTGGATTGCGTTTGTCAGCTAACGATAACAGCCATTATACGCAGTACTTGGGATTATGCCTGAATAAGGAATATTTTATTCTTTTATTAATCCTGCCAGAGAGTTTTCCCAGACATGAGACCTGTTGCAATCTTATTTTTCCATCACGGTTATATTACATTTCAAATTTCAAGAAAATCGTTAGAGCCGTTTTCTAGATCCGTGGTTCCACATACAAACATACAAACATACATACATACATAGAGAAATTACTCGCTTAATATAATAGGATATAAAAGCGAAATGGCACTGACTGATTCATTCATTCATTCATCACCAGAACTAAAAATCCACTGAAATTTGCGATTCAAAAATGCGTTCAAATTTGGCAGGCATGTTCAGTTGGACGTTTAGACGCGCGCTAAGAACGGATTTTAAAAACTTTTCAAGGATACGCCAAATATTTTAGTTTTTCTATAGTTTTTCAACGTTTTCTTCATTTTTTCGAGAACCAATCGGTAGAAAATGTTGATATTTGGTGGGCAGGTTTAGATAAGGTCTAGAAATGTTGTGTTGAAATATTTTTGCAATCCGTTCAAGATTACGCCAGTAATCAGGTTTTCAAAATTGTAGATGTGTTGCGGGTTGCATATCTTCCGCCTTGATGCGACCAATCCTAAATGTAAAGTCAATGGTTTAGTGAGATTATAGATGAACTAATTAGGAAGATATTGAATCAAGTTTCAAACTATAACCGATATACTTCCCAAGTTTACGTTTAATATTAGCGTTTTACTATTTTTCTCTTTGATTTTTCTAGAACGAATTGGCAGAAAATGTTGAAATTAGGTGAACAGGTCCAGATTAGGTGTAGAAATGCTGTTTGTCTCAGCTGACACTGACAGAGGTTTTGCAGGCGAGCGAAGCGAGCCTGTTTGACTCTCTCACACTGCCTATATCGTCGGGGGTCCAGGGGGCGGAGCCCCCTGGCTAGGCGGAGAAGGCGAGCGAAGCGAGCCTGCCGGCTAGTAGTTCTATACTAGTACAACACATAATCACATATCATATTAAAATTTAAGATTCTAAGAATGAGCTCTAAAGCTGACGCCTAGAACTTGGATGTTTTCATCTGCTCCTTGTGCTCTCCAACAGCAGATGTTGTCAATTAGCTTTGCCTAGATGATATTCATGAAATCAGAAGAGACAACAGATGCTCTACTTCAGCTATTGGTACTGCAGTAGTATTTAATAATCATGGAAAATATTTTTTTTCTATTATATTACATAAATTTTTTATTATTAAATTACAACACATACACGAGTGAGACGAAGCTACCCAACTTTCTGGCGTTTGATATACGTCACATATATGTTGTCACCTAATGAGCAGGAAGATCTGAAATGTATGAGTCAACGTTATTGATGACATTGATGACACAATAGCAATGGAATGATTCGAAACTGAGTATGGTAGACTAAAAATAATGTTGTACACGCGGATAATTGCCGGTTGCTGAATATCTGTAGCCAATCACAGCCTTTGTCTTGTCATTGAGTCAATCAACAACAGCTGGCTACAGATATTCAACTGGCCGACACTACAATCCCCGTGTACAGGGCTTTTAGTGCATTTCATTTGAAAAAATGCACTATTGGTCTTGCCCTGACAATCGAAAATTTATGATGTGATATATTTTTTACACGTTTCCGAGCCCTTAGAACACGAATCTGATGTCCGTTCAAATTTATATATCTATATAATATATATATATATATATATATATATATATATATATATATATATATATATTTACATCCCACTATCATTTCGGCGTCCATACATTGTCGATTTACCATCATTTGGGCATCCGACTGTAATCGGGCATCCATATACGGATGCCCGATTACAATCCTTAATAAAATCTTCCATGATAAACAAAATCACCTAGTTGTGCCACTGGCCTCTTCAGACATGTCACCTCTAATAATAACTCCAATCACGTGACGATTATTCAATTAACAAAAGAGGTACATGCGTTTGAAAAAAAAGTGCCGGACGTCCGAATGTCAGCAATATGAAATTCTAGTATACATGTTGAGCTTTTCAAGATTTGCTACCACGTAGCGCTAGTCCGATTTGCTCTCCTCCCGTGTATAAAGGCTCGCGCTATATTTTTGTACATTCTACTGATTATTTGGCGTCCTTTACGTTACGGAAGCTTGGCAACAACGCCTATGAATTTCTGAACTTGATTGTGGATTGTGGAAGGACTAAACAAATGAGCTCACTCGGCTAAGTTGGAGAACCGTACCGTCAAAAACTCGGAATGTCTCAAGGCAACGTTTTTTCGAAAGCATGGATTTACTTTTAAGAAGATACAATCGAAAAGATACTCAATTCAAAAGACAATTCAACTCTTAATTCAAGTATTTCTTTAATATCTGTATGGGATACCAAAGTTATAAATTTCCTGGGTAATGGTTTTCGATGATAAAATAAGTTCTTTGGACCATTTTAGACTCAACTCTACTTTGTTTTCCGTGTTTAGTATTGGAAATGGAAGTGAAAATGAATGAAAAAAATTATAGGGGAAGGAAACAGGAATCAGGAGAACAGGAGATGATGAAAAAGAAATGAACGGAAGAAGACAGAGAAAATAAGGAGAAGGAGGTAAGGAAGTGAATAGAATAGAAGATAGAAAAAGAAGAACTATGACTTATCAAGTTCTTGTAGGGAACAAGAACAAGTTCTTTCAATGAATGGTGACTGGGAAATTAGAAAAAGAAGGGTAGAATATTTAAAGTGAAGAACAGACAAAGGTATAGAGAGTGTTGGAGAAAAAATGAGGTGAAACGAAAATACATAGAAGAGAGAAATGGGAAATTCGGTAGAATAACGAGAAGAGAAAATAAAGGATGGAGAAGAAGAAGAAGGATTGAGAATAAAAATTTTGGGTGAAAGACGCAAAAAAATAGATAGAATCGAAACAGGATAATAACATGTAGGAAAAGCTATAAGGATATCAGTGGCATTCCTTATTTATTTAATTTATTACTTAGAGCAGGAATTCCCCAACGAAATTTTCCCTGATTCCCTCACCTATCTGCTATAATGTCGAGGACCCCCTCTACAGTTTACCTAGAGTTATTCCACTCCCATCTTTGAATTTAAATTTGATTTAATTTCAATTTTATATTTCATTAGTGTGAAGGCGTTCTTGTGAAATTTGCCTTGGCTAAAATCCGAGCACTAAACAGATGACGTGAAATTATCCAGATTATTGTGAAATAATAGTTTCATAATTTTACCGTATTGGAAATCCCAATTTGGTAAGTTATAGGCTACAGTTCTAAATGAAAGATACCGTACTCAGTTCAGTTGATTGAAAAATTACTAAGCACAAGCCAAAGCCAAGTTTTTCTTTTGCCTTGGCTAAAATCTGAGCACTAAACAGATTACGAGAAAATATCCAGATTATTGTGAAATTCAATTTGGTGTTATACAGTTTTAAATGAAACATACTCAGCTCTAGTTGATTGAAAATTATTAAGAACTATTATTATAAAAGCTAAATTTTTTCTTTTGAAATGAATAGTGTGTTCATCATCGGTTATACTTTACAATTATTCAGGATAAGATGAGTTAGGACTACATGACCATTGAACTTGAGAAGATACGAAAAAAGTTAGGGCATGTATGCAGGATTCTTTTGAAATCATACTGTAGATGTTTTTTGTAAATTATAAGTAGATACATATCGATATTATTATGGAGAATGAATCTGAAAACAAGCACATCATGTCATGTATTTCCAGTCTATTATTTTTTTACACTAGAAGAAAAGAGAGAGAGTAAAATGGGAGAAAAAAAATAAAGAGGGTAAAATGAGATAAGAGATGTAGAGGAGAGATAGAGAGAACAGTATAAAAAAGAAACGGATTGAGAGAGTAAAATGAGGGAAATAATAAAGAGACGAGGATGAAGAGAGTGAAAAAAGAGAGAGAGTAAAATTAGAAAAACAGAATTAAGTGAGTAAAAGAGAGTAGAATGAGAGAATAGAATAACGAGAGTGAGAAAGAGAGTAAAATGAGACAAGAAATAGAGAAATGATAATGACAGTAGAAAAGAGTAGATATCACGAGAAGAGGATGGAAAGTGTAAAATGGGAGGATAGATAGGAAGAGGAGGATGAAAAGAGTAGAATAGACTAGAATGGCTGCCTTTATTTGATTTCCTGGGGTGGCGAAGAAGCGCAGCCGTCCCTCCTTCTTTAGTTAAACACTTAACCCTCCGCTACATTTCTGTATTAAATGCTACACATCAATTAAATTCGATGGAAAAATAAAAATAAATACGGTAGAATAAAAATTACTATAGAGTCACTAACATAGTTAAAGAAGAATAACAGAAGATATTAATGGGAATCTATCAATAGTACAGTGAAAAAAACTTGAAATTGAAATGTAAATGAATGGATTTATGATTAAAAATAGAATATAATATAATTAAATGATACTAATCGATCAAAGATCATTTATAAAAGATTTGAATTTATAGTGTTTCAAGAATACTAGTGTTTAGGAATAATCCTAATGTTTAAGAATAATACTAATGTTTACTTAATACTAGTAGTTTTAAGAATGTTCTAGTGTTTCTAGAACACTAGACGATATAAAAATAGGGGATGAGAGTATGATGAGAGAAGAGTGCAATGAAAGAAAATATAGGAAGAAAGAAGAGGATTTATGAATGAATGAGGACGTATGGAAGCAAAGAAGACATTCTGGCAAGTTGGGAAAATGACTCCAGCTCGGTCAAAATTGCTTTGAGAAATTATAAATTTGGACTTAAATTTTGTAGATTAGAATGTTTTATACAATTTGCAATTGTATTACTTATAATTTTTGAACCAATATTGACTCAAGCTGGAGTCATTTTTCCCAAGCAGACTATAGTGCTATTATTAGCGCTATTAGCGAGCCCAGACATGCGCGTTTGCGCGTGCGGTGTAGGCTTCTTGCAACTTCAAAGGCTTTGTTCTTTGATCTCTTTGATCAAAACAATACTAGTCACAGAGAAGAAAAGCGATGAAGACATTCTGGCAAAATGGGAAAATGACTCCAGTTCGGTCAATATTGCTTCAAAAATTATAAGTCTAATTTAAAAAATTGTAGAAAACATTCTAATCTACAATTTGAGACCAAATTTATAATTTTTTAATCAATATAGACCGAGCTGGAGTCTTTTGCCTATCTTGCCAGAATGTTTTCTTTGCATCAGCGCGCAATTATCAGCCAATCACCTGCAACCGTGGCAAGTATTTTTTAACCGGGAGATTCAAAAAGAATTTAATCGCCTGAACGGTTTCCCAAATTTCAGGAGGAAAGGGACATGGAAAATTCTACAAAAACAGAAACATTCCTCTCTATATTAGTGTTCTTCCGATAAATTTTAAGTCAATCTGACAACAAATAAAAAAGTTATTCATATTTTCCGGATTTTATGCGTCTTCATAAAAGCCCAACAAATTCCGTGTGTAACTTTCCTAGGTAGTGTACTCGAATTTTGTACTGCTCATATAATTTTTGTTAAAAAGCTGAATATTTATTGATATTTTTGCATTTCTGAACGCCGGATTGGGTTTATGAATTATTCCTTCAAACATATATCATCACAGATAGGTTTTAAATCGTACAGAACCTCACTAATTAACGATTTTATTTTACATAAGCGTATATTCTTGACAATCATAATAATATACGCTTTCACGATTTATAATATTTTAAATACTTCTAATATTTAATTCACTAAATGAACCAATCAATAATAGATTTATTGGATTTGTAAGATTTTTAGATTCGTAAATATCGATAGATTTTGAGTGGATTCGTAAATATTTTATTGTTAGGGAATTTGCCTTACTCCGAAGGCTATCATTTGTTTTTGTTGAACAGCCTAATTAACTTTGCCATACCTGTAAATAAACCTCTAAATAAAAATTACCGTTGAATAGCGTCAGGTAAATTCTCCAACTATCCTAGAAATTAAAAGCAGAAACTATTACAAAAATTGGAAAGGAGATAAGGAGAAGCATCGTGTTATTGTTTGCCAACATCTTTGTGAACCCTATAACACTTTCATCAATTGAAAAAGAACTCCCTTACTTAGTTTTGTGAGTATTATACCTTATATAAATTTCTTATCATATTTTTTCAACTCTTCGACGTTTGAATAATCTCTTCAGAATGAGTACACTTTATCAAAAGTTTGGAAATTTGGGAGGATGGTAGCAAAAGCTCTACGCACACTATCACAATTTCTATAAAATTCCATCCAATAAATCAATCAATAATCAATAATCAATCACAAACATGTATATATTTTTCTTAATTTGTCTTCGGAAAATAAGAAATGATAATTTGTTTCGGAGCATGTTTATTTGTAAACACATACTAACTTACATCAATAATTAAATCTGAGAAACAGGATAAAGAGCGTAAAAGAGAGATTGAAATGAAAGAACAGATAGAGATTAGATTAGGATTATTCACTTTATTCAAGTAGAGTACAGACATTTAGAGATCTTAAATCCTTGATTCCGAATATTAAACAAGAAGTCAATTACAAAAATAATAATACAAAAAAATGAATATACAAGGATATGTAGTAGACTTACTAAATTACAGATATAGGATTCAATATTCTTACTGTTATAATATGATTGTGATGTATCTACATGAAATGGTGATACATAGATGTCCATTCTTGGAGAAGGATATGTAAGGATATCCCTCCCATTAACACTCAACCGTAAAAAGAGAGAGAGAGAGAGAGAGAGAGAGAGAGAGAGAGAGTAAAAAAAGAAGAAATCGCGAGAAGAGGATGGAGAGAGTAAAATGAGAAAAGAGATAAGAATAAGAGGATTGAAAAGTGAATGAGGGAGTAAAATTTATTCAGGATTCAGATTCATTAACTTTATTTATGTGAATTACAAAATACATTGACTCAAATCCTATGTTATGCAGAATTATAAAAGATACTAATTACATCGCTTGCTTTTAATAACTAAGTATAGACTGGAAACTAATGAAAATGATTCAAATATAAGAGAATGATTTTGAAGAGAATCTACAAATGATTAAAGAGAATTAGAGAGAAGGATGAAGAGAGTAAAATGAGAGAGGGAAGATCGTAAGAAGAATTTCAAAGAGAGAGTAAAATGAGATAAGGGGAATAGAATAACTTTTTTCATAAATAGTAGCAAATTATAATTCTCAATTATTAATAATAAAAAATAAGACTACTCCGTTACTAGCCTTCGAAACGTCGAAGTTAGGACCAAGTTTTAGCACTTGACCAACAGGATGATATGAGTAATAATAGGCTACTAATTTAACGGAAGCGAAATCATTTATAGAGTCATGTAGTAATTTCATCACATTTACTGGTTAACATATCTGTTAGCATAGAAGACATTTCCCGGCCGATGGGAAAATGAGTCCAGCTTGTTCAATATTCGTTCAAGAAGTACAAATTTAATTTAAAACTGTAGATTAGTATGTTTACTACAATTTGAGACCAAATTTATAATTTTTGAACCGATATTGACCGAGCTGATGTAATTTTCCCATCTTGCCAGAATGTCTTCTTTGCTTAACAGACTATATTACGTAAATAACGAGAAATTACTGCTACAATGATTTGTAGACTCTATAAATGAGTGCCATTTCGCTTCCATTAAATTATAGCCTATTATTTACTCATATCACTCTCTTTATCCTGTTGGTCAAGTGATACATTTGTATCAGAAATAAAACTATATATTTATATGATGTAGTACTATAGAGCCGGACAATGTAAACAATGCGAGAGTAGGCTTTCGGTACTACAAAGGGCATCAAAAGAACTTTGGATCTTTTGATCAATGACCATAGCTCTTCTAACATAGACTAACTAGAATATTATACGCTACTACTCACAAAGTAGAAGCAAAGAAGATATTCTGGCTAGATGAAAATATGAAGTCTAGTTTGGTCAATATTCGTTCAAAAAGTAATAAATTTGGTCTGAAATTGTAGATTAGTATGTTAACTACAATTTGAGACCAAATTTATAATTTTTGAACCAATATTAACCGAGCTGGAGTCATTTTTCCATCTTACCGGAATGTCTTCTTAGCCTGAACAGACTATTTTTATTACGTGAGCCGAGTCAATGTCAACAAACAGGTGCGAGTATAGGTTTCTCGGAATTTTTAAAAGGCTTTGATCTCTTTGATCAGACACAATACTACTCACACAACGGAGAAGAAGACATTCTGGCAAGATGAGAGAATCGACTTCCAGCCTCGGTCAATACTGCTTCAAAAATTATAAGTTCTAATTTCAAATTGTAGAAAACATTCTAGTCTACAATTTGAGACGAAATTTATAATTTTTTTGAATCAATATTGCCACTGAGCTGGAGTCATTTTCCCAACTTGCACTGGAATGTCTTCTTTTGTATCCGCACACAATAACCAGCCAATCGCGTTTAATCGCACCATTGCTATAATCTAGCCGCCAAATTCAAAATCCGTCTGAATAGGAATGAAATCGCCCGAACGGTTTTTCACATTTTTGTGGGGAATGGGTGATGGAAAATTTCTACAAAAAATCAGGAACACTTCTCTTCAATATTATTGAACCCCATAAAATTTCAAGGCAATATGACAACAATTGAAAAAGTTATTTATATTTTTTGAATTTTATGTTTCCATACGATAAAAGTTTAACAAATTCCGTATAACCCTACCTAGATGTTAAAAAAACTATTTGGACTACTCATTTCATTTTTGTTAAAAACCGATTATTTATTGATATTTTTGCATTTTTAAACGAAGGATTGTGTTTCTAAAGAGTTCCTTCAACATTTATTGTAACAGATAAGTTTAATCATCATACCGCTTTTTCGTAATTAACACTTGACAATAATATACGCTTTCAAGATGTTCAATTTGAATACTTTCTAATATTTAATTCACTACATGAATAATCAATAATATTTTTGTTGATTCTGAGAATATTTTGTGGTTTAGGAAATTTGCCTTTCTTAAAGGCTTTCATTTGATTTTTTGTATATACAATACATTATTATTTTGAGCATAACAGTGTCTTACCGGTACTTATTTATTACTTCTGTATTCTGACTAGTCTAAGCTGATATTATTTTATTTTTAATAATAAGTTACTTGCTTGAGAAGTGAATCAATGGAATGTCCTGAGTTGGAATAATTATTTTGTAATCTATATAAATAAAAGAGGGATGGCACTCATTCAATCACTCATCAAAAAAATCTACCAGATTGAAAGTGTTCAAACTTGGCAAACATGTTCAGTTGGACCTTAATACGAGGACTAAGAACGGGCTTTAAAACTTCTCCCAAGGTTATGTTCCTCCTCTTTAATATTCAACTCTCATAAAGAATGATAGAAATTATCCAATTGATTATGAATCATTATAATATTATTAATGATGGAATCATGACAATGGAGCAATGAAGATCTAAATCGAGTGGGGGTTATTTTATTCATCAGAATAATTGAATTGAAAAATATACAAGAATGATTGATTTTCAATATTGTTCCTCTTGTTTGTTCAATTCTCTTGTTGGTAAAATAATTTTAGTCTTAGAACAATGATGAATGATGAAGTATGGAGAAAAGATAGTGTTTTGAATACTCTTAGTAGGAGGTTGTCAAGTCGGAATAATTGTTCTATCGTTCAGGAAATCTTGTTATTCCAGATAATTCAAGATTAAATTAATGTTGTTTAACTGGGAAAATGAATTTTACACATCAATAGAATATTAATCCATTCTCCCTCTTTTTTCCCTTAACTCATCTCTCTACTGTCACTTCTTGGTCCTAAAATTCCCTCATAGGCTACCGGTACTGTATCAAATTCCAATTCTTTGTGTCAAATTACCTTTCTTCAAAGCCCTCTGAAGAGGCCTAAATTCAATGTTTTCTAGTTGTTCGAACAGTTCCAAAAAGTACTGATCCAGATCGAGTAAGCATTTCAAGTCTTGTACATAACACTGCCAACTTGGATTCTTCAAATTGTTACAAACAAGAAGAAACTTTGAAATAAAAAATGTCTATCAGATTCTAGACTGTCTTGTACTATAATAAATAGAGTAAATGGGAGGTGTGTTGATGATATTGTAATAACTTTTCGCAGTATTATAACATTGCAAACTTGTTTTTCAAAGTCAGCAGCAGCGCTCTTTCTGTCCAGTCAATAATTTCACGCATCAGCATTATTTAATAATTACTATGGAATAATGCTGGTCTGGTCTCTAGACGTTCACAAATAATACAGGCCTCCTGGAATGGAATAATAAAATGAACGTCACTGCTGTGATTGAGCTGCTCAGCAATCTGGCAACATCGCCGGATGCCGAAAGAGCCTTAAAGTGAAAAATTTGGAAGTGGTGTATATTCAACCGGACGTCAGATTGTCGTCAAAGTGTATGTGAAAATATACGCCGGACGCACCTTTGTCTTCAGAATCGAAAGGAGCTCGAATTGTCGGCAGGGTGGATGAAAAAACATTCGATTTTCACAAATTTTTCAAAAAAAACAAAGTAAAAAATCGAAGTGGAACACATACAATACCTAATATACATGTACATGAAAAACCAATATACTCTTCAATTTCATGAGATGCCAAATTGTAGGCATTATGAAAGGATGCCAAAATGATAGCGGGATGTATATATATATATATATATATATATATATATATATATATATATATATATATATTTATATATGTACAGTTTCTTCTTAACACGATAACTCCCGGAAGGGCTTATCGGAGAGCGAACGCACCTTGCACAAAATCATTAGTGTTAATATCTCGGTCAAGTTCGTTAACCAGCCAAATTGGTCCAAGGGTAGGGGGTGAACATTGGGGATGAAAAATTTTGAAAATCACCACAAATCGACCAATAACGTGATCGTTTTGAAAATTGGTGGATATAATACCCTTATTATTCCCTACAATTTGAGCCATCAACGAAAAAAATCCAATGAAAAATGGCAGAGAAAATGGCGAATAACACAATGCCAAAAATTGTGTTTTTCGAAAACGGCGCCTTTGAATTCATACCCTGAATAGCTCATTATAAGTCATATGATTTGAGCCATCATAGAATTGCATTTGAAATGCACTCTTTCCGACCGCCAGCTGCCGGAGCGAATTTTTTTTTATCATTAAAATGATCAGGTAGGAAAAGTGAATCATTGATTAGTCATAGTAATATCCAATATATCAGTCAGATATCACCCTAAAAAAAAAACAAAGCACAAAATTATCAATATATCACAAAATTATTGTTATGGATACAATTATTAATTTCATTCAAGAGAGAAATAATTTAAATATTGACAATTTTTCACGTCTTAATTATGTATATATCACGTCATCACACCTGACACTGTGTCGTCAAAAAACAGTTGCTTAAGCCGTTAAAATACTAATACAAATACATGCATTTATAATACTATTATTAATACAGTAATAATACTATAATTATGTATTTGTCTGTTGTGGTCCTTATTTTGTCCGCTGCAAACTATCCTATACTCTGGTTTTTATAACTATTAAGGTTTTTGGGGCATTCTGATTTTTTGAAAAAGAGATGATAGAGCTAATAGACTAATAATGGTCAATCTATTGGAACTTGCTACCTATTTTTTTAACTGAGGTACGGAGTAATTTTCCTAATTTTGTTTTGGTATTGTTACCATGACACTCTGACGGAACACAAAATCGAAACTTCTCTGCACTCAATACCTACATAGTGCTCTTCAAAATGAGGTCAATGCTACTTCTCTACATATTTTCTTTATTCTTCTTCTTCTTCTTCTTCTTCTTCTTCTTCTTCTTCTTCTTCTTCCTTCTTCTTCTTCTTCTTCTTTTTCTTCTTCTTCTTCTTCTTCTTCTTCGAATTTCCATTGTTTCATGAAAATGCATTTCTTAGATTTCCGGTTTCAAACTCTACGTCTTTCTTATTTTCTGGTCTAGAAAACTAAACTTGAAATAATTTCCAGACATAATTTTAATGTAAATAATATCATTATAGCTTCTCTTTTCGGTGAGATCAATTCCGTTGAATCAGTTCAAACTTAGACTGAAAAATCTAATTACAGATAATCCTCTCTAAACAATTATTGCTTACAGCTGTCCAAGCAAAGCGAAGCGACGTTCTTGGCAAAATGAGAAAATTACTCCAGTTTGGTCAATAATGGTTCGAAAACTACAAAATTTGTCAAATTGTAGAGCAGAATCTCTCCTACAACTTGAGACCAAGTTTATAATTTTTGAACCAATTCTGACTGAGCTGGAGTAATTCTCCCATCATGCTAGAATGTTTTCTTCGCTTGAACAGACTATACTACCGTCTTCAAATTATTTTTCTTTCATTTAAATTATTTCTATTCCATCCTCACTTAATAGAAATTCTATTCATCCACTCTTATTCCCACTGGACATAAGCAACAATTGGCAGGGGCGAACCCTTAGGAATTAATTTCGGGGGGGGGGTAACCCAGGAAAACCCTTCTTCTGTGTGGGGGGAGGTTTGTTGCTTGCCTTGGAATATCTATTGTGTATTTGCCTTTTCTCAACAAACATTATCGTATCTTTGATAAGTTATAGCTTAATTTATGAAAGGAAAGTAATAATGAAAAAATAATTTATCAATTATTGTAGATAAATATTCAATTAGGGATTAATATTCTTGTTGCATTCATTTAGGCAAGAGATGGATATTTGGGCTTGCTTAGTCTCAGACTTATGGCATTTCCTTCTTTAAAGGGATTTTTTTCAAAGGTACCTAAAAACTATATTTAGGAAGCTTGTTAAGCCTTATTAGTAATACGTCGGCAAATTCTTGCAAAGAGAATTCTTATCTAGTGAAAGAAAATGTAAGATAAGCCCTGATTTTCGGGGTGATATATCCCATTGGTTCGCCCCTGACTATTGGTACTTAGGCAGCTGTCCCACTAGCAGCTAATTGAATAGCTTGGTGTTAGACAAGACAGGCCATTAGATACGAAACCCATTCGAGCAACCAGTGATGCAGTGTCATAATCATCTCGCAATATTATTCCAGGATACCAACTCAGTTTCCTTTGAAATTTCCCTCTTCATCTTATTAGCTCCCACAATCCATCCACATAATCAATGTCATTATACCTGGCATTAAATAGCATTAAAGCTGGTGGGAAATTCCATCATCTGTAGGGAAATTTCTGCTGTCATTACAGATACTTTTCCTCTTAACTTGGTGTTGCGTATAGTGACAGTAGTCCTGTTCTATAATTAGAACAGTAGACTCCAGTCTGTCCTAGCAAGAAGCTATTATCCTCTGGCAAGATGTAGGGAAAATGACTTTCTTAGCTCGGTCAATAATGGTCCAAAAAATTATCAATTTGATGTCAAATTGTAGAAAACGATTTGATCTACTATTAAGACCGCATTTGTAATTCTTGAACAAATGTTGTTCAAGCCGGAGTGTCATTTTCCCATCTTGCCAGAGTGGTCTTTCGCTTGGACAGACTATAACTGTCAGATTTTATTACAGAGGCTGTCGTCCGCGATTTACCTTGTTTTTCACCTTGATTGTATCTAGTCTTTTTTCAATTTTTTTTAAGATTGATTCTCCTTGCTCTTTGGCTTCAAGTTTCTCTCCATTTTCTAATTTTCTCGAAGAGGATGCATTAATTACTTCAAACGAAGGATATGTAGGATACCTTGCAACGGTACGGTATAGTCTGTCCAAGCTAAATAAGACTCTCATGGCAAGATGTGGGAAAATGACTCCTGAGCTTGGTCAATATTTGTTCAAGAATATTATGAATGTGGTCTCAATAGTAGATCAAATTATTTCCTACGGTATGAGGTCAATTACCATTTTTTAACCAAAATTGACCGAGCTTGAGTGATTTTCCCATCTTGCAAGAGGGTCTTCTTTGCTAGTACAGACTATATTTGATTCGTAAGATTAATTATAATTTCTTGTCCATCCTGAGTGAAGTGGAAACAGGAATTTCATTCATCTATAGGTAAAAGAAAAACAAAGCTTAATTGAAAACCATTCCTGAAAAATATACATTTTAACACTCAAGAGAAAATGTTATGTACGTCAATTTCGTTGAGTTCAGATTCATGGGCTTCCTAATATTATTCATTTATTAGCCATTGAATAGTTGCTTACTATAGTCTGTCCAAGCAAAGAAGAGCCTCTGGCAAGATGGGAAAATGACTCCAGCTTGGCCAACATTGGTTTAAAAAATATAAATTTGGTCTCAAATTGTAGATCAGAATGTTTCCTACAATTTGTGGTCAAATTACCATTTTTGAATCAATATTGACCGAGCTTGAGTCATTCTCCTATCTTGCCAGAGGGTCTTCTTTGCTTGGGCAGACTATACTTCTGTTTAAATTTCACATATTAAAACTCAATTACGTCATTTTTACTACGTAATTGCTTATACAGTATCACAATACACTCCAGCAGTTGGAGTATATAGTAGCTAATAATCCCTTCCAATATAATTAATGATTATTATCATTGACATTTAAATTGTGCAGACAACGCAAGGAATGTGGCCTTTTAGAAACCGCCCACTTTTCTACTCAGACAATACTGGATCTTTATGACACATCTGTCATATTTTATCTTATGACACATTTGTCCTCTGGAGAATTAACACATGGCCGTGCAGTGGGAGTAATAAGGAAACTTATACCCACCAAGTTCCATGAAATTACAAACGATAACAAAGAGTAACGTGTACAATACTGAACTATTTATAATATATTAATGTGATAATTAGATCTATGGCGTGAGCTTTTATTCTAATCATTCTTCAAGGATAAGGCCAGGAACACACGGTCCGGCGACGTCGCATTTACGACTTTTGCTGTCCGTACACAGGAAGGCATGGGGAAGAATACACGACGCCGGTCCGGCGAGAAATTGATCCGGCGACATCCGAATATTCTCTACTTCGCCGTCCGGTTTTGCCACCGGACTGTGGTAGAAGAGCATTGGCACAAATGGAGATGAACACACGACACGGCAAAACGCTGGACGCTGTCCCCACCCATGCCACTTCTCCAGTTAATCACATGTGTAAAATTGAGGGAAGGGTTGTAAGGGTAGCTGCTACGATATTTTGCTTCTGAAGAGTTTGCAACACTGATTTAACCCTCAATGTGGTTGTGTTGCCGTTTTTCGTTCAGTGTCGATTAGGCTCTATTAGGATATATACCGCTCTGGGAAGCGGTTTGTCCCAGTGGTAGAGAGCGTCTAATCGGTGAGATTAGATAAGCGACGTGCCTCTGCCAGCACCGTTGTACTGGTGACCGGTTCCTCTGAATTCAATTTATGAGCCTCAAAAATCGCTTCCCGGTGGTTCGGAACCCACCTAAAGCAGTAGGTCCATTCATCTCTCATCATCATCCTTCCCATTACCCACGCACAGGCCTAAGAGCCCATGTGGGCATCACCCTCAAAAAAAATATGTATATCATATAACTTGGCACAGAAACCAGTGGTCGTGAATGTATTTCGATTAGCATTTAGTCACATTATGGGTAAAGTATATTCTATGTAGTATATACAAAGTATATACTAAAGTACTCTTATTAAAAGTATTCATGTTGCATCATATTTTATTATTACTTTGAACATGGAATTTTTTATCATAATTGATTGTATTCGTTAACGCCAATTTATTTATTTAGCGTATGGCTTTAAATGGTGTGGAGACCCAAGGGTTGTTCCACTTCGCCAGATAACATCATTTTCCACAAACGGGGACATGAGTTATAGTTCTTTTAAAAAGTTAATTTGAAAACATAATTTTTGATTTCAAAACAATGTTGACTACTAAAACTGAAGCACTTCACAAAATCACCACAGCATAGACGAAAATATTGAATTTTAACTATAAATTTAGAGCATGAAAATTAAACACATTTAAATTTTGTCAGTTAACGCCAAAAAACTAAGAGCGATTCCGCCAGTTTCTTATACTTGATGTAACCTACTAATAACTTAGCTGATGTAAAGCGGTTTGATTCCAAAAACAGTATCTAGTCATAGCTAAATGTCAACTCTAATTGACATCAGCAGTTGGTGCGTAAAATGAGTAGACGAAATGTTTTCTTACTGAGGAAACAATGGTGGGAAAATTACATTTTTCACAAAATCTATAATTTCTGAGAGGCTTCATGGGGGTGCCAAAATAATAATTTCCTATGTAAAATTACCTGCACCAATCCAATTTATTCATAATGCAGAATTTATTTATAATACAATTTATAATGCAGAATCCATTTTATTAAATATATTTTATAACATTATTTTTGTGACAGATGGTGAGATTATAACAATTTTTATTTTGACTGCTGGTAGCATTGAACGTGGTAGAAGGAGGGTCTTCTTTGCTTGGATGGATTATACCAGAGAGGTCAGAATAGAAATCTGTTCTATTCTCTCTCCCTAATACGATCTCTCTATTACACGCTTTATTTTATGAATGTTGTATACAAATAAGTAAGGAATAATTGATTATTTTTTTTCAATTTCTTTTCTTTTTCTGTTACAGTGATTGATGTCAATATGTGGTCGCCTAGACCAACATGAAGAATTTTCTTCCTCTGCTGATGAAAAGTATGTACATTTTTTAGAACAATAATTCAACTTTATTCCTCCAGGAATGTTAAAATATGTTGTTGATACCTATAATACTTAACCTATAGATATCTAATAAAAGCTGATAAATACTATAGAGGCCTTTTGTTCAAGTGAGTTGAACCAAAGCCCCCTCTAATAGCCCTCTAAGGCTAAGGCTATGGCCTTACAAGTTGCAACTACTGTATGTTGAGTAGGAAAATCGGTCCATGTGAAAGCATTGAAATCATTTTTGAATGTTAGTTGTTTCAACGGATGCTTTTCTTGTGTGCGTTCTCACATTTGACTTGCGACAAATCATAGCTATTTCAAATTAAATGTTTTTTTTTAATCTTCTTTGGTAATCTCTATCACATTCTAGTATAGAAAACAAAACTAAATTTCATACGAGAAGTTTCATGAAAATTATGCTCAAGAGAAAGAAACAAAGTCCAAAATGTATAATTTGTATCAATGCTTTCATGTGGAATCTTTTATGCTGAATTCTATCATAATCTAGTACTGGAAAGAGGAATTTTGTATGATGTATGATCATATTTCATGGAAATTAGAGATCTAATAGATCCAATTTATTATGCATGTTTTGTAACTGCACTCAATGCAGTTACATGGGTAGATTGTAGTATTGTACCATATAATATTAGATCTTTCTCTAGAGAAGATCCTTTTTGATTGTACCTTGAACTACGTACAGCACTATGTCACATTGTACTCTGTAGATTGTATCTGATTGTACCTACGGTGCAATGTTGCCATTTTATTTGGCCTTTTATTAAAAAGGGCTATGGTTGAACACACTGTACTATACTTCCCAAAAACTTGTTTTGATCCAATAGATAAAGGTCATTTACGCCCCAGATTATTTTTAGAAGCTTTTATAAAGAATATTAGAATTATTTTTAGATTTTTTACAATGCCGTTTTTCCACTATAGTTCGTATCTCTGATACATGTATCGTTGGAAAGTTTCCGTAAATATTCACTTCCCATCTGAAGTAATCCGCATTATTCAAAATTATACTTATAGAATATCAAATTTATAAGAATATAGAATTATCAAATATTTATTACAATAGATTGATGCAATCCGCAACGTAAAATTGTTTATTCCATAGATTGACAATGATATCAAAATTCAATTCAACTTTAGCAAGGAAATTGGCATCGTGAATTTGAATAATTCCATTGGAATAAAAAAATATGGAAACAGGTCTCACAATAGGGTCAATGCCTCCAATGTGTAATGCCAAATTTGCATATGATTGCATGACTCCACTCTACACTCAGTGTTTGGAATGCGAGACTTTCGAGTAAAATAATAATACCAATTTGCAGATTACATGGAATTTCTTGCACTCGAGTGAAATTTGTTATTGGTTTATTGATTCTCGCAAGGGGTGATTGAACAAACCACTAGGCTACACTACATAATTACATTTTAATTTTTAATAATCTTTCATTACACAGTTTTCCGAAAAAACTGATTCGAGTACCCGCACCATGGTGTTGGATTTATAAGTATGTTCATGAATTAGTAACTTAGTATCAAAATATGAGTACTATATGTATACGGTAACTGGGGGTTACTTTGGGACAAGTTTACTAGTAGTTATAGTACTAGTACTAATATTTTTCAAAGATAATGTGAGAAACGAATCATCCAATCTCATGTATGGTACCAAGAGATAGCTACACTTTTTGGCTATCTGATACGATGACACTATAAACCAAGTATGGAGACGTTGTCTAATTATAAAACATAATATATGTCAAAGTCACAAAAAGCAATGCGGGGTAACTTTGGGACAAACTGATTTTTCTTCTTAAAACGTATGTCGATTGATGACAACAACAATGTAGCCTATAAAATTGATAATTTGAACCTCAATTTATCGTTATCTACCCAAAAAATTATAAAAAGTTGGAAAATATGAGGATTGATTACATTACGAACAATGACAAAATTTGAGAAACGACTGAATTGGTTTCAAGCATGTTACAAAAGGAAAATTGACTTTTTACACCTAAGGGTACTTTCATATGTCCCTATAGGCACTAAAAATTATCAAAACTGCATAGTTTTAAGCCAGGTGTACACCGGAATGTTAATAACTTTTATATGATAAGTTATGCAATTATAAGTGTATATAATAATACGTTATTCAAAAACGTTATCAACATTCCGGTGTATTCCGTGGCATTATACATTGAAGGTTTACAGTTGAAGAAAAAAAATATGACAATAAACAAAATTTCCCATTTTCAATGAATTTATTAGAAAAAGTGAGTTTTTACCGTTCATACAAAACTTCATGCACAAAAACCTGGATATTTGTTCTAGAAAGATTGATGAACTATTTTGTACTCAGAATGGTGTTTATATTTGAGGGAAAACCAATCATGAATGTGAGTGATCCTTTAGAGTTGACTTTCTGACGGTCCCAAAGTTACCCCGCAACCTGCTGAAATCTTGGTCATGTCTTTATAAAATGAGAATGAAATAATTTTTTCAAGTTTTTCTAACGCTAGATTGGAGTTAACAAATACATGAAAAGATCATAATAGCCTTAGAAGTATATAACATGAAATGATCGATGGGCAGTAAAAAGTTTCCAGATTTTCCAAGACATT
This sequence comes from Sogatella furcifera, assembly GCA_017141385.1. NCBI lineage: Eukaryota > Metazoa > Arthropoda > Insecta > Hemiptera > Delphacidae > Sogatella > Sogatella furcifera. Next base: position 10,894,089 of record CM029553.1, read on the forward strand.
GAAAATATGAGTATTTCAAAGAATAGCTGAAACCGCCATTTTTTCCACCTATAACTTCTGAGAAGTGGTCAATAGATAGAAGTACACCTAGAACAACTGTTCTGACCGTTTTCAGACTTGTAGAAAGCATAAAAATGGGGTAGTAATTGAAAAAATAGATAAAAGTCCATTGTCCCAAAGTTACGCGTGTCACAAAGTAACCCCCACGTACGGTATTGTATGTATATGTGTGATTTCCATTTTGACTCAATTTCCTAAAATTTCATTTCTTTTCGCAGTCTCTTTTCTCAACGATCTTCTTGATCAAGTCTACTCGATCAAAACCAATCTCGTATGGTTGAGTTATCACTTTCATAAGTACTTTTTGGTTAGATTAGCTTGCAAAAGGGTTGTAACTTGTGAGCAGTAAAGAAGATGTAAAATCTGTGAAAATTTAATAAAATCTGAATTTTGTGAAAATCTGTTTAGAAAGAAGTTGATATTTGGCCAGATGCACTTGAATCAATTGCATTTAACGGTCGTCCAATATTGCTATCAATTTGGACGTCAATGCAAATACACTATTTAACTGTGGTTAAATTGAATTAAATACATTATTCTATTTATTCCATTCGTTCTATTCGTTATCTAAAGATAAATTTATTATTGTCTTTGATTCAATACACTGGCGGGTCGTACCCACGAAACTGGTGAAGTGCCCGTATCTTTTACTGTAGAGCACTTCACCTGTTTCGTGGGCACGAGCCGCCAGTGATTCAATAGTATCAGTCGTTCCACTCCTTTAGAAGGTAATAGGGCCGGTTGTTCGTAACTTCGTTAAGTTTTAACGCCGTGATTATCCTGGATAACGACATCTTGTAGCAACGGCAAACTAACTCAATCCAAATAGAGAATAGAAACATATAAATTATTAAAAAGCCTTGAGTCTCAATAGTTTCATTTACAAAACTCGATGACACATCATTTACATTGAATTTTATTGCCTAAAAATATTACTAACCTTTAAAATTCATGAATCAAGTTTAGATTTATTATCATTGAGGCAATGATGTAATGGAAAATTTCAATGGCGGTTTTTTCAAATTTAACAGGTCAGCAGCTGTTTAAATAGAATTGAATACTAATTTCACAGTACTAAACTAATCGGCCAGAATCAAAGGCGTTAAAAATTTTAACATAACCATCAGCTGATGATTAAATTTTCAATATCTGAAAACAATAGCAAATGAAGGTTTTCTATTTTTGTGGTACTACCAACCTGACAACAATTAAGTTGTATCAGCATGCAATTTCCAGATCATGTTTTTGTTTTAATAAATGAATAATTTATACAATAATGAGATAATTATTGATTCTAATATCTATTTTGAATAAGTACATTTGAATATTTTGCTACTACTATCACATTTCAATACTTTATTCATTTGAATGTTTTTCCACTTTGACACGGTGAAATAACGGTGATTAAACTAACAGAACTTACGTGCAACCGGCCCTCAATCTCTATTTTGTTCTATTATATAATCTCTGTTGACGTATTGAACAGAATATTGTTGAGTTAGCCTATACTCCAATTCTCGCTTTTATCGAACATATTCATTGTGTGCTGTAGGCCTACGGTAGCGTTGCTAATGTGAAAATGATAGATTGCGCAAATACATGCTAAAGCTAGACATATAACGGCCAGATGTTTCCAGTCTGGTTTTAAAAGTATTCCATTATACCTTGTTTTACAATGACTAGTGTGGCCATTGGTGTGAGGTGTTCCATAAGAGAACGAAGGGATCATATTTTTCCTGCCAGTGTTGCCAATTTTTCTCAACTCTGATATGCAGCTACAGGCAAACTTGAAAAACACTCAGTTATTTCAAAATTCTTTTAATAGAGGAAAGATTTAGAACAATTCTCTGGAATTGAGAATAGTTTATGAACTCTTATATTGCTTTTGAAACTTTCAATTGGTGTAAAGTAACATTGGAATAGGCAAAGTGTAGTTATAAGAGCTGAATATCTCAATACAACATTTACATACCGAACTAACCAATCAAAAGTGTGGCAGTGAACGACCATACTGTCATAACACAGTCTCTCTCTGTCTCTCACTATATCTATCTTAGAGAGAGTTGATATTCATGTATCAGCTGTAGTAACACAAAGGAATAAAGGAAAGAGAGCATATAAATGAATTTCAAAAAAGAACATAATAAAATGATTTATTCAATTGAACGTCATCTTCATCTCTTAACCCACTAAGGGCCGGTTTCTCCAAAAAAGGTAATCTGAATTTTGGATTAAACCATCACCTGGCTCAATTGAAACACAAGTTAATAAAAGTGACCATACACTGACAGCTGATAGTTTAAACTAAAATTTCAGTTGAACGTATTTGGAGAAACCGGCCCTAAGAATGCAAGGTTATTATAAGAGAAAGTGATTCCGATTTGAAGGAATTAGAAAAGTGGTGAGGAGCCATAAAATGATGTACAGTAGTTCACATCAACAACATAAGATGACCCTTTTCTCTGAAAAATATTAGCGCATGCGCACGGTTTCTGATCTGAAACACGCAAAATTCCAGTCTCCTCACCCGTTTTACATTATCCCCAATATCAGGCAGTTATGGAAAAACCTTGTCTTGTAGTAACGTTGCTATGAATGCACCTCAAGAGTAGATTCACTTGGCCCTATTTCATATTTTTTTCAAATAATTGTAGATGGTAAGAGTGATATTGTATTTTGTATTCTACAACTTTTCATGACGTTTTTCATAATTTTTTAAGTGTTGACTGCTGGGAACAATAATAATACAAATTGAATTTCAACTAATATATTGTATTTTGTTTGACAGATGTCCTCTTGCTACTATTGTGTAGCCTCCCAGGAGCACTCAGCAGCCGAGAGTTCAACGATCTTTCACGCCAAACGCGGTTCACCACTTCGTTAGATTCCGATTTGAGACGCAATCCAGCCCTGAAATCAACCCAACCACAGCCATGGCACTCACATTCACCCTCAGATGGTGTTTCAGAAGAAGATTCCACCTCGAATTCTCAACCTGGAACGGTAGGAGACCTCATTGACTCGACTCAGGAAGAAGATTCAACAGTGAGGAGTCTTTCTTCACAGGAAAGAAATGGAAAGGAAGAAGACAAGGCTGTTGGAGAAGAAAGAAGGGGGAAAGAAGATGAAACATTATTTGGTCAGACTACCTCTGTCTATATGCCAACGTACTTTTCCTATGGCACCACTAGACGGGCAAATTCTCGTGATCGAGTAAATGCTAATAGAAACTTGAGAAATAATAATCATGAAGTTGAAAGGAATAGTACAAGTTTTGTAAATTTTAGAAACGCCAACAATGTTGGTAAGAATAGTACAACCTCTGTAAACAATACAAGAAGTAGTAGTACAAGCTCTGTAGATGATACCAGAATTGAGGGAACAGGTGACCAAAAATATGGTTGGAAGAACTCAAGGACTGTTTTCAATGGAAGAAGTAACATTCAGGAGAATAATGGAACAACTACTAGTAGCGCAAATAGTGGAAGGAGTAGGGAGAATTCTGATATTGGAGATACTACAAGTAGAAGGAATCGGTATGAGACAAATGTCAGAGTAACTCCTACCCTAACCTCAAATCAACCCACCATGACATATTCTAGTGATATTTTGAAATTAACCTCTCCCAAACATTCTACATTTGGAAGACGGGCTAATAGCACTGATAGTAATTATTTTATAAAGTCTACCACACAATTGCCATCCACCAATGATGAAGTACCAACCAGTATAAAATCCACAAGTTTTGTTGAAAATCCCAGGGGTGGAAGGATTCTAACAGGGCGTAGAAAAGTGAACGGTGATGAATCAACTGGTGTTGATTATTTGGAAAGGATTCAACAACAAATACAAGCGTCCACGTTCAGACCCACTAGTTACCATGATGAAGATAAGAATTTGGAGTACAAAAAGAAACCTATTAAGAAAGATACCGATGATGTGGGGATAGTGTTGGGTGGGGGAAAGGGAGGTGAAAAACTACATGTTAAAGAATCAGCAAAAACAGAAACACAAAAAGCTGCCGAAGTATGGGATGAAAAGTATAAACATTTGAAAGAAAGTAAGGATTTGGGGAAAATTAAGGAAGTTATAACACAAAAACCCATTGTGGATGAAGGATACAGCACTATTATAGACACGCTCTCAAAAGGTAGCGGACATGTTCCGCAAATCATAGAAAGTCAGAAAAATGTCACCATCAACAATGAACCAGGCACGAATTTGTTGGAAACTGAGAATGTGGGAATAAGTAAGGAAACTAATGAGAAACGAGAGACTAAGGAGAAAGATGATGAAAGTGGAGGGGACGTGATACCTGTTATAATTAAAAACAGTGTTGTAGGAGAGAGTGTGAATGATTCGTTGAATAAAAGTGTAAATTTTCGATATCCCAGCGATGTGAAATCAAGTAATGAGAGTTTGTTCCTATCCAGTACTTTGGGAACAAATGTTGAGAGTGAAAAAACTGAAAATTTGCAAAAAAATGAGAAAATGGATCTAGGTAAACATGTGGAGGTTGAAAAAGACGACCAGGAGATCAAGAAAAAAGTCTACAATTTGAAAAAACCGTTGCTGCCACCAAATGGCGGGAAAGTTGATGACGGTTTTGAGGTTATGTTGAAAAACGGAAGCGCCGACAGCAATGATGACGTTGTATTCTTTTCATCTTCAGTTCCCAGTCTTGAATTGAATAAAACCGGGATTAATAGAAGTGGGATAATTGATGGAGAAAAAGAGAGAGAAGAAGGAAACAGGCTACAAAAAACCAGGATTAGCTCGTCAACATCTAGGATAACTAGTAGTTTCAGTAGTAATAAGTTGGCATCCATAACACAACATGAGTACACAACGTTTGCTTCCAATAATCTTGAAAACAACATTATAACAACATCATCTCCACTGCTGCATGGTTTCACTTCGACAACGCCACGTGTCAAACATTTTTTCTCAATGAGAACTACAACCACAGTTCAGTCCCAGCCAGAGGGGAATTCCATCAAACAAATTTCCAGTTTCAACCCCAGAAAGAGGCCTGCGGTCACCCACTATCAGACTACTCAGGCGAACCCGTTGGAGAGTCATGAGGTAGAGGAAAGCTCCACTGAAATGCACTCTACCAAGAAAGTCAGCTACTCATCAACAGGTTAGTTTATGCTAGATTCGGTGTGGTAGGTATACTGTATAGTCTGGTATAGGTAGGTGTAGTCTGTACAAGCAAAGAAGACATTCTAGCAGGATGGGAAAATGACTCCAGCTCTGTCAATATCAGTTCAACAATTACAAATTTGATTTCAAATTGTAAACCAGAATGTTTTCTACAATTTGAGACCAAATTTATAATTTTTGGCCAAGCTGGAGTCGTTTTCCCATCTTGCCACAATGTCTTCTTTGCTTGGACAGACCATACGATTTGTGCTATCAACAGGAGTTGACAAGAAGAGATTGAATTGTATGATAAGTTACTTTTCAATTATATTTTATTTGATAATAATGAAATACTATAACAGATGGATCGCTGATAAATGAGATTTGACCAAGATAACGGCTTTTCTATTGAATGTAGTTAATTTATTACAATCACTCAATAATTATCAATAGAGTAGCCATTATTTTGATGAAAGTTCTTTACTTTTCTCCCTGCCATTGAATAATATCTATCTATGCTTTTAAAGCTATTTATTCTCTCTGCAAGCAAATAAGCATGGTGGATTTTTCACTGTCAGAAATTGTCAAGTACCTAATTGAATAATTTTTACAGTAATAATCTACACTTATCCCGTACTAAAATAATGCTTTTCATTAGCAGGTTATCTTTCAAGCACCTCAATGAGAACAGACACGTTTAGAAAAATAGTTCCATGGTCTACAAGACTACAAAAAACCACCACTATGCCTGAAACAACTACTATGGACTATTCAGATGGTAATTACACTATATAGTATATAGTATCATGATGATATTTCAATGAATTGATACTCGATTTTACTTTCTTACAACGTTTTTCAATATTTCATTTGTGCTTATAGTCTAAGAACATAGCTTCCTTTAATAGAAGGCCCAATAATATGGCAACGTCACAACGTAGACATAGTCTTCTCATATGAAAGCATTAAGTACAGATACAAATCATGCATGTTGACTTGGTTTTTCTCTTTTTTGAGCATAACGTTCATGAAACTCTTCGTATAGAATTCCTTTTGTTTTTTGTACTAGGTTGTGATAGAGATTAGCAAGAAAGATTAATAAGATACAATTATTTATTAAAATGGCTTATGACTTGTAGCAAGTCAAACGTGAGAACACACACAAGATACGCATCTGTTGGAACAGCTGATTGAATAATGATTACAATGCTTTTAAATGGACCCAATTTCCTAATCTACATAGTTGCCAGTTTTAAGGCCATGGCCTTCTATTGAAGGAAGCTGTATGCTAATAGGCCTAAGGGTTTGTTCATGTCGGAGCATTGAGCAATGATCCTAGCTTTTATTTGACACCAGCATTGATCATGGTATCAATCCTAGAAAAAAGCGCTGTTTTCATCAGCTCAGCTGTGATCAAAGCTAGGATTGATGCTCAAAGCTTCAACATGAACACATTCTAAGACCAGATATATTATTTATTCTGCTACTTTAATCAGCTGTTAATTTGATGTTATTCTATTGGATGTAACTTGATTATTTTCCCAAGAGATGGCTCAATCTTTTCATCTTTTTAAATTTTCATCCATTGTCTCATCCACCCTTGTCCCAAACTCTCCTTTCATGAAGTCTCCATTATTTGTGTCAATACTTTATCATAATCAATCTCTTTTCAGAAACTACATTAAGTAACAAGGCTTCATCTTTTGGGTTTGCTGATTGGTCCAAATCAACTCCAGCAAGTGGTGACATTTCAGCAGTGCCGCCAACCTTCTCAACAACCTACAGCATACCAACTGCAACTCATGTTACATCAGAGACACCTTCTTGGACCTCTGTCAGCTACTCAAGTAGAACCACAAGTAGATCTTTAGAGGGAATATCCAGTGAGACAGATTCTCCTGTTCTAGCAGCAAGTGGGACAACAAGCAATTCAAGTGGTCCTCCTGGTAGATTAGCTGGGTCATCAGACACTTCATTCAATCCTGGTAGAGCCACAATCACTTATTTGGAGAAAATAACAGTTCCCACTGCCTCATCACAGTCATTCAGCATCACCACAGCTCAGTTACCAACAAGTAGTGTGGAAGTTAGTTCAGGTTCCTCTCAAGAAAAAAGTACCAGTACTGCCACATCCACTTCAGACACCTCTGTGAATTCATCAGTCAGGTGGCAATCCACCACAGAAAGTGGATATACATCAAATTACCCTGAAAAGTCCAATAGTTCAACAATTTCAATCTATCCCTCTTCAAATTCAACAGTTACTTGGGGGATAGGTGATACCACAAGGGATCTCCAAGCAAACAACAAAATCGTGGTTGAAAGTACATTTGAGCCATCCACTGATGATCTGGTAACAAGGAAATCTGATGATATGTTCAACACCACCACTTGGTCCTCATATGGAGATAAAAACAGTACCGAGGATCTTCAGTTTGGTGATGGTGGTGGATGGAAAAGTACAACAGCTGGCCAGGATTTAGGTACAACAGCTAGAGAAGATTCAAGTACAACAGCTGGACAGGATTTAGGTACAACAGTTAGACCGGATTTGAGTACAACAGCTGGGCAGGATATAGGTAAGACAGCTGAACAGGATTTGGGTACAACAGCTGGACAGGATTTCGGTACAATAGCTGGACAGGATTTGGATACAACAGCTGGACAGGATTTGGGTACAATAGCTGGACAGGATTTGAGTACAACAGGTGGACAGGATTCAGGTTCAACTACAGAAGAAACTTATGGTGGTAGTGAAGAGCAAGATGATGCAATAACTACTTCCAGGCCTAGGTTAACCTTGAAATCGGAGGTTAACCTGGCATCAACAGCTGGGATGACAACTCCTAGGCCATACCCAACATCAAACAACAACTCAATTTCTAAGCAGATGTTCACGTACAGACCACACAGTACCTCAAATTCCCAACCAAGCTTAACCTCAATTTTGAGCACAAACCTAACAAAGCTTATTTCCACGTCCAGACCGCACACAACCTCAAATTCAAATCCAAACATAACCTCAATCTTGAGCACAAACCTAACCTCAACATCGAAACCTCACGAAACTGAAGACTTTTTCGAAACAGATGATGAAGAGCTTCATACAACCACCACGTTCCCAACTGAAGGAGGCGAATATGAGCATGGAGTAGAAGATGAGGACGATAGAGCAATGGCACAAACAACAATAAAACCCAACAAAGATAACAGAATTATTCAAAATGGAAGCAAGGAAGAGGTGACGACCGAACGCAATAATTTCATTATGAAAATTCCTACAACTGAGAGCACAACATGGACCACAGATTTTGGAGAGGAGGCAACAACTGCTGTTAGGACACTTCCAAGTAGAGCAGATGACATACGCTCTACCTCACCTTGTAAGTAGCCCAAACTTTTGACTCATGTAAATTGTTTTGTAGGCCAATTGTTCAATGTAGGCCAACTTTATAGTTGGTCTAACAATTCTGATTTAAATTCTATGGAGATAACTTTACAGCATTTGAAAATGACTCTTATGAGCCGAAACATGTCATGCTAAAATGAAAATAATTTCAAAGAGTAGCCTATACTCTGTCCAAGCAAAGAAGACCCTCTAGCGAAATGGGAAAATGACTCCAGCTTGATCAATATTTGTTCAAGAATTGTAAATGTTGTCTAAATAGTAGATCAAAATGTTCCCTACAATTTGAGATGAAATTGATCATTTTTAAACCAATATTGACCGAGCTCTATAGTCGGCGCAATCTAAGTTGACGAAAAGCCCCTCCACCCCAGAAATAGCTACGTTGTCATTTTGCGTGAAATTGAAACTTCTCCTAACGCAAACACATTCAACTGAATGTTAAAAGTGACAGCGTAGCTTCGGAAAAATCACGCGGTGTTGTAAAACTCACTATTTTTATGATAAACCAGCTGTTCGCAGCTCAAATATCCAAGTCGATTAGCTTCAATAACTCCAATCTTCAACATACAATGGTTCATGTATATACCGCTCTCCTTACTTTGAAACTCTTGAGAGGCCAAATTACGACTTTCCGACTATTTTCGACATTTGAACAAATAATTTCAATTGTTTTTGAACAACTTTCTCGCTTTCACCACCCACTTATCTTCTCAAACAAAAAAGTTTCTAGATCATAGAAAATTTCATGTTTTCTGATAGAGTTGACTCGACATTGACAAACATATTCATTAATTGAAACATAATTATTGGTCGGATATAGAAAATTCAGAAACCATTAGGAAGCTCGAATTCTCCTTGTCATTTTGATATAAAAAACTTTATTTTTACTACAACCCATGATTGTGAGAGAAGTAATATACAAAAAAGTAATATTTTCGCGATTTTTCAATTTTTTCAAAAAAATCAAATTTCCTTTGAATCCTTTTACCCAGGAACTTTTTTAATACTACTGGCATATCAAGGATAATAATCTGCGTCTAGATATAGGGTTTAATCGCGAATTTCAAGATGTTCCAATTTTACACAATCTGGCAACGTAGCTATTTCTCGGGTGGAGGGGGTTTTCGTCAACTTAGATTGCGCCGACTATAGTCATTTTCCCATCCTGCCAGAGGGCCTTCTTAGTTTGGACAGAGTATTCTGTGATTCTTTTTTAAATAGAAAACTTTTCACTAGCCTAGGCAGGTCTCTTGTCACCTATAACATCATTCTCAAAAAAAAGGCAGCTGACGCCAAAACGTTGGGTGGTATCGTGTGCTCATTGTGCGCTTTAACAGCAGATGTTGTCAATTATTTTGGTTGTCATCGAGGTATGCTCATTCCATATTGACGATCACCTGACATGAACTAAACACTTTCTGCTTTTGTGTGCGTGTAATGGTATAGGTCTTCGTATGTGCAAAACAATCCGACGGTCGGCCGCAGTTGAACAGCTGTAGTCAATCACAGCGCTTATTGTATTAGGTTGTGATTGGCTACAGTCTGAGCTGTCTTGTCTCAAGACTCTTGCCTTGAACTGTGATTGGCTATAGCTGATCGACAGCCTCGGGCCGTTTAGTATAAGAGAAGACCCACCATTACACGCACATGAACGCAAAAAGTTTGTTTATTTCGTCTCAAGTGATCGTGATTAGGTTTTACTTGCCGATTCCACTATTCTACTTACCCCGTGTTCAGCAGTCTGGGTCAAGGAAGTAAGCTTAACACATATAACTTAAGTAAAGTAACATACATAGATCGTTTAAGTTAAGTACAGAAGAAGAAATATTTGTTCTCTGTCTATAGTCTGTCCAAGCAAAGAAGATCCTCTGACAAGATGGGGAAATGACTCCAGCTTGGTCAATATTTGTTCAAGAACTATAAATGTTGTCTTAATAGTAGATCAAATTGTTCCCTACAATTTGAGATCAAATTGATAATTCTTAAACCAATATTGACCGAACTTGAGTCATTTCCAATCTTGTTAGAGGGTCTTCTTTGCTTGGGCAGAATATACTTGTTGATGAGTTTTGGATTATAAATGATATGAGTTTTATTATTATATTGAAATTGCTCGTATTTTAAGTCATTTTGTTATCATTTCTGTCGATTTCATTTCAGCTTCAGTTCCAATTGATACAGAAAAACCGACTCCAATGCAAAGACCAATCATACCAGTTACAATTGAGCCTGAACTAGCCACTACCAAGCCACAGTATATGGGAGTATCCCTGCTCATCAAAGGGTCTACACTGCAAGACATATGCAATGCCCAGCACTCACTCAAAAGAGCCATCATGTTCCTTTTCCGTAACACTACTGGCAGGTGAGATTATATTTCCAAAATTAAAAATTAAACTTTAAAACATAGGGCTATTTAAAATAATTGATAATTATATTTATATTGGATGAAATAATATTCACATTGATAATGGGCTGAATGTCCCGAAACATGTTTGTTCATTAATAATTTTAAAGTTTTTAAAAGGGTATTTGATTCTCATTTTATTTTCCAAAATTGAATATAATCAATGCACACCAATATATTAATAATTATGTATACAATAATTGTGGACGAATTGACTTGCACATGAATTATTCATGTTTCAATTCTTTCTTTACTCTCAGTTGCAAATAAATTGGAATTGTTTTATTGGCTGAAATAAAAATGCAACACAACAATCTCGGAAATACATAATAAGAGTAATTCAAATTTGACAACATGGCAAATACTATTACCATTACAGAAATGTTATAGTCTGTCCAAGCAAAGAAGACCCTCTGGCAAGTTGGGGGAATTACTCCAGCTCGGTTAATATTGGTTCAAAGAATATTAATTTTCTCTCAAATTGTAGATCAGAATGTTTCCTACAATTTGAGATCAAATTGTTAATTTTTGAACCAATAATGACCGAGCTGGAGTCATTTTTCATTTTGCCAGAAGGTCGTCTTTGCTTGGACGGACTATATAATATATTATGTAATACTTCTTTTCTTCTAGGGCTACTGTATTTTTTGAAACTTTAAAAATGATTAAAATCAGAGTACCCTTTATAAATATTTTTTATTTCACACACAACATGTTGAAAATGGCAAATTAGCCGAAACATGTTGTGTGTGAAATAAAAAATATTTTTAAAGGGTACTCTGATTTTAATCATTTTTAAATTTTCAAAAAATATATTATGGTTAAGGCTCTACTTACTATGGAGACTGTATACTCAAAGACAGCTTGTATTAGGAGAATGTCTACTCACTTAGTGACAGTCTCATTGATCAGCCTAGAACTTGAAAGATTGCTCTCTTCTATTCTTGAGATTTTTTATCACTTTTACAGAGTTCTCCATGAAGACCAGATAGTCTTTCCAAGTTTGACTTCGGAAGAATGCAACGGAGCTAAAGCATTGAATAGCGGCTTCCATAATGTCGACCTGATGCTATTTGATGAGAATGGAAATTTGGACGATGAACTCAACAGCGAGTTCAGAATGCTGTGGGAAAATAATGGGCTACGCACCAATATTGCTGTAAGTGCTGTAAACATAAGTTTGTTTTCTTACAATGTATTTATAAAAGAGAAATGGCACTCATTCATGTACTCATCAACAAAACTAAAAATCTACTGAACCGAATGCGTTCAAATTTGGCAAACATCATAATATAGCTTACAGTGTGGTTATTGAGTGCCATTCCTCAACTTCCTCTTGGTCAGCTTGGTTGGAACCTTCATACTTTTACTAATTCTTATTAGATTCACATTGAAATGATACGATACTAATAAATTATAATATGTTGTATTGAGACATTCGCTTCATATGTATAGTCTATCCAAGCAAACAAGAAATTCTGGCAAGATGGGGAAAATAACTCCAGCACGGTCAATATTTGTTCAAAAATTATAAATTTTGTCTCAAATTGCAGATTAGAATGTTTCTTACAACATTGGAAACTGAAATTAGTCCAAACAAAGAAGAATCCAGCTCGCTCAATATTGGTTCAAAATTTATGAATTTTGTCTCAAATTGTAGATAAGAATGTTTCCTACAATTTTAGACCAAATTTGGGAAGCGGTTTGTCCCAGTGGTAGAGAGCGTCTAATCGGTGAGATCGGTGAGATTAGATTTATAATTTTTAAATCAATATTGATTGAGCTGGAGTTATTTTTCCATCTTGCCAGAACTATTCTTCCATTTCTTCTTTGCTTGAACTATAACTGTACTTCTGTACTTCATCTCTTCCAGTCCTATTCAGTGTTACGTCTTCACATTATGCGACTATGGGGCAATGGAGCAGACAGTGCACCATATAGTATTTGAATTTGAGAGACGTGCCTACCTGGGCTAGGCTAATGATTTCACTGAAGCAAGTCCCCAGGCAATACAGTAGCCTACATTTTAACACTTGTCGTTCAATTAAGAAAGTGTGAAATATCTGAGATTTGACCAAAAAGAATGGCGTCTTTTATAAATACGCTAATTAAATAATATGTTATTCTTACTTTGAAACTCTCAAAGTAAAATAAAGAACTAAGAGATGGTTGTAAATGTGAAGGAATCTATTTTCAAATTTCGTTTCTATAAAAATAATTTGGGAACACTGGCGGCTCGTGCCCACGAAACAGGTGAAGTGCTGTACAGTAGAAGATACGGGCACTTCACCTGTTTCGTGGGTACGAGCCGCCAGTGTTTGGAAAATGAACGAATTAGTCGAAGTTTGCATGTAATCCCACATCATACATTCCAAATTTTGCAAAATTTTGGCGGAGAAAATTGACTCTTTTAAACCGTTGGCCACGCTGTAAGCATATGCAGTTTCGCTATACCGTGCTTTGTTGTATTGAAATTTTATATTGATTTGTAATTTTGCTTGCAGATCCACGATGTGTATTTGATACTTCGGCCCACAGAGGATGAGCAGACTAGTGGAATGACAATTGCTGTCATTGTTATTGCTTGCATAGGTCTCACTTGTCTTCTTTTGTTCTTCATTCTTATGGTGAGTGATTGCCGTTGTTTGACTTTTTTCCATGGTTAAGTAGGTACCCAATAACAGTTGATTTGAAACAACTCAGTTTGAGATTTAGAGCATCTAATGGGTGGCTCGTTGGAGGAGTGATGAAGCGCCGGTCTGATAACCAGTTGGACTCTTTGACCACAGCACAATCACATGAATACGGCCACTCCGGCTTTTGGAGGAGACGATAAGCCATCAGTCGCGACCAAGGTTTATAGAAGAGTAGAGGTGGGGCGGAGTGAAGCAGCTGGCTGTGAAAGTTATAATTTTGACGTCACGGAGTTCCTCTAGTCAAAAACTTAGCATTGATTTCCCTATCCTAGCCAAAAAATTGTGCACGTTTTCTCAATTTACGAATTATAGAATTGTTTAATAGGTAAATTTCTTATATGAGCTTGTGGAGAATTTCAAGACCTACATTTTGAGTGATTTAAATCTATAATTTACTCAAATTTAACATGAGAAAAAGTCTGTTAACTGTCTCAGGAATACTCTCCAGCTGGGCTAAATCAAGTTATGAATAGCAATGCTATCGAATGCAATGATAATATTATAAATGTATCTTATAATAGCATTGCTACTCTTAATTGCATCAGCCCAGCTGCAGAGCATTCCCACGACACATTAACGGACATTACTCATGTTAAATTTGATTAAAATATAGATTTAAATCACTCAAAATGTAGGCCTTGAAATTCTCTACAAGCTCATATAAGAAATGTTCCTATTAAACAATTCTATAATTCGTAAATTGAGAAAAAGTGCACAATTTTTTGGCTAGGATAGGGAAATCAATGCTAAATTTTTGACTAGAGGAACTCCGTGACGTCAAAATTATAACATTCACAGCCAGCTGCTTCACTCCGCCTCACCTCTACTATTCTATACACCTTGAGTCCCGACTACCTGAAAAATAGTCGTCATCCATCATCCAATTCATAACCCACGCTTGAGCTTATCATCTTCACAAAAAATGTCAATCTCTAAGAATTTGTGTACTTTAACTAGATTCATTCAATTTATTTATCATAATTATTAGCAATAATGATTATCTAGAATCAAGATAGGCGGGCCTCGGGAGTTCCCTCATTTCTTGACAGAATGTATAGTCATAATTATTTGTTAAATATTTGAGCTCTCATCTTATATTTTTTAAAGTCAATTTTATTATTGTATATTTTCAGGTGTTTATTTTTTGTTAAATATTTGAGTTCTTATCTTATATTATTTTAAGTTAATTTTATTATTGTATATTTTCACATTCTGGATTTAATTTTATATTTTGATGATAAAAATTTAGTAATTTTGTTTAGTAATAATAATTCATCTAATTAATTATTATTATTATCATTATTATTATTATTATTATTAGCGTATGGCTTCATTTGGTGGGGAGACCAAAAGGTAATTTCACCTCGCCAACATAACCATGTTTCGCCAATAGGAAACATGGTAAAAGTTATTGATTATTTTCACTGTAATTTGGATTCTGAGAAGTCTTTAACAATTAAGAAAGTCCGAGAGCACTAAAACACAGGTCAAAACACCAATATTAAACACTAGTCAAACACTTGATAATAATAATTTATCCACTAATAATTATTTTCCACTTCAGATGGTGTTGAGAAAACGGCAGAAGAAATTCAACTACGGTCAAAGATGTACACCGGTCTCGCTAGATGATTACAGCTTGGACAATATATCTGTATATAATAGTATGAGGAGGAAAAATGCTCGTCGCGCTTCCAAACGATCCTATGGCAATCCAGCTTTTGATGATCCGGTCAGTACCTTATCTAAATTTAATTTTCTCAGGCCCGTATATTTGTCAATAGAAGTTCAATTAAAAAATAAATCAACTGATGGTTGAATATAAAAAGACTGTTTAATTGGTTTAATCATAGTGTGGACTTTGAGTGTATCCATAGCTTCCTTTAATAGAAGGCCATGCCCTAATAATATGGCAACGTCGCACCGTAGTCACAGTCTTTTCATATGAAAGCATTAAGTACAGGATATAAATCATGCATGTTGACTTGGTTTTTCTCTCTTTGAGCTTAATTTCTCTGAAAAACGTTCATGAAACTCTTCGTATAGAATTCCTTTTGTGTTTTTGTAATAGGTTGTGATAGAGATTAACAAGAAAGATTAAGAATAGACAGTTATTTATTAAAATAGCTTATGATTTGTAGCAAGTCAAATGGGAGAACGCACACAAGAAACGCATCCATTAGAACAGCTGATTGGAAAATGATTTTAATGCTTTTAAATGAAACCAATTTCCTACTCTACATAGTTGTCAATTTTTAGGCCATGGCCTTCTATTAAAGGAAGCTATGGTGTATCACGGATACTAGAACTCACGGTAGATATCACGCGCAGGTTTTAACAAAAACAGCTAGTTATGACGTTCTAGGACCCAAAAAAATTGAATTACATAATTTCATATTTTCTATGCTAATTTCTATTTTCATGCGTTCATTGGTTTATTTTGTAATTAAAATACATATCATTAAAAATTAAACTTTAAACTTAGGGCTATTTAAATTAATTTATATATAAAATGAAAAATCAAAGACCCTTTTTTAAAGAAAACTTTAGTTTAATACATATCATTAATATTAATTACGATTATCGATCATTGAAATGAGTATAGTAATAATTATACGATTGATATTGATATTTCTACCTATTAGAGCATACATATACTTTTACATAGAAACGCTTGGAATGATTGCTAAAGTTCCTTTTGAATAATATTGATAATTATTATAGTGTGTTTCACCTAAATATTGAATTGATCAACCATTTCCTTGCCCTTAAAATTTTTTCTTTCAATTCCTTTTTAAGGATTGTTTTTTCTCAACTCATATCTATCGATGTTGTACTTGTATTTGAGAGTAAAACCAAAGACTATAAAGTTTTATGATAATACAGTACTAAGAAAAACTAGCAAATACTATCATTCTCTCTTTTGAATGAATTTTATAGAGTTTATGACAGTGTTCTAATATTGATGATAATTATCAACAATGTATTATAATAAATTTCTTTGGTATTCAATGAAATTCATCATCAAATTCCAATTTAATCAATATTGAATTTTAATTTAAAAATTGAATTCGACAGAGTGCGCCCTCGCACCAGATGAATTTCGCAGCGTTGGCCCACTTCTGCAGCAACCGCTCGGCGATCGACGACGAGTTTGGCGACATCCCGATGCTTGGCGCCAAGATGGACGAACTTCCGCCTGGCGCTGAAACGCGCAACCGCTACGCCAACGTGATACCGCTGCCCGAGACCCGTGTCCAGCTGACGGTGCGGGACGGTGACGACCCTGTCACCGGTTACATCAACGCCAACTATGTCAAGGTCAGACTAATGAATCACATCTAAATCTGAAAATGAAATTCTCATGCCACGTTTACACCGGCATGTTAATAACATTTTTGAATAACGTATTATTATATAGACTTATATATTATATATAACTTATATGAAAGTTATTAACAAATGTTATTAACATTCCAGTGTGAACGCGGTTTTAAAAAGCTATTCATAATCATGTCTTTACCCTACGTTTGTGATAAGACGTTTTTTATTTCTTGTGATGTACGTTATACAGGTTATGTGCCGTAAATATGGGATTCAACTCATATGAAATATTCTAATTCACTGTGACTCTATTATTTTGAAAATCCCAAAACAATTATCTCTCTTGTTGAGATTGGAAGAAAGACAAGGTGTCAACAGGATGGGAATTTTATTTTTTCTCAAAATAAGCGGGAATTATACGGAAATCTTGTCTAGTCGCGGGAATTTCGGGAATTTTTTGTGTTGAATATTAATCTTTGGTAAGGATGGGTATCGATTCATCGATGTTTACTGTTTGATGCTTTTCACCTAATCAACGTTGCATTGAAAAACTCTCCCTTAACAGACCAAGTGGTGATCAAAAAATAAATGTTGAGGTTTGAAAAGAAGGGGGGAATTTGGAGACGACCCATTCTTTTATTTGTATCAAAGTATTTTTATCTGAATATCAAAAAGTTCGAAATGCCAATTGAGAGCAATCTCAAGGTTTTTTCTTCATTATTCACAGACTTCAAGTCAAAATAATCATTGGAAGTATTGAGTGATTCAAAAAGAGCGCCAGTTTTAATGTATTGAATTGAAAAGTTTATTTCAACAAAAAATTCAAAATAAATACGTTTAACTTATCTTCCTGTTCGATTTCATGTAGCCTTTGGAAAATGATGTCAACCAAGTGGCCTCTTCTACTGCGCTGACAAACATCAACTCTGTCCATAAAATGCACTATTAATGCACTAAAAGTTTCCATCTATCTTACATACACCAATGACTTCAGATGATCCCAGAAATGATAGTAACAAGACGTCAAGTCACACGACCTTAGTAGCCAATTCGACGGGTTATCTGCGAAATGGAAGTTGAAACTTGTAGACAGAGTTTCAAACATGAAATTGGAAAAAAGATGAACTTATTCTTAATTTTTATTGACGCATTTATTCTCAATTTTTCGTTGAAATAAACCTATTAATTCGATATATTGAAACCGGCGCTCTTCTTGAAACACTCTATAGTTTTAAAACCCCAATTAAAAAAAAACCTCACATAGGCAGACTTGACCCCTACCCCATTGGTAGGGAGAGTTGCCCTACTTTTTAGAACATCTTATTGAACATATCATCAAATAATTCTTATAAAAGATAAAGAGATAATCTTGTTACCGTTCTCTTGGAAATTTTATTTACCGCACCAGAAAAGATAGAAATATTTTTTTCGTCCAACGCTTCGTTTTGGAGTTTTTATTTGAAGAAAACAAAAAAATCAGCTAAAATTTTCCAATATGGCGGCCAAAAATCAACTTTCCGACACGAGTTAAGAGTGAGATTTTTTACTCGTTGATAAGGAAGGAATCAGCTACCATTTCCACCAGAAAACATTTTTTGTTACAATTAGTTCCAGGCTGGCCTCATTTTTCAGCTAAAATAACAATCTAGTGATTCTAGTTTTGTTTGTATAATTTCAGGGCCCAAAGGGAGCGCCCAAATTCTACATAGCGTGCCAAGCACCCATGCAGTCAACCGTCAACGACTTTTGGAGAATGATCTGGGAACAGCAAAGCAAACTCATACTCATGCTCACTGACCTTTACGAAAACGGAGTTGTGAGTTTGTCATTTAATTAATTTATTACTTTATTTATAAGTTTTTTATATTATTATTATATTATATTATTTTATTTATAAGTTTTTTTTTTCATTTAGTTTATTGTTTTTTATTCATTTGCCATACTATCCAGGGACTGTAAAGGATGATAGGCATAAAGTTACCGGCACCACGTGAGTGAAAATATATAAAAACATTCTCATAAGAGGGTGTCCGAAAATGTGTGAAGTGAATTGTCTGCTTTTTCAGATTTCTAATATCATATGATTGCAGGTTTGACGTCTAGTGGGATCGGACTCCCCCGAAAATGTGTGTGTCGTTACCAAGATAATAGAATTTTTTTTCAAAATTCCCAACTTTATTATTTTTGGCGACCTTATTATACAATATTATAAATTTTCATGTAAAACTAATAATTGAATGTAATGATTGTTGAGGCAATATGAGAAATATTAAAAAACTATGTTTACCATATACAAGTTACATTATTTTCAATGATTAAATAAACTATAAAAAATGAACATAAGTTGGAAACTTATCATGCAGAGTGGGTGAAAAGTTAGGGAACGGCTTAATATTTCGTAAATTAAGGTAATTTGAAGATGAATAAAATAAATATATTCATTATTTATTCAGGTTTTAAATTTTAGTTGGGGTGCGAATATGTTGGGTAAGTGAGCTCACTCTGTGCTTAAAATAATATTTTCTATGTGATGTCTTCCAGTTGTTATAATAAAGTTTTCAACGGCGGTTTTGAATTTTCTTGGGTTTTCTATAATCTTGATGAGTGTAGGAAGTAGATTGTGGAGTTTTGGTGCTAGGTGGTTGTAGTGGCGTTGATATGTTACCTTCCTAGCAACATTTGTGATAAGAAGGTTTTTATTTCTTGTGTAAATACACATGATGTTCCGTATATATGGGATTGTACTCATATAAAATACTAGCCGACAGGCTAGCTTCGCTCGCCTTCTCCGCCTAGCCAGGGGGCTCCGCCCCCTGGACCCCCGACAGTATAGGCAGTGTAAGTGAGTCAAACAGGCTCGCTTCGCTCGCCTGTGAAACCTCTGTCAGTGTCAGCTGAGACAGTTTCACCTTAAACTATGAGAAAACCTTCTTCCTGACATTTTCGGCGACTCAACATGGACAGCCAACAGGAGATAAGATAATAATCAAGAACCAAAGGAATAACACTTCATACATAGTTAACAAAAAACAGTCACAGAAATACCTGGGAGTTACAATGGACTCTTTTCTGCGCTGGGATCACCATCTCAATGAATTATGCGGGAGACTGAGGAAAACCATCTACAGATTCAGGATATTGAGGACACTGGTCGACAAGGCATGTCTAAGAGTAATCTACTTTTCTCTAGCACAGTCCCTCATGCTATATGGGATTGTAGGATGGGGAGGAACAAGCTTCCTGCACATCGGACCGCTCCTCAGGGTACAGAAGCTGATAATGAGAGTCATCAACCAGAAGCCACCACGCTATTCATCGGACCAGCTATTCAATGAGTTTAACGTGATGGATCCAAGACAGCTTTACTCCAAGGAGATACTGTGCAGATTACACAAGAATCCAACAACATTTCAAACCAGAAACCACAACCACAACACCAGGTACAGGAATCTTCTGATCACCAATGTTGCAAGAAAGGCACTATACCAAAGACATTTCAATCATTTAGCGCCAAGATTATACAAGTTACTTCCTGAAAATTTCAAACAGATTAATCATCCTAGAAAGTTCAAAACAATAGTACACAATTGGTTGATGAGCAAAGGAAGACAGAACATAGAAAACATTATTTCAAACAACAACTAATACTTCAACTAAACACCTGATGACTTACTAAACACTCACTAATTACTAATCCGCACACAAAAAACAAACAAACAAAACCTACTCTAGAACATGGTACGCCATAGTGGAGTAGGTCAATTTCCACAGTAAAAACACTAAAAACACGTAAAGACACATTATAAGATATTTCTGTAGCTAACTATTGTATATACTGTAATTTTAGAGTTTCTAATATTCTGTAATTGATGTAGTAGTTTTAGTTTTTTGGGAAATAAACTTTTATTTATTTATTATTTATTAGTTTGGATTTGTCGTATCAATTAGGTGGAAGATATGCAACCCGCAATACATCTACAATTAAAAAAAAATGTATAACTTGCTTAATCTTGAACGGATTTCAAAAATATTCCAACACAACATTTCCAGACCTTATCTGAACCTGCCCACCAAATATCAACATTTTCTACCGATTGGTTTACGAAAAAAATTAAGAAAATGCCGAAAAACTAGAGAAAAACTCAAATATTTGGCGCACCCTTGGGAAGTTTCAAAAACCTTTTTAGTAGGCATCTAGAGGTTCAACTGAACATGTCTGCCAAATTTGAACGCATTCGGTTCAGTAGATTTTTAGTTCTGCTGATGAGTGAATGAATCAGTGCCATTTCGCTTTTATACAGAGTGTTTCAGGAGAAATGTGCAATACTTCTCAGGCTGATTCCTTACACCAAGTAGACAAAAAAGTTCCATGGGACCAACCCCCAAAAACGCTTTGTTACCAAGATAACAATGGCGGAAAATTGAGATTTTTCAAAATATATCAATTTTTCTAATTTTTTAGAGGCTTTAGTGAGGTTCTAAAATGATCAATTCCTATGTAAAATTAGCTGAGGAATTCAATGAAACCAGTTCCAAGTTTGTAACTTCAACGGTTATTGAGATAATTGGAAATAATATGCTAGAAAATGCCATTTTTCAACAATAAGGGTTATAACTGGATAAGGAATCATAAAATTGTATTTTTTATTAATGGAAGTTGAAGAGAGTCGGATTCTGAAGAAAAAGTTGAATGGCGGCGATTGTGTGAATCTTACCCAAATCTCAGAAATGGCGATCAAAAATCGCAAAATTGACAAAACATAGCTCAAGTGATGAATTTTTGTTTACATAGAATTGATCATTTTAGAACCTCACTAAAGCCTCTAAAAAATTAGAAAAATTGATATATTTTGAAAAATCTCAATTTTCCGCCATTGTTATCTCGCTAACAAAGCGTTTTTGGGGGTTGGTCCCATGGAACTTTTTGTCTACTTGGTGTAAGGCTCAGTAATACATCGTATGAATAGTATGACGCCATTCTGTTTTTTGGTTATGTTGTCCATATTTAAGAATTTCAAGATGGCGGCTAAACACATACCATTCATACGATGTATTACTGTGGATGGTGTGTTCTATAGAAGGAATCAGCCTGGAGAAGTATTGCACATTCCTCCTGAAACACTCTGTATATAGAGATTCTACTCCATTTTGGAATACCCATGTGCCATGTCGTTTCAACGTTTTTTTCAATGGGGAGGCAGTCATGTCATAAAACAAGATTTTGAATAAGGAATTTTAAGAGAAAATGAATGGTGAAAGCCGCTCATTGAAGTGCCATCTCATATATTGTGTGAGAGAAATCGAGCCGTTTCCAAGTTTTCCACTGTGTTCTTGAAACGAATTTAAAATTTACACTTTTATCAGAGATGTCGTGGAACTTATCCATAATTTAGGTGACGTTGTTCCAGAGCATTGAAACTAAAAGTAAAACTTCATTCATTCATTTTACAGAAACAATAACTTATTGGTTGAAAACACAGACTAATGTCCAAAACGTCTTCATACCAAATTTTGATGGATAATAAAGTTCGAAACTAGGTTAGATTTTCGTAGCACTTCAATTAAGAATAAATTTATAGTCCAGGAGAAATACCGAATTATAAAAATTTTGAATTTAGAGCAATAAATTATTCCAAATGAATCAAATCACCAATTTTCACAAAATTTCTTCTAAAATATTGTATAAAATTGAAAATTTCTAGCCACAATAAAAACACTAACTCAAGGATCATAACAAGTCTTGTTACAACTTCCACTTGAAACTAAGTACCGTATTGTTTTTTTACCACAAATAAACTTTGTGGTTCTGTGCCATCTGACAACCTTTGTTTTTAATTATTACCTGAATTTAAAATTCTTGTGTGATATTTGAAAAGTTTGCTTCTTTTTCCTCAACAAATTTGATGAATTTTGTGTGCTATTTGAAAGTTTAGCTTTTCTTTGAAAATTATTGTGTGCTATTCGGAATTCTGTATTGAAAACTAATTGATTGTTTTATTTGTTTTTCAGGAGAAATGTTTCGATTATTTGCCACCATCAGAAGTGCTTGACTGCCATAGATTATTTGGCGATTATCAGGTGACCTTAAAAAAGAGGGAAGTCCGGGAAAAGTATGTGATATCACATCTTCAGCTCAAGGTGAGAAAGTTCAAATCACAATATGAACTTGAAATATACAGGGACACAAACACCTTTGAATTAAATGTAGTTAATCAGTTAGAGTGTAATGCAACAATTACTATTCCTCCAGAGACTGGACACGACTGACTGTACTAACGACAGCCAATCTCTCAAAAAAGGATCATAAAATGTTATTTTTATTGGATTCATTCAGGTTCTATAATGATCAATTCTTCCCATTTAGAATATGCTGAAGAATTCAATGAAACCAGTGAAAAGTTTGTAACATTAACGTTACTGAGATAATTGAAAAAGTATGCTACAAAATACCATTTTTCAGTAATTAAGTGATGTAACGGGATATTAAAATAAAATTTGTATTTTTAATTGCTGGAAGGTGAAGAGAATAAAATCCTGAAGAGAAGTCTGGATGGTGTAAATCTTACTTAAATAATATAAAAAATCGCTAAATCGCGACCAAACACTCATTTTTCACATGTACTATGTTTCGTCTATTTTGTCCACTTTTGATCGCGATTCCTGAGATTTGGGTGAGATTCACGCAATCATCGCAATTAATAGTTTTTTTTTTTTAATTTGATTCTCTCCAGCTTCTATCAATAGATAAATACAAATTTATTATTTCAAATCTAGTTATAACCCTTAATTGTTGAAAAATTATGTTTTTAGCATGTTTTATCATTATCTCAATAAAATTAATTTCATTATCTAAAATTAAATAGTTTTATTAAATTCCGCATTGAATTAATAAACTAATTTTTCTGAAAAATGTCAATCTTCCGTCATTGTTATTTCGGTAACAAAGCGTTTTTGGGGGTATGTCCTATGGAACTTTTTCCTCTACTTGGTGTAAGGAATCAGCCTGAGAAGTATTGCACATTCCTGCTGAAACACTGTATTTGCTGATGATATGCTAGCTTTCGCAACTGATTTTCGAATTGATGATTTTTTTCTTAATTTTTCATCCCATTGACCACCTATGAAAGGGGTATACGGATTCGTCAATTATATTGTAAGTCAGCAATCTTTAGGTCAATCTTTGCATTTCATAATGCAAAAAGAATTCTTCACCGGAATAAGGAGAAACCTGCAACAACTCCTCTCTCACCTTAATTCTAAATTTCTTACCTGTGCCTGTGAGAGCCTTTATGTGTCCTGGCTATGAATTATAAAACCGAATTCCTGCACTCTCCACCCCCCTCTCATACATACTAGTTTGATGGATGTCGTCTCTGAGGTTTTGTCTATATCTAATTTTGTATGAATGAAAGAACTCCTTTCAATAAATCCTATCAATTCCTATCTATAAAACAAAGCCTCCAAAATATATATACCTGCTAGTGGGAGAATCTTCAACTTTTCGAAATAATCTCTACAACTCGCTCTAATAGATTCACCCACCATCACTCTAACTGCCCACTTTTGAATCCTAAATATTGTAGGCTATAATAAATACAAATAAATCCTAAATAATGTATTGCATGGGTTGAATGTCCCAAAATACAACACCGTATGAAAGGAGAAATGGAATACAGCAAAATGAACACATCTAAGTGTTTCTGTATCAAGCAATTTTTCAAGGCTCTAAGAACAAATACTGCCGAGTTGAGTTTGCTTTTTAGCTGGTCCAGATGAGGTCACCAGGAGAGTTCAGAGTTCAGCACCACTCCAAGTACCTTTGCTTCATTTTTTGAAGCTCTGTTACTATCTCTCGTCTTCAATACTACTTCCCGAGCCGTCCTGAATGGAATCTGCATAGTCTTATTATAATTTAGTACCAACCTATTTGAGGCCAGCCATTCTTCTAGTTTTTAAGAGCTCTTCTAATTTCAGACTTCATGTCATGCTGACTGATACTTTTCAATAATATGCTCATATCATCAGCATACAAAATACAGTATGCTGATTCAAGGTGTGAACCAGCATATATAGAAGGAAAAGTTAAGGACCAATGACTGATCCCTGAGGGACCCCACTCCTTGCCTGTAATCATTCTGACTGATATACGAAAGGGTGTCACTGTATTTCCACCTGCTGATATCTCTAATCAAAGTACGATACAAACCACTTTCAAAACCATATAATTCCTTTTTTTTCAATAAAATTTCAATGTTTACAAGATCGAGAGCTTTGGAAAGATCGGCAATCAGGCCACATACCCTGGATCCTCCATCCACAGAATTCAGCACTTCATCTATAAGAGCAAAAAGCGCATCACTCGTAGAAGTGCCAGACCTGAATCCAAACTGTTTAGGGGACAGAAATTTTAACTTGTTCAAATACTTTCTTAATCTATGAAGCTGTACGTTTTTATTTCAATTGAAATGAGTTTTTTACGTTGCACAGAACCTGGACTCGAATCTGTGGCGCGAAGTGACACATCTGTGGTACACGAGCTGGCCGCATCAGGGCACGCCATCAGAGGGAGCCTCCATGATCGCCTACCTGATCGAGGCACGCGCCTACATGCGTCACTCCAGCGGACCGCACATTGTGCACTGCAGTCCGGGCGTGGGTCGTACCGGAACTGTATTAGCTATAGGTAGGCCACAAACAACGGTTCTCCATATTTTACATTGAGAGTGGACATGGACAATAGTATAGTCTGTCCAAGCAAAAAGGCCCTCTGACAAGATGGTAGAATGACTCCAGCTCGGTCAATATTGGTTCAAAAATTATTGATTTGATCTCAAATTGTAAGAAACATTCTGATCTACAGTTTAAGATCAAATAAATATTTTTTAAACTTATACTGACCGAGCTGGAGTCATTCTACCATCTTGCTAGAGGGTATTCTTTGCTTGAACAGACTATAATCGGCCTATAATTGCCCAACAGCAGAACCATGACTCATAACAACAATGTACTTTTCATTTTATCAATCTCTTGGAGCACATATCGCCGTTGTTTATGGACAATTATTCATTGATTTTTTTATGAATGTAATAGATGAATGACATGATAAGAATCATTTCCCATAAGGACAATGTAACTAACTTTTATCAATCTCTTGTAGCACATAGCGCCGTTATTTGTAGACAGAAATTCATGTTCTATAAAATGTCATCGGAAAGATTATTCAATACTCCAGGGGATCTACTTTTCTCCTTTTTTTCAATATAACATTACTTCCATTATTAACATATTTTTACACAACCTCTTCCTTGAAAACTACGTTTTGTAGCATAATTTGCAAATTATCCTCATAATTACCCAAGCTTTAACATTCTAATTAGCTCTATTCGATTTCTCAGATAGTTTTGACTTGAATTTGATGATTCTGCTATTTTCATGAAGTCGCCACAAAATTATAAAATTAAAATAATTAAAGAAAAATTTTGGATCTTTTGCTATCAATTTCTTGGAAACCATTTCTTTCAAGTCCAGCTTAATCTTACAGAAATACTTATTTTCTCTTAGGGCTACTGTATTCTTTAAAACGTTAAATGATTGAAAACCAAGTACTCCTTTTTTAAAAAAATATTTTTATTTTACACTACATGTTTCGGCGATTTAGTCATTTTCAAGTGTAAATAACAGTAAAAAATGTTTCAACTGTTATTTACACTTGAAAATGGCTGTATCGCCGAAACATGTATTGTAATTTAAAAGTATTTTTTTAAAAAAAAGTACTTGGATTTCAATTATTTAAAGTCTTACAGAAATGTACTAATGAATTTAAACTATAGTCTGTCCAAGCAAAGAAGACCCTTTGGCAAGATGAGAAAATGACTCCAGCTCGGTCAATACTGGTTCAAAAATTATTGATTTGGTCTAAAATTGTAAGTCAGAATGTTTCCTACAATTGAGACCAGATCAATAATTTTTGAACTATCATTGATCGAGCTGCAGTCATTTTCTCATCTTTCCAGAGGATCTTCTTTACTTGGACAGAATATACTTTGATTTTCTGCCATAAACCTTAAATTTTGTCTGTGTGTGCTTTTTTCCGTTGACAAAATTGATATTTTATTTCCAGATTTATGTATAAGAGAGTTTGAGACGAGCCGAATGGTAGATGTTCCTAAAACCGTCTACGGTTTACGCAGAAATAGAGCAGGCTGTGTACAAACAAAAGACCAATATGCATTTATTTATATGGTAAGTATAGACTGATGGCCTCAAATGTAGCAACTAAGGGCCGGTTTCTCCAAATACGTTTAACTGAAATTTTAGTTTAAACTATCAGCTGTCAGTGTATGGTCACTTTTCTTAACTTGTGTTTCAATTGAGCCAGCTGATGGTTTAATCCAAAATTCAGATTAACTTTTTTGGAGAAACCGGCCCTAAGTTATGTAGAGTAGGAAAATTGGTTAATTTAATAACATTGGAATCATTTTTAAACCAGCTGTTTTTAAGAATGAGTTGTAAAGGAGAGAATGTGCGTTTTCACATTTAACTTGCTACAAATCTTAGCTTTAATCTGCCCAAGCAAAGAAGACCCTTCGGCAAGATGAGAAAATGACTCCAGCTCGGTCAATATAGGTTTAAAAATCATTTATTTGGTCTCAAAATGTAGATCAGAATGTTTCCTACGATTGAGACCAAATCAATGATTTTTGAACCAATATTGACCGAGCTGGAGTCATTTGCTCATCTTGCCAGAGAGTCTTCTTTGCTTGGACAGACTATATCTTTAGACATAATTTTTATTCTATTCTGGGAATAGTTACCATTCTATTCTCACTAGAGTAGGGCTTTAGACCTGTAAAATAGCCTATACTGTAATTCTGTGACTCAATTCACATAATATGCATTTATTTGTATTGTAAGTATAGACTGATACCCTCCTTTGGGAGATTGGCTGTCGTCAGTGAAGATAGTCAGTCGTTTCCCGTCTCTGGAGGAATATTAATTGTTGCAGTACACTCTAACCGATCAACTGGATGTGTAAAAATTATTCAAATAATTGAAAATTTAAATTGGAGAAGCGACAAATCTTACCTGATAAAACCAGTTAATTGATACTAAATGTTCTATATTAGCATAGCATCCTTTAATAGAAGGCCATGGCCTAAAAATTGGCAACTATGTAGAGTGGGAAATTGGGTCCATTTAAAAGCAATGAAATCATTTTCAAACATCTGTTCTAATGGATGCGTTTCTTATGTGCGTTCTCACATTTGACTTGCTACAAATCATAAGCTATTTTAATAAATAACTGTCTATTCTTAATATTTCTTCCTAATCTCTATCTCGACCTATTACAAAAAGCACAAAAGGAATTCTATACGAAGAGTTTCATGAACGTTTCCCATGGAAATTATGCTCAAAGAGAGAAAAATCAAGTCAACATGCATGATTTGTATCTGTACTTAATGCTTTCATATGAAAGGACTGTGTCTACAGTACGGCGTTGCCATATTATTAGGGAAGGGCCTTCTATTAAAGGAACCTTTGATATTAGCCTATTATTATTTATCACAACTATTGCAGTTTATTCATAACGTTAATTGTTGCCATTAAGATTCCTCTATTAGCCTCTCTACAATCTACCCATTCTGACGTATCTCCTTCATCAATGTGACTCGACTGAAATACGTTAATGTGTGTCCAAGCAAAGAAGGCCCTCTGGCAAGATGGGTAAGAGACTCAAGCTCGGCCAATATAGTGGCTCAAAAATAATTATCAATTTGACCTCAAATTGTAGGAAAAAATTTGATTCTTATTAAGGCCGCATTTATTATTCTTGAACAAATATTGGGAGTCATTTTCCCATCTTTCCAAGGGTCTTCTTTGCTTGGACAGGCTATACCTCAAATGATTCATTAATTGGTCATAAATTGTATTCTGTTTCAGGTACTAAATGTTTATGGTACCAAATTAACCGGAGGAGCCCTGGACTCTATGTGAAAGTAGCAATATTGTATTACTGTATTTAGAATTTGTTATATTGTATCAACTTCAACATCTTGTCGCCTTCTGTACCATAATTACCTGTAAAATAACAGTTATTTGTATAGTCAGTCGAGAGACCTGAATATGGATCGTATAGAATTTCAAGTACCTAATTTAACGAGAATATTATCGTTGCTATACTTATTTTAACTGCCCGATTGACTTCTACCTAAAAAGTAATAGTCATCTCTCATCATAATCATCATCATTCATCTCATCATTGCCGACGCTCAAGCCTATGAGCTCATGTGGGCTTCTTCCTCAGAAAACAAATATTTCGAGTTTAGAGTAATAAACGAGGTTTCATTTCTAAAAGATTTTGAGTTTAGAGAAGGTTCCGGAAGTAGGGTGGAGTAAAATTTCGAATTAGATCCCTTTGTGTCACAGTTGAAGGGTCCGGAAGTTTAGTGCTGGAGTAAATTTTGAGGGCTACTCGAAGTTGAAGTTATATTGTTATATTTGTATGTTTATATTGTATCATAAAATTAAATTATATTATAGTTATTTAAAATGAGGATATTGTTTTTCATTGAATTACAAAATATTATGACTTTCACCTGAACTTCCTTTTGACTTGTATAATAATTGTTCGATTATTAATTTTGAATATTTTTTCCAAAATAAATTTCCAATAAGATTAATTGTACAATTATTTTTCACTTTGGCTTCACAATCGCCCATGAGAGCGAATCTTGACAGCAGCAACTATGACTCTTATCATTTAGAAAACCTCAAAGCCTTCGGACCTTTTAGGTTTTCCACGCGCATCTTGAGAAACTATTCACATTTTCACAGATAAATCCTCTATTTTTTTCTCTTTTCTTCAATTAACACAGAATTTCGTCCTCTTCATTGGAAATTGTTCAAATATTTTTGGACCGTTTTTGAGCTCTTATAAGAGACAATAAAACATATGAGTTAATTTCAAGCTTTTCTGACTATCAAAAGTTGTGAAGCGACAAATGTTGTATGCTTTTCACGTTATCAGGATACAATTATTAATTAATTGAAAAATAAAATATCATACACTAAACGTTTTGCCGGTCAAAATTCTCTGTAAACTGGAATACAAGACTGCATACAATTATAAAACATGCCTATATTTTGTACGAAATAAATATTAAATGCCTGTATATTGTTCAAGATATATATTGAATATTACTATTAATATTGAATGGAACGTGTACATACCTTATACATGTATAAGATGCATAAGTACCTATGGAAAAATAATTTTGACGAGAATTGCATTTTCAATTGCATTTATTCATCAATAAAATAAGAACTTTTCAATCAATAACTTACATCTCATTTATTATTAGACTCATTATGCTAGAAATATTTCATATTCCTATAAAATAGTTAGACTATGAAGTAGTGAATTGCCTATATTATAATTACTTGATATTTCAAGAATGTGATACAATACTACTATAGAGTCAATCCCGTCCTGTAGGAATGATAAATCAACAGCATTGATCCACGATACCATCATATTTTCATAAGACCAGTTTCATCATAAATTATATTCCATCCTTCTAGAATCAATTCATTCATCCGGACCAATTCAACAATAATGAACCAATCGGAATACTGAATTAAGTGGTGACTTGATTTGGTATTCAGGAAGAGCAAGACAGATTCCTTCAGATAATTTAAGTTAATGATCATTTATCAACAAGTTACAACATATACTTGGAGGAAGGTTCAACATGGATGTAGAAGACCATCCATTAAAGAGATGGCAGTGAGAATAAGATGCAATCACATGGAGTAATTATTGAATTTTTGGTAGATGAAATAAAAATAGTAAGTGGAATAAAAAAGTATCACGTTGTGAGTCGGAGCAGGCGAACACCTAATTCTTGAAAGAAAGAAGAAGAATATGAGAAGGTTGAACAGGATTATTATAACTTATCACAATATCTGTTTAGCTCTGGCGGCTCGTGCCCACGAAACAGGTGAAGTTGTGTACAGTAAAAAATACGGGTACTTCACCTGTTTCGTGGGTACGAGCCGCCAGTGCTTAGATAAATAGAGTTATAGCATAGCTTCCTCCTATGTTAGTGGAGGCTATTGTTATAGTCGGCGCAACATAGAGAAGATGATTGAGCCCTCCACCCGAGAATTAGCAGCGTTGTCATAATTGTGTGAAATTGAAACTTATTCCAATGCTAACACAATGTGAATGTGAATGAATTAAGAAAATGACAGCGCAGGTTCGGAAAAATCAAACGGTGTTGCAAAACGCACTAATTTTATGATAAACCAGCTGTTCGCATAAGTGGCGGATTCAGGGGGGGCAATCGTCCCTGTGGATTATCTTCAACAACTCCAATCGTTAACATTCGATGATCAATGCATATATTGTTCTCCTTACTTTGAAACTCCTGAGCTACCAAATCACGTTTTTCTGATTTTTTGACATTTGGAAAAATAATTTCAATATTGTTTTTGATCAACTTTTTCGCTTTCACCACCCACTTATCTTACAAACAAAAAAGTTTCTAGATCGTCGAAAATTTCATGTTTTCTGTTCAAGTTGACACGATCGACATTATAAATTATACATTACACATACATACACAATTGACAAACATATTCATGAATTGAAACAGAATTGTTAGTCGAATATAGACAATTCATAAACCAATAAAGAGTACAAATTCTCCTTCTCATTTTGATTACAAAAACTCACTTTTTATTACAACCCATGATTGTGAGAAAAATTTTGTTTAAAATATTTATTTCAAGATTTTTTTCAATTTTATCGAAAAAATCTAATTACCTTTGAATCTTCCAACCCAGAAATACTACTGGCCTATCAAGTATGAAATTCTATATTCAGATATATGGCTAAATCGGGAATTTTATGAAGATTCAGTTTCACAGAATCTGACAACGCTATTCCGCAGGTGGAGGGCTCAATCGTCAACTCACATTACGCCAACTATAATAATTAAGTCTTATCAAAATTTAAAATTTATCGATAAATTTGAAATTGTTAAATCACATAATTATCAACTTTAATAATCTAAACAGAAATTTAGATACGTTATGATCATCAACTCAAATTATCTTGAGAAATCTGCCTGGCTCCTCCCCAACAATATTCTAAAATTATCATAATTAGCCTATTATAATTGGCAATTAAATCCAAATGTACAATACAATAGAAGTCTACAACTTGAGATAAATGTTAATCGAATAGGTTTATAATATAAGTTACATTGAGGAAGTCGAGGGCTTTAAGGTTCAACATTAAGAACCTTAGGTAAGAACATTAAGGTTCTAACTGACATTTTTCACAAATTGAAATTTGAATGCATTATGGTTCTATTTGACCTCTTGCAGCTGTTTTTCAAGGTTCCAGTAGTGAGTTATGGGTGGGTAGTTTTTTTTATACTATCAGAACAATAATTACGTTCTATATCCTAAAAGATCAAATGCAAAATTCAAGAAAATTCCATTTGGTACTCAGAATCATATATTGATCTAGGAAGTCTCAACATAAAATTCAACCAAGTTCTATGACCTACATGGAATCTTGTTGAAATTTTATTGTTTCATGCTGACATTATGGTTGTAGGCCTACGGTACGCCAAGTTTAGCTTCTCTTCATTATTCTGCTCTACATTTTGTTAATCATGATAGAAATTATTAATGAAGATGAGATAGGTACAGGTACTACTTCAAATGCTTGATATTTATGGGCCCATGCCAGAAAAATTTCATCAATTTTGAAATTGATGAATAAATCTATCTTATACAATTCATTATTGTTGTAATAAAATTTCCTTTGATTGATCATTTGTGTTAGATCAGACAAAATCCAATAAGGTTTTAATCAATTGAAAGAATTTTAATGCATTTCAAATCAATCTTGAATCATGAAGGTTCTATCTAAGAACAAGACGAACCTTAATGTACGGTATTATAGAAAGTGATTAACTAGATGAAGCTGTGAGATGTAAGGTTCCAGCTGTAAGATGGAACTTTGTTGAGGGCTAGTAGCTAGAAGCAACAAGTTAGAGTCTTTATAGTTCCTTAAACAAGTGTCACCATAATTTTAAAAGTAATTTTTTACCTACATAATGATAACTTTAATAAAAGTTTGACATATTTTTCATCTATAGTATTTAGAGTACGGTACGGAGATTCATAAAAACACACATTGAATATTTTAATATCATTCCGTTCAATACCCTGCAGTACCGTACCAGATTTGAAATTCTGCTCTCCTGAAAAGTTGAGGATTTGGCATTTAGAACCCTAATGTTCCAAGCCCTCGAATTATATATTCATACAGTCCCCTAATATACATTAGAAAGTGAACTTAACGTTAACAACTGGATCATTTATAGTCTAAAATAGAGATTATCATAATCATAGCTTTCAAATCTAGTTGACCACTGATTTGATAATGCACAAAACAATTAACTTTCGGAAAATTTCGAGGAAGTTCACTATTCCTTCTCCAATTTTCCATCTGAAAAAAGAAAATATTATTAAACATTTATTAGAGAGACTGATGGCAGTGAAAATATAATAAAAACGGTATCTTCTATATAATATATGAAATATAATATAACATAATAATATATGAAAATATATACGGTATCTTATTCTCTCTATATTCACTGCTGATGGTGCAAGGGACGTGCCTAACGCAAAACATTTAAAAAAGGCCTCAAAGAAGA
This sequence comes from Sogatella furcifera, assembly GCA_017141385.1. Lineage (NCBI taxonomy): Eukaryota > Metazoa > Arthropoda > Insecta > Hemiptera > Delphacidae > Sogatella > Sogatella furcifera. The sequence continues at coordinate 10,927,869 of CM029553.1, forward strand.
AAAATGTTTGCAATTTATGACATTTTGTTTTGTTTGTAATAGAGCTGTATCATATTCTCCTAATTAGCTTTATAATCTATGTCCATGATCTTCCCAGATCCTTAATGATGTATAGTCTGTCCAAACAAAGAAGATATTCTGGCAGGATGGGAAAATAACTTCAGCTCGGTTAATATTGGTTCAAAAATTACAAATTTGGTTTCAAATTATTGTAGATGAGAGTATGTCCTAGGTCCTACAATTTGGAACCAAATTTGTAATTTTTGAAACAATATTGACCGAGCTGTAGTCATTTTTCTATCCTGGCAGAATGTCTCCTTTGCTTGGACAGACTAGCTAACTGAGCCGAATTAATTTTTTTACCAACTCTTTTTTACTTCCCTTGCCCTACCTACTACCATAGGTAAGGAAAGTATTGCTTTCCAAAAAAAATTAAGGTACCCCAAATTTAGGTTTTCTATCCGTTTGAAGGTCCCCTGAGTCCAAAAAAGTTGTTTTTGGGTATTGGTCTGTGTGTGTGTGTGTATGTATGTATGTGTGTATGTCTCTATACACTATATCTCGATTCCCAATAGACCGATTGACTTGAAATTTGGAACTTGAGGCTCTTATACCATGAGGACCCGACCCGAAGAAATTAAAAAAAAAAATCATCGAAAAATGGCGGAAAAAATGGCAGATAATATGCCGGAAATGTTGTTATTCACGATTTTCTCGAAAACGGCTCTAACGATTTTTTTTAAACTCATACCCGTAATAGTCCTATATAAGCCCTATTGACTGCTATGAGTCTCGTTCCTGGCAAAATTGCAGAAGATCCGCAGAATTGTTGAGAATAATGGATTTTGCAATATTTAGATTCCTAACTAACCGATTGACTTGAAATTTGGAACTCAAGGTTCTTATACCATGAGGATCCGACACTAAGAAATTCAAAAAAATTAATCGAAAAATGGCGAATAATATGCCAAAAATAGTGATTTTCACGGTTTTCTCGAAAACGGCTCTAACGATTTTTTGAAACTCATACCCGGTATAGCCCTTTATAAGTTCTATCGACTGACATGAGTCTCGTTCCTGGCAAAATCACAGAAGATCCGCAGCATTGTTGAGAAAAATGGATTTTGCAATATTTCTATCTCGATTTTCTCAAAACTTTTTTCAAACTATTTTCTTTAAACTGACACCCTATATAGTCATTATTAAGCTCAATCAACTGGCGTATGTCCCCTTTGTGTAAGATTAGCAGGAGCACCACCCCAGACTTGAAAAGTTGAGTTGTTTGTAGGGGGATTACTCGATTAGTCGGCAATTGGAGTTTGAGCAACGCGGGCAGCGTGCTTGCCGCTCGTGTGCAAAAATTGTATCAATGCCATTCCGTCAAACTCGCAATCAAAGCAATCCTATCAGGATTTAAAGGAGACAAAAATCACATTTGGAAAAAGTATTGGTGTTTCATAATAAATTTCTGGTAAAATACCAGAGTATGATCCTTTATCGATTCCACCTCTTTGATCCGATATATTGAAATAGGTACCAAAAAATCTACTTTCATTCAAAATCCAAGTCAATTCGGCTGAAATCTAGCCAAAGCGCCGACAGGCGCGAGTCATCATGGGCTTGTGAAAATTTCAAATCGCACACACGATTAGCCGAAGCGCCGGTAGGCGCGAGGCGTCATCGGCGAGTGCTAATTTCACTGTTGGTATCGGAAGATGAGCAAGTAATAGCATAATGAAATTTGCACTCGCTGATGACTAGGTATGATAATGGATAGCTTACTTGTATAAGGCTAAGCAAATGTTAATGGCAAGGAAAGTTGTGTGAGTGTACCACACCAGATTTTTTTGTGAATCGCTGGTCTCAGTTCTGTTTCTCCTGGTCTGTGGTAATGCTTAGTACAGGTATAGTCTGTCCAAACAGAGAAGACACTCTGGCATAATGGGAAAATAACTCAAACTCGGTCAATTTTTGTTAAAAAATTATCAATTCGATCTCAAAATTGTAGAAAACAATTTGATCTACGGTACTATAAGGACCACATTATTTTTATAATTCTTGGACAAATACTGACCTAGCTGGAGTCATTTTCTCATCTTGCCAGAGGGCCTTCTTTTCTTGGACGGACTTTACGTAATTGATAGGTAGGAAGTGAGTGGTTTGACCACCAAAAAATATCACAAAACTTGAATAGATCATCAGGGGTAGTATAATTATTATAATCACACGTTCTGTTATTGTTTGTCCAAGCAGAGACGAAGACCCTCTGTCAAAATGAAAAATGACTCCAGCTCGATCAATATTGGTTCAAAAATTATTTATTTCGTCTCAAATTGTAGATCAGAATGTTTCCTATCAATAATAGACCAGATCAATAATTTTTGAACCAATATTGTCCAAGCTGGAATCATTTTCTCATCTTGCCAGAGGGTCTTCTTTGCTTGGACATAGACAGACTATGGGAAGTGATAACCAAAAAATAGCATGAAACCTGAATAACTCAGGTTGTATAATAATAATAATCACAAGTTCAGTTACTCACCAAATCTGACCACTGAGAAGTCTGATGGATCAAGATACTTGTGTTCAATTATGCGAGCAGTCATCGTACTCGAGTCGATCAGCTGACTCATCACTCTCACGCCATCGCTGTGAAGAACTTGTCTCACACCTGATTTACCCTGCAGTTCGGTCACCACTTTCAGAAAGCTCTCCTGATACACACAAAAATAAATCAAGAGTGGTCTGTAGTATAGTCTGTCTAAGCAAAGAAGACGTTCTGGTAAGAGGAAGAATGACTCCAGCTCGATCAGTATTGGTTCAAAAATGATATATTTAGTCTTGAATTGTCAATGAGAATGTTTTCCACAATTTGAAACTAAATTTATAATTTTTGAATCAATATTGACCGAGCTGAAATCATTTTTTTTCTTGCCAGAATATCTTCTTTTTTGGACAGGCTAAGGGATAAGCACCAGTAGTGGCCACTGTTTCAGCAGTGGCCACTTAATGTTTTTCTCTTTAAAACACGAATTTGATGACTTCAGATGTAGTTCTAAACCTACTAGAGACTTAGCTCATGAATTATGAAAATTAGCTTACTTGATTAATTAATTGCAACAAGCTTGAGAAATTGACTTGTCAATGAGCATAAAACATGTGGCCACTATAGATTCAGTGCCTGGCCACTATTGAATCATAGTGGCCACTTTAATCTTTAGAATCGAAATTGAGTTTCACCAAAAGTTTAATAATTCATAAGTTGAATTCGCCATTTCAAGGAATAGGTCAATCAGGAAGGGTCTGGGCTACATAATTTTTGAGTTTTGGATGAGATAGCTGATAATATGGTCTCACAATTCAGCATAAACTATAAAAATTCCTTAAACATGGCCACTACTGGTGCTTTTACCTTAGTCGGCCATTCAGAGAATAGAGAGAAAATAGAGAATAATAATGTATAAGTTGACCAATTTGCATGGAGTGAGCAGCTATTCAACGGAAAATTTTGTTGATGACAGTTGATTTTTCTTATCTTGTAGGCTACGGCTGTAAGGCTGAGGCCGCACTGCCAGTGGGTAGAGCCTGGAGGGTGGAGGGTAGTTGGTAAATCTATAGAACATACACACCATCCACAGTAATACATCGTTTGAATGGCATGACGTCATTCTGTTTTTTGAGGTTATGTTGTCCATATTTAAGAGTTTTAAGATGGTGGCTGAACACATACCATTCATACGATGTATTACTGTGGATGGTGTGTATGTTCTATAGATTTACCAACTACCCTCCACCCTCCAGGCTCTACCCACCGGCAGTGCGGCCTCAGCCTAAGGCCAAAATATCAGCCGTTTATTCAGCACCAGTGCAGAAAATGATTTGAAGTGCAATCTTTCAAAGCATGTCAAGTTGATCGAAACTGGCTACTTTCTATCAAGTGAACCAAAAATTGTTTTTTGTGTGATTGATGAGACAAGCTTACTCACAGTTCCTTTAGAACATTTGTAGACGACCGGCTCTTTCATATCGAAGTATTCATCAATTGTTCCCTCGTCCAATCTGATTTTATCTGGATTCAGATCAACTGTTATCATTGGTATGAACACATTTTTATCGTACTTTGTAGTGTCAACCTTGCACCTTGAAAATAGATTAAAATCAATATTACTTTTCAATATCAATACTGTACTGAAACGGATGAACTGAGCCTAATCGATCAAACGTAAGTGAGGTCTATGATTTGATACGGATCTTATTTTTCTGATCTTTCAATAATGCCATAAAGATAATATAATTATTATAAGAAAATTAAAATTGAGTCTGTATGTAACTCGCGGCGATTATAGCCTAATCTTGCAAGTTTGTATCTAGCCTTACTAGAAGGTACCGGTATGGTATAGTCTGTCCAAGCAAAGAAGACCCTCTGGCAAGATGGGAGAATGACTCAAGCTCGGTTAATATTGGTTCAAAAATTATCAACTTGATCTCAAATTTTAGGAAACAATTTGATCTACTATTCAGACCACATTAAAATTTATAATTCTTGAACAAATATTGACCAAGCTGAAATCATTTTCCCATCTTGCCAGACGGTCTTCTTTGCTTGGACAGACTATACCTGATAAGGATCATGGAAGCTCACATTAATAAAAAATTTTTCTACAAATTTCAATTTATTATTCATAACTCTGAGAAATGATAAATGGTTATGGTAAATCATACTTTTTACTGATTCATCATAATTATTGAGATTCAACTAGTCGAGTTGTTGTATCAATCTCTTTCCCCGGAAAATTGTTTTTTTTTATCAATAAATCACTTTTACATCTATCTACGCGTAACTTAAAGTGTGTTCTCAGATGATAGTGAATAATCAATTCTTCATATAGGGGCTGGACTTTTTAATTTTTTGATTTCAAGCCTATTCCAATAAGTACTTCTATAGTTGATTAATCATAAAATAAAAAAATAAATTTATTTTTCCTCTGTAAAAAACATTATGAAAAACAAAATTACAAAAAAAACTTGGAAATTGACTGATCACTTCTCCCAGTAGTTCACTTCTCTTCAGATCTTAGGACAACTGTATGCTATGCCGACGAAACTTCCCTCCTGGATTTTGGCAGGGATATGGGCAAAGTCCAGTCATTGATGAGTGCCTCTAGAGTGGCGGCCGCAGACCGCCATGGTTTGCTTTGAACAGTGAGAAGACTCAGGCCATTGTTTTCAGTCTTAGGAATGGCCTGCAGTATGAGTTCCCTCCAGTAAAGCTATTGGGCTTTCATCTGGATAGAAAGCTTGCTTGGGGAGAGCATATACAGAGTGTTTGCTGCAGGTGTTTTCCTGCTGAGAAGTCTGAAGAGCTGTGTTCCTGGGGCATATCTTCGTATGAGCTACCATGCGTTCTTCCACAGTGTGATGTCATATGGCATCACACTCTGGGGTGGAGCTGCTGAGGTGAGAGCCATCCTGCTGCTGCAAAAAAGGCCGCAAGAATTCTTTGTGGTGCTGGGTACCTGACCCCTTGTCGACCACTCTTTGTTGAGCAGCGAATTCTAACTGTGTTTGGCCTCTTTATTTACAAGATGGTTATTAAGGCGGTTAGAGAGTTGGGTGTCCTGCCTACCAGAGGGGAAGTGCATGAGCATAATACCCGTAATAGGGGGAGGCTTGACCTCCCATACTGCAGGCTCGGCAGAACACAGGTTGGCTCAGATTACATGCTTGGAAAGATGTTGAATAAGCTGCCTGTTGCAGCAAGGACTCTGCCAATATCAAGCCTGAGGAGAGGATTGAGGATGTTCCTTGAGGAGAATCCTTTCTATACTTCGAATGAATTTTCTGAATTTGGAAGTGTCTCTATTGAGTGCTATTTCAATTTTTAAGTGCATGTCTTGGATTTGTAAGTGCATGCTTTGCTTGTATAACATTTGTGTCTTTTTATATTTTTCTGACTTGTCTATTTGTGAGTCACCCACTGGTTGACCATATTATGGACAGAAACAATAATAATAATAATAATAATAATAATAATAATAATAATAATAATAATAATAATAATAATAATAATAATAATAATAATAATAATAATAATAATAATAATAATAATAATAATAATAATAATAATAATAATAATAATAATATTAATAAAAATAATAATAATAAAAATAATAATAAGGGGTGCACTCCTTTGAAGTTGGCTGAGAATGAATATACTCCTCTGTATGAAGTAGTGACAACTAAACAGAAGATTGAGACATGGAAGCAAAAAGAACTACATGGTGCACATGCCCAGATGCTCAGTCAAGAGTACATAGACAATTTGTGGTTGCAAAATGGGTCATTGTTCCCTGAGACAGAGGGGTTTGCCATTGCAATCCAAGATAAAGTTATTGCCACAAAGTCATATAGAAAATGCATCCTGAAAGAAAATGGCTTAGATGATAGGTGCCAAAGGTGCAGAATAGCACCTGAAACAATTGATCATGTTATTGGTGGGTGCTCTTCCCTTGTAGGAGTGGAGTATACAAAGCGCCATAATGATGTGGCAGAGATAGTTCACCAAAGAATTGCCCTACAATTTGGTTTTCTTGAGGAGGAGCGCCCCTATTACGAATACCAGCCAGCGCTTGTGCATGACAATGAAAGGGCAAAGTTGTATTGGGACAGGGCAATAAGAACAGTTCACAACATCACCGCAAATCGTCCTGATATAATGGTCATGGATAAGCAGGAGAGAATTGCCTTCCTGGTCGATGTGGCGATCCCCCTCAACCATAATATGAGGACAATGCATGCCCAGAAGATTAACAAGTACGCAGCCCTGGCTGAAGAAATGAGGGAGCTCTATCATCTGCAGAGTGTGAGAGTGGTACCGGTGGTGATTTCGAATACAGGAGTGGTTCCAAAATTCTTGAAAATATGTTTAAAAGAACTTGGTCTTGAGTACCTCATTGCAACAATTCAAAAAGCTGTGATTTTAGGCACTTGCCATATTGTTAGAAAATTTCTCTCACAGCAATAGCATGTAATATAACTTGAGTAGTTTGAGTAACTTATATTATACCTGGCATTTGCCTGTATCATTGTAACCATGTTGAATGTGAATAAATAATAATAATAATAACTAGTAAGCCCAACGGGCTGAAGAACTCGCGTGCGAGCCCTCAAAGTCAACTTACGGCTTTAATCATTCAAAAATATGAACCACAAATCCTACTAATACGATACCTAGATTTATTAAATACTGATGTATGATTCCTTTTTGTGAGCATATAGTTATGCACGGTATATTTTGATCAATCGTTTGATCATATTTTGATACATCATTATCCGCAACTCTTCTGCCGCCAATGCACCAATAAAAACGTAGGCCTACTTGTCCAAGACGACTTGACTGCAAGAATTCAGAGTAGACTTATTAAGAACTGAACATAGTTCAGTGAACAATTCTAACAAATTTACAAATATGGATGTAATAACATTCCCTCATTTTTTCTGAAAACCATACATACTATTGAAACTTCGTGTAGAGTCTATCCATTATCTAGGTATGATGAAAAGTCTTAAAATAATAGAAGGGCGAATTAGAGAAAAACTAAGGAGAATTCGGGGTTAGCCAATGATATGTTCTGTTTTCTTTCAGCTCCAAGAACACCGTGTTAGTAGTTGAGTTAGTTCTTTTTGGAACACTCTGTAGAGTCATATTGATCGCCTCTTGTTCTAAACTCAACAGAATTTGTAAATTATCAAGTGTATCAAATTGAAAACAAACATTGTAGAGATTTGTTCAAGAATGGAATTTTTTGATAGTTCAGATAAATCGTATAAATTATTAGAGATCTCCTAGCATTCTTCAAATCCCGTAGAAAAGCACGGCTGACTTATTTATTAGTCTTACTTATTAAAGCATGGAAATCAAATTAAACAACTAACTTCCTTGAACAAGAATACTTTTAAAATAACCAATGGTAAAATAATTTAAATTTGCCGCCTTTTGTCAGCTGTTCAAATAAATAGACTCCTATCACATGTTTAAACTTTGAAATCAATATTAACATATGACTTCACATGAAAAAATTTATTGATTTGAGAACATTATTATTTCTCATGATAATATTTTCAAATTTGCGGCTAATATTCAATCAGCTGTTCCTCTGTAATCAGATGGATTTTCAAAAAAAAAATTATTCAAGTTCCTTATGACATTTTCCAGCCGTGATTATTGTGTTGAAATTTGATACATGCCGGAGTATATATAGATATATTGTTGCTGAGAGCTTATCCTTTTTTGCCTGAAAAAGGATGAAGGAGTCGGTCGATTTCATTCTCCAACGAACTTGACCTGTATAAAAGTATGAAGAATATATGTTCTGAATTTGAATTTGATTTATTGAGGCGTTCGAAAGTTATTGTCGAACATACAAACAAACCAACAAACAAACGAACGAACAGACGGACAACGACTTCGGCCTTGAGTCAAAAGAAAGAACTCGCTATCGCTCATTCAATAATAATAATAATAATAATAATAATAATAATAATAATAATAATAATAATAATAATAATAATAATAATAATAATAATAATAATAATAATAATAATAATAATAATAATAATAATAATAATAATAATAATAATAATAATAATAATAATAATAATAATAATAATAATAATAATAATAATAATAATAATAATAATAGTAAATGTGATAAGTATGAACATAAACGAAAAACAATATTGTAATAATTGGGCCTATCAAAATAAACTTGAAATCTAAAAGTCCAGCCCCAGAGAATTGAATTCTCTTTCCAATGACACAAAGAAAGAGAACGTGAAATTCTGTCCATATATAACGGCGCTATCTGCTTCTAGAGATTGATAAAAATTGCATTGCTTTTATAAAAGCAATGCAATTTTTCCCATATAATTGTATACCGGACATAATTTTACCATTAGGCAGTTGGCCGTCCAGTACCATCCACCCTTAAAAACAGATTAAATCAAGTAATAATTTTTTTATAATAAATTACATAATTTCAGTCTCTTGAGTGCAAAAATATAGTTTTGGAGCCTACATTCTCAATTATACCTTTTTGACACCTAATTATTCAAGTTTCTCATCTTATACCGGGATTGCCCCGGTGGACCCTGGTTCAAGTCCCAAGCGGGGAAACAATTTTTGACCACAGCACAATCACATAAATACGGCCACCCCGTCTTTCGGAGGAGACGATAAGCCGTAGGTCCCGACTACCTAAAAAAGTAGTTGTCATCTCTCATCCATTTCATTACCCACGCACAAGCCTATGAGCTCATGTGGGCTTCACCCTCATAAACAAAAACAAAAAAACAAAACAAACCCTAACTCTAATTGACAACATCAGAGCGCTCAAGAAGCAGATGAACTCAACCAACTGTTTAGTGCCAGCCTGCCAGAGTGTCAGCTATATAATTATCACTGTGTGTAGGTGTAATTATCACATATTAGGTAGCCTACCATGACAAAGAATATTCATTCTCTTAAATATTAATATTCATTACCTTAAATATTATTACTCACTTGAATGTATCATTTACTGAACCTATTTTCTTTGTCCACGTTTGTCCGATTTCAATGGACAAGCCGACAAACTGCTGAATTCTCGTCAAATGTTTGTTGCCTGGTGTGAATACAATGTTTTCCAAAGGCTCGCTTCCCAGATTATCTTTTTGCCACTTTATGAGATCTTTGTGCCATTTCTCATGTTGCAATACCGCCTTGTTATACTTGTGTGGCAATAGAGCACTGTAAATGATGGAACAGAGCTTTAGACTAGTATAGAAACTGTGTAATATAATTATCATGTAATTAATAATATCTGATTATACATACATTAATACATTATATATTATTGGGTACATAATTATTGTACCTGGTATTTGTACTTGGTGCACTTGTACCTGGTCTACTTGTATCTACTGTACTTGTACAACTTGGTGTATAATTGTACCTGGTCTACTTGTATCTGGTCTACTTGTACAACTTGGTGTATAATTGTACCTAGTATACTAGTAACTGGTGTACTTGTACGACTTGGTGTATAATTATACCTTGTGTACTTGTACAACTTAGTGTATAAGTGTACAGTGGCGCCGACTTTGGGGGGGCAAGGCACTTTCTGCCCCCTCAATAATCACTAAGGGGGGGCAATGCGTGTATTTTGCCCCCCAAATATTCATAGATTACTAGAGAAATTTTCATCAATTTTTTGAGTATCAATTATCAATAAGTAGGCCTATTGAAAGAATATTTTTTGCCATCATCAATTCCAAATAGCTCAAATGAAACCAATTTTAAGCAATGGTCTAGCTATTTTTATTATATTCACAACTGGAAACTGGACTATATGATAGTGTGGAATGATATAGGCCTACTATTATTATTTTGAAATACTACTTCCACATTGTCCACTAACCATAGAAATAGACGATCAGTCTCCTGTTTATTATTTGCACTACCCAGCTAGGCGTCTGGGCTTAGATTGTTATAGCCGCATATGAGTCGTTAATTGCAACATTTTACAAGAACTTCATTCTTAATTAATTTTTTAATGTAAAACTCTCCCACTCTTCTTTCTTTGAAAATATAATACAGTCTAAATAAATACGAAATCAAATACAAAATCTAGATAAACATAACAAACTACACAATAATGGAACTAAGATTCGTAGCCAGAATTACTCGGTTTTCAGTTCCACTAGTGAGAGTGGTGGTTAGCACATGGCACATCTATTCGTGTTTCATGTATTTCGTGCGATTTTTTTTATATCCGTTTATTAATGTTATGAGTGGAAATTGTAAAAATTCTAATTAAAAACGAACTAGATGTATATTATGTGTAAGTTGGATGCAAATTTTCCTTCAATCTACACATCAGAATAAATTCAGTACCTTAACCATTACCTAAATTAATTTTTTTTAGATAATATTTTTTTTGTGTTCAAAATTGGAGGAGAAACTTGATTCATTTACTACCAAGAATCACGATTATAATGGCCAATTTGAATTAAATTAATGATAGGGTAATAATAATTATAGGGAATTCAAAGTAGTTGAATGGATCAGATTTCCTCTACATTACAGAATTCAGCACAAAATCACCCATTAATCTTCAGTTTGCCCCCCAATATTTTGATGAAGTCGGCGCCACTGTAAGTGTACCTGGTGTACTTGTACAACTTAGTGTATAACTTAAGTGTACCTGGTGAACTTGTACAACTTAGTGTATACGTGTACCTGGTGTACTTGTACCTGGATTACTTGCATCTGGTGTAATTGTAACTGATGTACTTGTACGACTTGATTGTGTTTGATTGTACCTGGTGTACTTTTCCCTCATGTACTCTCATTTCATTTTTCTCAATTGACATCATTACACAAATCATAATTAATAATATTATAATTATTATTTATTTATACGCTAAATAAATAAATAATAATATTATCATCATTATAACAAGGTAAGAAAAACTAGGCATAGCCTGAACTATTTATATCCTAAAGTTTCATAGATAATAAGTAACTGTACTTCTATCTGGTGTTCTTATAATCTGGTGTTATTATATATATTTCTTGGTGTACTTGAACAAAGTGTTCTTGCAAATATTATGGAGACTACTTTTGCTTGGAGTAGCTATTAGGTAGCTACTAAAGTAGCTACTAGGTCCTACTTGTATCTGGTGTATTTTTACTTTAAGACCACCGATGGCAATGGTCCAAGTTCCTCGATTGGTGAATGGTATCATTCTCTCAAAAATTATTACATATTTTCGCAATTACATAGGTACTTCAAGCAATGAAAAGAAGTAGACCCCCAGAATTGAGAAGATTAGTACACTATACCTACCTATTATCCTCAACTGAAGTACCTTCTTCAAATTTGTCAATTTTAATTTGTTGGATGTATTCAACTGTACCATCTGGAAATATGAAAGTTAGAGATAGAGCCAGACACTTTGGACTTTATTGTGGTTCTTTGAAAACAAATCATGTTAAAAAAACATTTAGCTAAAATAGTACAAGAAACCAATCAAATTAACTAACTATATAATATGTCACAAATGAAATCTCTGTTGTAAATTTGGCATTCAGCATCTATCTATAGCTTTTATCTTTTTGGCTTTCGGCCATAATCAGCATTGAGAAATATTGTGTCAGGTAAACTTGGACAACCCTCCAAGTTACCAGGCAAATCGCCAGGGGTTGCTCCTGGACGACTAGTCTCAGTCGGTTGTCGGTTGGGGTCGAGGCATGAAGGTAGGGGTTGGGCTGCTCTCCAAGCGCCCTGTTGTCATCGTTCTACTGGATGGGGGCGTGTAGAGTGCACAAAGTGCCCTCTTGGATTGCCTCGACTCTTATGACCTCTGGGATACAGGGTGTAGAGTCAGGATACAGGTTTAACAATAATTGAATGTCATTTATGTATTGCGCAATCTGTAACTGCGCGTGACGGCAGGCAGTCTGAAACCTCCAGCCCAAGTGGATTGGTGGATGATGAGTGGAAGGAATAATAATTCTAGGTTATTGAGGTATTGCGCAATCTGTAACTGCAAGTGACAGCAGGCGGTCTGAAACCTGAAGCCCAAAGTGGTTTGGATTAGCAATCTGAAACTGCTTGGAAACAAATGCAATCTGAAACTGCTAGGGATAGAGAGCAATCTGGAACTGCTCGGGATGCGCAATCTGAAACTGTTTAGAATAAATTGCAATCTGAAAGTGCTTGGGTTAAAACGCAATCTGAAACTGCTAAGGAGAGAGTGCAGTCTGAAACTGTGGGAGGAAATGCAATCAGCAACTGCGTGAGGTCAGGACGCAATCTGAAATGGCTTGGAATAAATCACAATCTGAAACTGCTTGGGTTAGAATGCAATCTGAAACTGCTAGGGAGAGAGTGCAGTCTGAAACTGCAGGAGGAAATGCAATCAGCAACTGCGTGAGGTCAGGACGCAGTCTGCAACTGCTTGGAGTAAATTGCAATCTGTAACTGCTTGGGTTGAAACGCAATCTGAAACTGCTAAGGAGAGAGTGCAGTCTGAGACTGCGGGAGGAAATGCAATCAGCAACTGCGTGAGGTCAGGACGCAATCAGAAACGGCTTGGAATAAATTGCAATCTGTAACTGCTTGGGGTACAATGTAATCTGAAACTGCTGAGGAGAGAGTGCAGTCTGAAACTGCAGGAGGAAACGCAATCAGCAACTGTGTGAGGTCAGGACGCAGTCTGAAACTGCAGGAGGAAACGCAATCAGCAACTGCATGAGGTCAGGATGCAATCTGAAACTGCTCAGGATATAATGCAATATGAAACTGCTTGAGGGAAATGCAATCCGCAACTGCTTAGGGTATGTGCAGTCTGAAACTGCGGGAGGAAGAAGGTGAGGGAAGTATGAGGTCGAGGTCAGGGTCGCAGCTTTGCTCGAAGCTGCAGTCAAGATCTGGAGTCGAGGATGAGGCCAGAGCTCAGCGCTTGGAGTCCTAGTCCAGGCTCTAGTAGAGGTCAAAGCTTGTAGTCCAGAAGATGTGTCCTCTGCAAAGCTCTCCGACGTTCTGACGCTGCAGCGCTCGAGAGCGCCCTTATATAGAAACTGCTGGTGGTGGGGGTAGGGATCCTAGGTTGCGCGACCCCCTCGAGCTCGGAGTATGGCCGGTACTGGGGTTGGAGCAACCAGCTCGAGCTCAGGGTACGGTCGGTACCGGAGTCAGAAGTTAGAGGTCGGGGATAGGTACCCTCCCCTTGTCAGTACAAATTGTAATCAACTCAAACTAATTTATTCATGGTCTAGTATGAATAATTAACTAATTATGTTCATACTGAAATAAATATTTATGTAATAATAATTGTAATTATGAATTCATATTTATGTATGTGAATCCAGTACTTGTGACTTGTCTCTCTCCTTCCAGAAGACATATAATTCAGTCAGATCATAATAATAATAACATTACTATTTATTCGTTATTCTCACGATGTAATTAAATTGAATGAATTTGCATACACTCTTTCCATTCTCTAAACATTCTTTTCCAAACAAACAATATTCTGTCTGAATATTAGAATAATGAGAAATTAAAGCTCATGAATACTAGTCACAAATTCACTTTGTGACAATTGAAACAGTCAAAATTGTAGGCAATACAAAAATATAGGCGTATTATCATCATATAGAAGGTTCTGGTAGCTTTTGAAATAATAGTTTGGGTGGCTCGTTGGAGGATAGTGATAAAGCGCCGGTCTGATAACCAGGTGGACCCTGGTTCAAGTCCCAAGCGGGGAACAATATTTGACCACAGCACAATCACATAAATACGACCAACCCGTCTTTCGGAGGAGACGATAAGCCGTCGGTCCTGACTACCTAAAAAAGGAGTCGTCATATATCATCCATCTCATTTCCCACGCACAAGCCTATAAGCTCATGTGGGCTTTACCATCATAAAACAAACAAACAAATTGTAGAAAAGCAGTTCACTATCTCCCAACAGTCAGTTTTGGAAAGTAAAACTAGTCCAAGCAGAGAAGACTCCAGCTCGGTCAATATTGGATTAAAAATTATAAATTTGGTCTAAAATTGTAGGAAACATCCGGCTCTACAATTAATAATTTTTGAACCAACATTGATCGAGCTAGAGTGATTTTCCCATCTTGCCAGAATGCCTTCTTTGCTTGAACAGACTATACTATTGATGATTGGGAAGGATAATTATATTGAGAAAAAATTAAAGGCATTATTAGAATAATGTAGCCATTGTGTGGAATAGTATGAAATATAGAGAAACTTGATCACACAAAAATAAACTTTGATTGTATTCACATTATATTTGTTATCGTTATATTATTTGACTGTTTTAGAATAAAGTGGAACCTTAATTATTTGAAATGCACTCGTTATCCATCATAATTCAAGTTTCAACTATATAAAATCAACTCTTCAACTATGTGCAACGTTGTGATGAATGCATGTGATATTAGGAATCTTACCAAACTTCAAAATTTCGTTTGTTTTTGGGTCCAAATACTTTACTTCCCTCAGTGTTATACTGCCATCAGTCTTGTTCCTCCAAATAGTCACTCCATCAGTATGGAGAATCTCTGCTATATCATGTTTTGCCTCGACCAGGATTTTATTCACGACCCTAATGATACTCCCATACTGGAAAACAACATGGTTTTTCGATGAAGAAGTTTCATTAATAATAAAAAATTCATTAATAAATTTTCAGAGATTCAGATATGCTGTACAAAAGCTATAATAATAAAGGGGTGTTCAAGTCAAAAAAAGGCTTCCTTAATAATTACTAGTTAATTTCACTCTTCATGTGACGAACTGCTGCTGGTAAATATTCGAATTCAAAATCAATTTATTGTCTAAATAATAACAGAACAATATTGGATAACAGATTATTAAATAAATTGTAATCGTGGGCTATTCGGGGTGTGATGAAACACTTAACTCTCTAACTAAATCATGTCGATGTCTCATTTAATCTATTCTATAATTATAGTCCAGTCAATGAGTGTTTTTTAGAGGAAAAAAAACATATGAGGCTAATTTTTCCCCCATCGATTACTATCATATAGACAAGTGTTCTGCCAAAAGTCCCCACCCCTACCCCTCTTGCTTCTCCCCAGCACCCCCTCAAAGTTTCCATTTTTAGGGATTTTTCTATTGAATTTATCTCAGCAACCATTGAAGATATAAAACCAATTTTTCTCTCATTATTCAGAGAATGAAATTCTCTTCATTTCATGTTATTACCATTCCAATCTAGCTCCTGTGGTTCAAGAGTTATAAATGAAAAATGAGAGAAACTCCTAAATTTATGCCTGAAAACTCCATTATTTTCAAAATAAAAGTTTACAGGTTCGTTCTACTGGAAAATGTCTCATATAAAACTTGTAGAACTTTCCAAGACCTACATTTTTAATGCTAGGAACATATATTTCGCCCAAATGTAAGGGGGGAAAAAGTCCGTTAATATGCGATAAATACCCCCTGGCGTGCCAAATAACACGAATTGAGGAAAATTCATACGGAAATAATACATTTGGAAAGAAACATATAAAGCTGATTTTTTCCACATCGATAACTAGCATATCGGCAAGTGTTGTGCCAAAAGTCCCCACCCCTACCCCTCTTGCTTCACCCCCAGCAGCCCCCCAAAGTTTCCATTTGTATGGTTTTCTTATATTGCATGTATCTCAGTAACAATTAAAGATAGGAAAACGGAATTTCTCTCATTATTCAGAAAATTTAATTCTCTTCAATTTATGTCTTCACCATTTCACTCTAGCTCCTGTGGTTCAGGAGTTATACATGACAGAATGGAGGAAGCCCACAGATTTATGCCTCAAAATTTCATTCTTCTCGTAATAAAAAGTCACAGGATTGTTCTACTAAACATGTCTTATTCAGAGCTTGTAGAACTTTTCAAGACCTAGATTTTGAGTATAAGACACATATATTTTGTTGAAATTCAACGTGAGTAAATGTCCGTTGAAATACGATAAGCACGATCTCGGAAGCGCTCGGCGGCTGGCCAGAAATAGTCTGTCGAAGCAAAGAAGATATTCTGGGAAAATGGAAAAATGTCTACAGCTCAGTCAATATTGTTCGAAAAATGATGAATTTAGTCTCGAATTGTGGAAAACATTTTGCTACAACATTTGATACGAAAGGGTAGGGGTGGGGACTTTTGGCAGAACACTTGTCTATATGATAGTAATCGATGGGGGGAAAATTAGCCTCATATGTTTTATTTCCCCTAACGGGTATATTTTTGCACTCATTGACTGGACTAATAGTCTGTCCAAGCAAAGAAGACCCTCTGGCAAGATGGGAAAATGACTCCAGCTCGGTCAATATTGGTTCAAAAATTATTGATTTGGTCTCAAATTATAGATTAGAATGTTTTCTACAATTGAGATCAAATTTATTTTCTCATCTTGCCAGAGGGTCTTCTTTGCTTGGACAGACTATACCTAATAAGAATCATGGAAGCTCACATTAATAACAACATTTTTCTACAAATTTGAATGTTATTATTCATATTAACTCATATCAGAAGAATAAATATTCTCATTTCAATATTTAAATGAATTTTAATCATGAATTTGTAACCCCACTAAGTCTTATTAAAAATTGTAAACACCTGGAGAATTTGTCAATCTATTTGTTAACTATTTCAACTACTGCTATTATTTACTTGCACTGGCGGCTTGTGTCCACGAAACAGGTGAAGTGCCGTACAGTAAAAGATTCGGGCACTTCACCTGTTTCGAGTGCACGAGCCGCCAGTGATTTACTGAGCTATGTGAATAGGCCTACATTTGAATTTGAATAAAATGCTCCCATGATCCAAATTTTAGGGACTCGGTCGTTCGATCTTAATAGGAGAGCTAGTGAACAAAAATACTGTACTATTGACTAAATTTGACTAATTTTTTTGAAGACTAGTAAAGAGTGACTAGCACTGTAAGTGATTGCCACTCACTATGGCTCCTCAATTAGGGCTCCTAAATAAACATAACACTTTCACCTTGACACTGAACAGAATGAATTTTGAATTGAAAAATAATTTTGATCCTCACAGATTCTGTATCTACTGCTAGTTTTACCTGCGAGTTTTCACAACTGGTTGCATTTTTTGTTAGAAATCTGAAAGCTGCATCTAGCTCGGTTGTGCTCATTTTCTTCCTGATCCAAAATCTATTCACAAGTTTTCGCGTGTAAACATCCGGTAAGTAAGTTTCATGCCATTTTACATCACTCGTTGAATCACACCTAGATTGAGAAGCACAAAATATTTTCATTTTTAAAAGTAGATGTACTTTTTTATTGCGTATGTTGCCCACATAAGCATTTAAGCTTTTTAGCTTATGTGTAGGTGATGAATAATGAGTGCAAAGGTGATTGATGAGGTGAAATACAGCCATGCCTACTACTGGGTCTCAAACCCTGACCAGGCAGCGCTAGCGGACTGAAGGTTGTGACGCCGGGCCGGCAAATTTGTTGATTGATTTATTATAAAATTATCAATATTTTCAAGGGTCACCTAGTTCCAATATTGATGAGGAATTTCTATACAAATATAAAATTAGGAATTGCAAATGCGACCGCTTGTGAGTTGGGTGGATCATGAGTTGGATAGGTACAAACATTCCTTAGACAAAGTAGGCCTATATACTCGTAGTTACAGTGACTATCTTATATAGTCACTGTAACGTAGTGTGTGTTCCCCTAGAGGCGTTCACAGGCGAGTCGTGTGCCTTTATGGCCCTTTTGCCTTCTTCTCTAGGGGTGTTGGTGCAGTAAGGTTGCCTAAGGCTTGTGGCTTGCACCCACGTGGCCTGTCGTACTCCCATGCATCGGCTTCGGCGGAAGTTTTGGTTCAAGTGAGATGTTGGGTGACTCCCTTGGTCGGTCTTGCGTCAAGAGTCGGAGCTGTTTGCGGTGCCGTCCGGGAGCTCCTCTCTTACCTATTGAACAGGATTTCATCTTCTTTCCAAAACGCGTGCTCTGGTTCCTTCTGCCCTCTTTCCTTGGGGAGGGTGGACACTAGGAATGACTGTCCCGCACCTGGCTGGAGTATTTTTCAAGCCTCTTGACAGCTGTGGGAGGACGTCCAGGAAGAAGGGGGTGTCGCTGATTTAGACACGCACCTCTGGAAGCCCACGTGCCACCAGAAGAGAGTTAGGTTGTTACCCTGGCCCAAGCCTCTCATTGAAGCTGGCCAGGCGAGGTGGCAGTGGTTAGCCATAGGGGGAATCAAGGCAATGTTCGGTGGTCTGCCACCATAACAAGGTTGGAAATCAAGGTGAGTTCTGGGCCTGCCTCCATAACTGGCTTAGTTTCAGGGGAATACAGGTAGGAACTACACGTTCCGCCTTTGTCCCTAGGGGGAATCAAGGCGAGTCCCTATGGCATGCCTCTGTAACTGTGGTGCTAGCTCCACCTGTAGCAATGCTCTGGCATGTTACGCAGATACAGAGGGCTCTGGGCAGGTCGGCCGATAGCAGTTACTCATGTACTTGTAGTGTACCCAATAATAAAAAATTGTCAGATGGTGAATAAATTTCATTGTTGAAATTTGAATGATGTTTCCTAATATCCCAATAAACAGCTGGAACTGTAGATAAATTGTAGATTGAATTATAAAGATAAATAACAATAGGGCACAATACATCATGCCCCCAATGCATCATCAGCTAGATGATTATCTCAATGTGTTGAGTGAGTTTGGAATGAGAATGGGCATAAAAAGTGCAACAAGAGAAAACATGGAATCAATAACATGCATTGATCATATAATTGTCAGTAATTTAAGGAATCCTTTAAAAACTATTGTGTTTCAAACAGCCATCACCGACCATTATATAACTATTATAACTATTATTGCGATTAAGCATAACTATGAGCTCAATGATCAAGTTAGAATGAATAATAGAATAGGAAAATCAGTATATATGGAAGGTTTGAAAAATGATATTGCTGTAGAGAAATGGGAATCTGTATTCAATAGTGATGGAACCAATGTTGCATATGAAAATTTTATTGAAATATTGCAAAATCTTATAATGATAACTAGGGGTCTAATCAGAGCAATTCGTACAAGAGATTCACTTAATAGAAGGAGAAAAATAAACAATAATGATCTTGAATTAGCTGAGCATTATCGTCGATATAGGAATTGCCTGAATTTATTGATTGAAAGAACTAAAATAGAATACTTCAAGCAGAAAATCGATGATGCAGGGAATGATCTTAAGAAAACATGGTCAACAATTAGAGAAGCAACTGATACAATACAAAAGAAAAAACCTGAAATTGATAGAATTGATATACATGGGAACATCATTTCAATAAGAGATAACTCCAATGATGTGCTAGAGTTTACAAACAATCATTTTGCATCTGTTGGGAGGAAGATGGCTGAGTCTATAATGGAAAGTTTGAATAAAACTCTACCAGAAATTGTTAATAGTTGCATTTCTGCTAATAGATCGGCCATTTCAATGTTTCTGACGCCAGTTGATGAACATGAACTTCTGTCTATAATCGGCACACTCCATATATCAAGTTCACCAGGTCTTGATAGAATTGATAATAAAATAGTTAAAATAATTAAGAACTACATTACAAAACCTCTAATGTTTATATTCAATATGAGCTTTGAACAAGGAACTTTTCCAAGTATGATGAAGAAAGAACTTTAAAACTCAGGGCTGTTTAAAATAATTGAAAATAAATAAAAATCAAACACCCTTTTTTGAAAACTTTAAAATCATAAAACACACATTTTTAACTATTTTTATCCACATTGAGAATGGGCTTAGCTCCCGAAACATGTATGTGTGTTTTATAATTTTAAAGTTTTCAAAAAAGGGTGTTTGATTTTTATTTATTTTCAATGATGAAGAAAGTATGTGTTAGGCCCCTGTTCAAGAGTGGTGATAGGATAGTTATTGGTAATTATAGGCCTATTTCGTTGGTAAGTAATATTTTAAAAATTCTGGAGAAACTCATGAAAAAGCGATTAATTGATTTTTTGGAACAAAATGAGCTCTTATCTTCTAATCAGTATGGGTTTTGAGTTGGTAGAAGTACAGAGGATGCAATTTTCAGGCTGTCAAAGTTTGTAACCGATAGTCTAGACAGTAATAAGAAGTGTCTAGCAGTCTTTCTTGATCTAGCAAAAGCATTTGACTCCGTTTCACACGAGTTGCTGTGTAAGAAGCTTGAGAGTATTGGAATCAGGGGTATAGTACTTGAATGGTTCAAGTCCTACCTTCATGAACGAGCACAAAGTGTAAAGATTGGTGATAAAATCAGCCAAGAAACAACTGTTGAATATGGAGTACCACAGGGAACAGTACTGGGACCTATTCTATATTTAGTATTTGCAAATGAATTGTGCTCTCTAGATATAAAAGGAGAGATGGTAGCCTTTGCTGATGATACAGCCATAATGTTTCAGGAAGAAGATTGGAACTGTTTGTTTAATTTGGCAGAGTCGCACATGCGTCAAGTCATGCTTTGGTTGAATAAAAATCTACTCACACTAAACATTGAAAAAACTAAATTTTTGGCTTTCTCACTGACAAACGTACAAAAACCTCAGCAAGATACTCTTAAACTACACAATTGCACACAGACTATATTGCCCTGCAACTGTCCTATCATTGATAGAGTAGATCAAATTAAATATCTAGGAATAGTAGTTGATGACCTTTTTCGTTGGGACAAACATATATCATATATTGTCACTAAACTAAGGAAACTTGTTTATATATTTGTGAAACTACGTCAGATCTTGCCTGCCCATAAACTGAGAACAATTTATTATGCACTGGTTGAATCAATTATTAGGTATGGAATACTTGTATGGGGAGGTACATACCACAATCATGTAGATCCGCTTATAAAAGTTCAGAAGCTTTTATTAAAAATAATCTGTTATAGACCCAGACTTTACCCAACCGAGCAGTTATTTAAAGAGTATAAAGTTCCAAGTGTGCGACAACTATACATATATACAGTTCTCACTTTCATCAAAACAAATCCGCATTTAACACGCAACGTAGATCATGCACACAATACAAGATCTAGGGATAGAGACCTGTACATAGTTAGAAGAAACACAACTTTTGGTCAAAAGTCTGCCCTATACATAGGATGCAAAATCTTCAATTTATTGCCTGCTGAAATAATTGGAATGGGCATCCTAAAGTTCAAGAAAAGTACAAAATCCATGTTAATTAGCATTGGGAATAATGATAGCAAGCAATTATTATGTATTGGTTAATTTAAAAAGTTGTAAATAAAGTTAAATAATTTTTATTATCATGAAATGTTCAACAAATATTTCGATACAGCTTGTTGAAATTTTATTTTATCAATTTCCAAATAATCATGAAATAGTGAAATATATATATATATATATATATATATATATATATATATATATATATATATATATATATATATATATATATATATATATATATATCATATATTTGTAAGGTACTAACATTATACTTATTTTCATCAAATAACCGAAATTTAAAAAAATATATATATATACACTAGAAGAATATTTAAGTAAAGTAGAATATTTGATTTATATTGTATACTAGACAAAATGCATCCCAACACATAGACTCTATAGTGGGATGCTTCATGATAGTTTAGAAAAGTAGTATTAGTATAGTATTATAACTTCACATATTGTAATATTAGTTTTATATGTTTAATAAATACCTCTGGACATGGGTGACATGACAGAGAAACAATTAAATCAATTAATACAAGGGCACTGGCAATTCATTCTAACAGAATGGGAGGGGGAAAAGGAGAGTGAGGAGGAAAGACTATTTCAATGTAGTAACATTTTTGCAGTACCATACTCTGTGTGCACCTAGTGTTTGAAGAGTAGCCTATTAATAATAATATTTATAACAAACAATTTTGTGTTATAATATCTATACTCTACTTAGTTTGTATTTTTCAACATTTTCTGTGACCCAGTCTCTCCTAGAAAGTAAAATCAGTCACCAGGACTTATTCACCTTACCAAAGAGTAGCTACAGACTACTGGGGAGGAGGTAAAATGCTCGAGGACCAGGAAAAGGATCCTGATTTGAAACACCTGTGAGCTTGGAAGCGTTCTACTCAAGGAGAACCTAGCTGGCAGGAAGTAGCGCCATTGTCACCACATTTTAAGACCCTCTGGGCACAATGGGAGTCAATTATTGAAGATGGGGAAATTTTGAAGAGGGTGGTGGAGAATGCTGCTGGTGATCAGAAAAGACTGCAAATCATTGTCCCAAGGAAAAGAGTTCCTGAAGCATTAAAACAGCTACATGATGGAGTCTCTGGTGGGCATTTTGGAGTGCATAAGACCCTGGAAAAGGTACGGGAGAGGTTCTACTGGCCAAATTCAAAAGAGGATGTACAGAACTGGTGCTGGAATTGTGCAGTATGTGCATCTGCCAATGGCCCTATGCCTAGAAAGAGAGCCTCTATGCAAAAATACAATGTGGGTGCTCCATTGGAACACATAGCCATTGACATAGCTGGACCATTCCCAATTACTAATGGTGGGAATAAATAACTTACATCCTGGTTGCTATGGATTATTACTTTAGCAAATGGGTAGAAGCCTATGCCTTGCCAAATAAAGAGGCAGTTACTGTAGCTGATGTATTGGTGAAGGAGTTCTTCAGTTGTTTTGGCATACCATAGGGGTTACATTCAGATCAAGGAAGAAACTTTGAATCTGCTGTGTTTTTCTTGGATTTGTGAAGTATTGGGAATTAACAAGACTAGGACAACACCACTGCACCCCCAATCTGATGGAATGGTTAAGTGGATGAACAGGACTAATAAATACCTATCAAAGGTGGTATCCGCAGATATCATTGGGACTGGGATCAACACCTGCACTTCTTCCTGATGGCATACCAAAGCGCAGTCAATGAGACTACAAGGATGACTCTAGCAAGAATAGTGTTTGGGCAAGATTTGCAACTACCCTGTGATTTGGAGTGTGGATGCAAACCTGGAGAGGACTTGACCAGCAAGCTCAAGAAGCAGATGAATGAGATTCATGCAACCATCCGCACCAACATCCAGGAAACCAGTGACATGATGAAGCAGAGCTATGGCATCAAGGCCAACCATGGAGGATATCAGTCTGGTGACATGGTATGGTTGTACAATCCTCAACCACATCATGGATACTCTCCCAACTTGCAAACCTCCTGGGATGGACCTTATGAAGTGGTCACAAGGATCAATGATGTGGTCTACAGGATCAAGAAACCAAAAGGTACTCCACGCTACACAAGTGGATCCATTGGTGCCAGCTTTTACTATTTGTACTTCTAGGATAGATCTGGACTGTTCTAGGACAGAACAGTTTTAAGGAGGGGGCAGTGTTACAGAATTCAACAGTGTCTGATGGCCTTGAGACGGTTATACACCAAGTGATGGACATGCGGGGATAGGAGGCTTTGTGTAAAAACATTGCTTTGTTATATTAACAGGCAATTATCTCAAACCCTCTTGAAGTCAATATACCAGCATTTTCTAGCACTCTCTTGTTACACCTCAAGCCTTCTGTCATGTTCAAAGCCTTTATATAAGTATGAGAATGTTTGCATAGTCAGTCAGTCTTACTTGAGCGCTTAAACAAGTTGTGTCAGTTGTATTGTGTGACAGACAAGCCAGACGTTGTATATAGACACTCTATAGTGATATTCATTTTGTTTATTAGTCAGTTTGTATTTCTTCTTAGTGTAACTTGCGTGATATAGACAGTTCTCATTTCTTATTCAGTACAGTATTAATTTTAGTGTCCTTTTGTATTGTGAAACGTTATAAACTCTTGTGCTATCTTCTGTTCTGTTATAGTTTATCTTTTTCCAGTGTGTCATAGCAGTATAATTAATAAAGCTAATCAGTATAAATTGTCTCAAGGCTTTTATTATAGTGGAAACCCATAACAATACTTTATAATAAAATACTAAGTAAAAAGTAAAATGGAGCTGAATTGTTGACAATTGAAATACTCCATGAAAATATCACTGCATTCAGGATTTAGAATTTATCAAATGTCTGTATTTGTATTATTGTTCCACTATCTTGTTTTTTTTATTTGTTCACTCCCTTATCGGTCTGATTCATTAATTTTTTTTCACTCACTTTATGTTGTGATGACTATCCGCAAATACTCTTTGCCATTGGCTTCCAAATTCCATAAAAATTAGACCATCTTTAATTTTTCTGTGGTGTATCAATTGCTTCCCCAGAATATACTCTACTTCTCTATTTTTTTTCGGCGAGCTGTTGGAGGAAAAGAAAAGAATCCATATGAAAATTGTAATTATATAAAAGCAATATAATAAAGCATATATGTATAGCAAAGTTTTTGGTACCAATATCCAATATGTCATTGCTTTAATGTCATAATAGATTATTTCCACTGTATTTACTTGTATACTTTGTTTACTTTGAATCTATTACTCATATTTACTCATTTACTTTGGGTTTGTTTGTCAATGGCGCAACAGCCCTACAAAGGGCCTACTAGCTGGTTGCCAGTTACCCAGTTTCATATTCACTAAACTATACAGTCCATCCAAGCAAAGAAGACACTCCGGCAAGACGGGAAAACGACCCCAGCCCGGCCAATACCGGCCCAAAAGCCATAAATTCTCAAAAGAACCCACAGCCCCCAAACCAACACCGGCCGAGCCGAAGCCACCCCCTCCCCCGCCAGAATGCCCTCCAAGCCTGGACAGAAAATACAGCAGGCAAATAATAATAATAATAATAATAATAATAATAATAATAATTATAGTATAATAATATTTATTATAGCAGGCAAATAATCATCAACCAGGATAGAGGTAACGTGTGGTTAGCACGTTGGTCCTCTCAACCATAAGCCAGTCTTCACAACCAAGTGAAGATGCAGAACACCTCTGAATAACATGCAGTTAATCAGGTAGAGTGTAATGCAACAATTACTATTCCTCCAGAAACAGGAAACGACTGACTGTCTTCACTAACGACAGCTAATCTCCCAAAAGAGGGATTTACTTTGGGTAATAGATAATAAATAAAAACACTATTGCTAATAGATAATAAATAGTAGGCTAACCACATCTACTAATAAATTATAATAGACTTGACGAATATTTAATGAGAAGTCAAAATGTTGAATTTTTACTTCAAATTTAGAGCAAGGAAATTCAAATGGCTAAAGTAACTTTATTGTAGACAAAATATTTCTTAGTGGAGAAATATATTGAGGTTAAGAGATGTTGAAAATAAAATATTGTTACCAGTACTCACTCAATCTTATTTTCAGGCTCATCCATTCCCCAAAAAATTATTGAACCATCTGAAATATGAGAGAAATATTTACAAATAAAGAGTAGAAACCTGTGCTAGATTTGCTACACAGTCCCAGAAAGATGAATGAATAAATTATCTATGCGAAGTATAGCCTATTCTATAGTATTTCCAGATTTTTTTCAGAAATTCAGTTACTAGGAAAAAAGCCCTGGCTGATGGTATTTGTAAATAGATAACAATTTCTCAATTGAAAAAATCAAAACTAATACTTCAATTCTGAAGTTATTGTTGAAATCTTCAATTTTAAAATTATCATTTCTCTATTAAAATTCACTAGAATTTGGAGCTAACCTTGTATATCCTACTAGAAGACACCTATATAAGGTATCACGAGCATACCTAACCTCTATTTTGAACCAAAATTGGGATGAAGAGACGTTTTGGACATTGTCTGTGTTTCAATCCTGTTGTATTTTAATCTCGTTAATAAATAAATAAATAAATGATGCGATGTGAATTATATACTTTTTTATTCAAATTTATTTAATTTTCGCGTTCATATTTACCCATTTTTGTTGAATAATTATTATCTTTTCAGCTCGTGACATTTATGCTATTAAAATGGAAAATAATAATAATACATAAAATTAATAATACAATTAAAAATATACACCAAAAAGTGATATTTATTCCTAAATAGGGTTGGACTTACTATATTATTAAATTGCAATCTAGAATCTAAGATGGAATGTTTTGTAATCATCTATATGAATAAGGGATCTAATATTAGATGAATCTAATAGATGAATTAGATGAATCTAATCTAATGCTACGCACTGTGAAAGGGGAAATTGGTTACCCTAATGGTGGCTCCACACGCTCTCAGGTGAGTGGCCAATCCGAGCGGCCAGTCAAGCGGCTCAGAGCTCGTTTACCATCCACACACGTCGCGAGTGCCACACGAGTGCCAGCGCCATTTGACAGCGCAAGGGAGCGCTGAGGCAAGCGCCGGCTGCCACCAATTCTTCCTGATTTTTGAAATTGTAGACCTTACTGTTGCTCAAGCATACGCTGCTTTTTCTTACTAAAATTTGTGTTGAGGGTTGATTTCAGCAATCACTTCTATTATAATCTTTAAGTTTGAACCTCAAGTTCAGTCCTTAATTTTAAGTGTTGATTTCTCCTATAAAATTGAGCTACTTCTAGTTCAAACCATCACCTAGTCCAATTGAAAGTTGAAACACATCATGATAAATGTGGCCATACACTTACAGCTGATAGTTTAAACTGAAATTTCAGATGGACTTTTTTGAAAAAACCGACCCTAGATAGTAAATGATTGTCTCAAAATTTCCAATTCTTATCTTATAAGAACTCAATTATGAGCTCATCTGAAATTTCAGTTTAAACCATCAGCTGTAACTGTATGGCCACATTTATTAAGATGTGTTTCAACTTTCAATTGGACTAGGTGATGGTTTAAACAAGAATTATCTCAATTTCTTGGAGAAACCAACACTTAAGATTAAGGACTGAACTTGAGGTTTAAATATGATGATTATAATAGAAAGGGGCGAACCCAGGGTGGGGATTTAGGGGATATACCCCCCCTCCCGAAATTGGGACCTTTCCTACACTAAATAGAATTCTCTTTGAAGGAGTTGAAAATTTTTTGATAACAACTTCAAAAAATATAGTTTTATGGTGCTTTTTTGAAAAAGAATTTTCCTCTTACTTTTCAAAGGGGGAATCCCTTTGGAGAAGAAAATGGAACAAAACTGAAACCAAGCATCACAAGCCCAAATATTTCATTTCTTGTTTGAATGAATGCAACAAGAATATTTTCCCTAATAAAATGTTGAAAATTGTTGCAACATGTTCAATTCAACAATTTTCTCAATTTACAACAGACCAATAGCTTGTGTTAAAATCAGTTACTCTACAATAATTTATAAATAAATTTTTCATTATTAAACTATTTTTCAACAATTAATCAACAATTTGATCAATAATATTTGATCAAAAATTTGATCAACAATATTGTTGATCGAATTGTTGATCAAATATTATTCATCGAGTTTTTGATCAAATTTAATTGATCAAATATTATTCATCAAATTGTTGATCAAATATAGTTGATCAAATTGTTGATCAAATAATGTTGATTGAATTGTTGATCAAATATTGTTGATCAAATTGTTGATCAAATATTGTTGATCGAATATGGTTGATCAAATTGTTGATCAAATATAGTTGAAAATTGTTGATCAAATATTGCTGATCATATTTTTGATCAAATAATGTTGATCAAATTGTTGATTGAATATTGTTGATCAAATTGTTGATCAAATATTGTTGATCAAATATGGTTGATCAAATTGTTGATTGGATTGTTGATCAAATATAGTTGATCAAATTGTTGATCAAATATTGCTGATCATATTTTTGATCAAATAATGTTGATCAAATTATTGATCAAATATTGTTGATCAAATTGTTGATTGTATTGTTGATCAAATATAGTTGATTGGATTGTTGATCAAATATGGTTGATTAAATTGTTGATCAGATTGTTGATCAAATATAGTTGAAAATTGTTGATCAAATATTGCTGATCATATTTTTGATCAAATAATGTTGATCAAATTGTTGATTGAATATTGTTGATCAAATTGTTGATCAAATATTGTTGATCAAATCTGGTTGATCAAATTGTTGATTGGATTGTTGATCAAATATAGTTGATTGGATTGTTGATCAAATATTTCTGATCATATTTTTGATCAAATAATGTTGATTGGATTGTTGATCAAATATTGTTGATCAAATTGTTGATTGTATTGTTGATCAAATATAGTTGATTGGATTGTTGATCAAATCTGGTTGATCAAATTGTTGATTGGATTGTTGATCAAATATAGTTGATTGGATTGTTGATCAAATATTTCTGATCATATTTTTGATCAAATAATGTTGATTGGATTGTTGATCAAATATTGTTGAGCAAATTGTTGATCAAATATTGTTGATCAAATTGTTGATCAAATATAGTTGATCAAATTGTTGATCAAATATTGCTGATCATATTTTTGATCAAATAATGTTGATCAGATTGTTGATCAAATATTGTTTATCAAATATGGTTGATCAAATTGTTGATCAAAAATTATTGATTGGATTGTTGATCAAATTGTTGTTCAATATTGTTGATCAACAATTCGACCAGGATTGTTGATCAAATTGTTGTTCAATATTGTTGATCAACAATATTTGATCAAAAATTCGACCAACAATATTTGATCAGCAATTCTATCAACAATATTTGATCAAACATTTGATCAACAATATTTGATTAAGAATTTGATCAACTATACTTGATCAACAATACTTCAATATAATATAACAACTGAAAGAGACCAAAAGCTCTTGTTATAATCAATACATCTACAATAATAATTGGTAAAATATCTTTAGTATTACTATGTACTATCCTTACAGAAAGAAAACATATTTAGATGGTAAATTTATTTATTCAACTTAGTTTACTTGGTCAAAAGATATTTTAGAGTAAAGATTATAGATAAATAATAAAATTAATAAGATATTCTCACAAGATGAATTTATTGCTATTGCATTGATAAATTCTATTCAGTGGATCATAAATCGCCAAACAAACTAAACAATATAAAAGAAAATGAGACTCTGTTGAAATAAAAACATCAACAATAGTGGCATAGAAGGTCACGTGACTAGGGACGATCGAGAGCGAGCGTGTGGATGGTAGATTTTGCATCGACTCGCCTGGCGCTCGCCTCCCTTGATCTTTGGCACAGAGAAGAAATTTTTCTTCTCTGTGTCTTTGGTCAGAGTCCAACAAAATAGCGAGCGCCGGCCAGTCGAGCAAAGCGGAGGCGATCGCAGGCGAGCGGACCATCCACACGCTCGCGCTCGCCTGATATCGCCTACTCTCGGCCAGTGTGTGGAGCCGGGATGAGCTCATGTCACTAGTAGAATCTTGCAAACTTTAGTAGCATATAAAAAAGCAGAAAAGACCCTCTGGGGAGATGAGAAAATGACTACAGCTCGGTTAATATTGGTTCATAATATATTGATTTGGTCTCAAATTGTAGATCAGAATGTTTCCTACGATTGAGACAAAATCAATAATTTTTGAACCAATATTGACTGAGCTGGAGTCATTTTCTCATCTTACCAGAGAGTCTTATTCTCTTGGACAGATTATATCCGTGGTGCTAATCCATTCTGCAGGATAGAGAGGGAATGATAGAAGGAAAAAAGAGACAATAAGATAAAATACAGACTCACCAAATTTTGTAATACTACCATCACTTGGATCAATGAACTTTATCTCCTCAATGACTGATTCACTCTTAATTACTGTAACTCCATCATAATGTATTACTGCGGACATATCTGTCATATCAACTTTCAGCCTATTCACCACTCTGATCAATTTCACATCACTCACTTTCCCATTCTGAAATCGAATACAGTGAACAGTTTACAATCATACCAGGTTGGTAAGCAGTTTTTAGTTATTTATTCATTTATTTATCTATTTGCAAAAACACATTGGTAAGAAAGAACAGGCATTCAAAACACACAATTTTCATTAAAATGTAGTCCAAAATTTGAGGTCCAAATCTATTTTTCTTTTTTATAGAACAAATATCATATTTAAAACAGAGACTGTTTAACTGAGTTCATTGATCCATTCTACCTTTAAGAAGGAAATTATACCTTCAAGAAAGATTTTGTGCCTTCTACAAGGTTCATGCATTTACTAGTATCTCCATTGGTGTTAAGCGCTTTATAAGGCCCGCCACTCACGCTACAATCGGTCGCAGCAATTTGGTCTTTGAAGATCGATCGAAATTGGCTTTGAGATTTGGTCGCATCTGCAATCTCCCCACTCACGTAGCGATCGGTCTCTCGATCAAGAGAGATCAAGTGGCTCTCTCTTACGGCAAAAATTGAAATCACAGGCTGATTCCTTGGGTGGGTGAGTCACGTGGTGACTAAAAATAAGGTGGTGGGGGAAGAAATCTGTCAGAAGATCTGCAGATCACGCCACTCACGTGGCGATTTGTCTGCGCAGATCAAGATCCACAGATCAGATCTCACTCTTGTTTCAAGTGAGATCGATCGAGAGATCTGAGAGATCGAGAGATCTGATTTTGATCTTGAGATTACCCCATTCACGTAGCGATCGGTCGTTGAACCAATTTCGATCGGTCGCCGGCGATCAAATCGCTGCGATCGATCGTAGCGTGAGTGGGCGGCCTAAGAGCAAAGAGATCCTTCAAGGAGTTTCTTGAACATTCAAGAAAGTCCTTGACACTAGCCCATTTCAAATATTCTGTCTAACCATCGCGCTAGCAGTTCATTGTCTGCCACTAGATAGCAGCAGGTGTATTTTGAATAACAAACGAACACTTCACTTTAACTTCTTGATTCGTGAAAGCCGATATAAAAACGAGCCGGTTTGGCTCTACAAAAATATTTTAACTCAAACGTTCTATACCTCATTGGAACCTGCCCACCAAATATCAACATTTCCTACCAAAAAAATTGTTTTCAAAAAGATTGGTTCTCGAAAAAATTAGGAAAACGCCGAAAAACTCTAGGAAAACTCAAATATTTGGCGTATCCTTGAAAAGTTTTTAAAATCCTTTCTTGTTAGCGCGCGTCTAAAGCCGCGTATCGACAGTCCGAGGTATGTGCCACGAATGCCTCGCAGTACAGGCAGTACAGTCTGGAGACGCAGAAAAAGTATAAACTCATGGCTGAGGCATATGTGTGAATATAATCTGCAATAATAAAAAATAATTATAATTATAGTATATTATAAAGTATATAATTATAATAAAAAATCTGCATTTTTTGTAACAAATTGACTAGCGCCATCAAGCGGGAGACAAAGCAACTAAGCTCTGACAATTGATATTTTGGACTTTGGAGGTTAGTTGGTGCTCAATTAGTAGATAAAAATTCAAGGCAATGCTTATTATTGCCTATTAGAACCTTCTGCACTCAAATAGAATTCTTAATCACAAAAATGCATAGGAATGTGGTACAATTTTGAGGTTAGTTTGTAGAATTGTTCGTTGTGCGTTGCGAGGCAACAGGCACTGCTCGCTGCGAATTGTGTGCAGCGTTTGCCTCGCTGCTAGCAAACCCGGTATCGACAGTCCGAGGCATGTGTGGCACATGCCTTGGACTGTCGATACGCGGTAGATAGTAGACTAGTAGTAGTACTCTTTTTTTGGGTCAACAGACTGTACAGCGAGGCATTCGTAGCACATGCCTCGGACTGTCGATACGCGGCTTAAACGTCCAACTGAACATGCCTATGCCTGCCAAATTTGAACGCATTCGCTTCAGTGGATTTTTAGTTCTGGTGATGAATGAATCAGTCAGTCAGTCAGTGCCATTTCCATTATATATATAATAGAGATATATGAATTTGAACAGACATCAGATTGGTGTTCTAGGGGCTCGGAAACGTGTAAAAAATATATCACATCATAAATTTTCGATTGTCAGTGCAAGACCAATAGTGAATTTTTTTTTTAATGAAATGCACTAAAACTTGAAGAATATTAAATCTGTTATAAAAAAAAGCTATGAAATCACCATTTTGCCATGGAGAAAAATATCAGTATAATAATAGTCTACACACTTCGAGTGCTTTATTAGTAACTAGTCAATTCGATATTCACATTCATAGGCAGATTCTTGTGGGTTCAGTGAGTAAGTCGTAGATTAGAACGCAGGGCCCCCAGGGTCCCATAAAATGAGTTATGAAGAATTTTTGGCCTTAGTTTCTGGGAACTAGACTCGATCACCTCACAGAAGATTATATGAAGAAGGATTTCAGCATTTAAGGGGCCCTTCCAAGCTCTTTTGTGATGGGGGGCCCTCATGTCCAAGAAGGGACCTCAAAAGTCTGGAAATTTTGTCGAATTGTGATAGTATTTATTGGAAAATGTTTTACTTCTCATTACATTCAATACAAAATTTCTAATATCTTTGCAGCCGATTAAATTTTTAATTTTTGTGCTGCGGGTATCTTGGGACCAGGGCCGTCGGCGATCGCCGACTAGACGTCCTGGCCAGTCAGGCACTGATTCTATCAGAAACAAAGCCTAAATACAATACCTTCAATAAAGCCTTCTACAATACTTCTAATCTTCATTAGGAGTATCTTCATTACAAACTATCCAGGCTTTGATGATGGTATTTGCTTATCAGGATTGTATTAACTCATCAGCCATCAAATTACTACTCACTGTCAATTCAAAACAATTCCAGGACATCGAAGATGTTGAATAAAATTCCCCTCTATAAGGCGCATTTCTAAAATTATAAAAAAGGGTACCGGTACCTCCATAAGCAAAGAGAATTTGCATTCCATATTTTGAATTAGTGGTAGACTGTTTGTCACATCTGAAAACAAAAGAGAAGCATGGACTCATTGTTTGAAAAATTAGAACACCGAAGATGTATTCACTGTATTCACTGAAGATGTTCTGAATTTGAATTTGATGCAATATTGGATTGAATTCCAAGAATTTGAAGCATGACTTCAATGACGCCAAAAAGTGGAAAAGACAAAACTACTGCTTTGTTTGACAGTTGTCGTTGAATAAAATGCTTGAATACCTGTTTTCAAACGATTTGTTTGAAAAAAATATTCCTATAACTTTCTCTAGATATCAATCAAAAAATTGACAAAACATAGTACAAGTGATAAATTTTTGTATAGTAGCGATTCTGCGATTTTCGATCGCTAATTCTGAGATTTGCGTAAGATTTACACAAATGCCGCCATTCAACTTTTTCTTCAGAATCAGACTCTCTTTAACTTCCATTAATAAAATATACGAATTTATGATTCCTCATTTAGTTATAATCCTTATTAAAAGGCGTTTTTTAGCATATTTTTCCAATTATCTCTATAACCGTTGAAGTTACAAACTTGAAACTGGTTCCATTCAATTCCTCAGCTATTTTTACATGGGAATTGATTATTTTAGAACCTAAGTGAAGCCTCTAAAAAATTAGAAAAATTAATGTGTTTTGAAAAATCTCAACTTTCCGCCATTGTTATCTCGGTAACAAAGCGTTTTTGGGGGTTGGTCCCATGGAACTTTTTTGTCTACTTGGTGTAAGGAATCAGCCTGAGAAGTATTGCACATTCCTCCTGAAACACCCTGTATTAAGCGAGCAATTTCTGTATGTATGTTTGTATGTGGAACCACGGATCTAGAAAACGGCTCTAACGATTTCCTTCAAATTTGAAATGTAATATAAACGTGATGGAGAAATAAGATTGCACCAGGTCTCATGTCCGGGAAAACTATCTGGCAGGATTAATAAAAGAATTAAATATTCCTTCATGAATAGTCTCTAGTACTGCGTATAATGGCTGTTATTCGTGTCTTGATTCACGAATATGTTTATGTCAATGTCGAGTGAAC
Source organism: Sogatella furcifera (assembly GCA_017141385.1). Taxonomy (NCBI): domain Eukaryota; kingdom Metazoa; phylum Arthropoda; class Insecta; order Hemiptera; family Delphacidae; genus Sogatella; species Sogatella furcifera. Next base: position 10,962,273 of record CM029553.1, read on the forward strand.
TCGAACATATAATTTATTATACTTAAATTATAAGCTTGAAATTTTCAACGATCTAGAAACATTTTCGTTTGAAAATATACGTGGGCGGTGAAAGCGAGAAAGCTGTTCAAAATCATTCAAACTTATTTTTTCAAATGTCATAAATAGTCGGAAGATCGTAATTTGACAACTCAGGAGTTTCAAAGTAAGGAGAGCGGTATGTATGTTAAAGATAGGAGTTGTTGAAGCTGATCGACTCGGATATCTGAGCCGCGAACAGCTAGTTTATGATAAAATTAGTGATTTCGCAACACCGCTTGATTTTTCCGAAGCTGCGCTGTCATTTCCTGTTGACATGTCTTTGGAAGAAATTCCATTTACCACTGGTGGCTCGTGCTCGCGTACAGGTGAAGTGTTGTACAGTAAAAGATACGAGGTTACGAGCCGCCAGTACCAATTACACACAATCTGATAACGCTGCTATTTCTCGGGTGGAGGGCTCAATCATTACTAAAATTACGCCTAATTTAAACTATAAAATCAAATTACTTATCAGTGGGGTAGAAATTGATCTTACAATAGTTGGCTGTAGCTGGCAGTTTTCTTGAATCTTGAGTCGATCATAACAACGATTCCTGATGGCTTCACAATTGTCCTATATACCACTTTATCTTGATTGAGTAAATAGGATATTGAACGAGTAGCCACATTGAAAAGACTGTAGGCAAACAATGACAAAACAATTAACTTATACAGAATGTCACGGAGAGTAACCACACTTTTCTACGAGCTAGAACAGATGGAAAATGTCATTGGCAAAACGACAAAATCTCCTTATTTTCCTCATAATCCACCATTTTATTTTTTCAACGTCTTTTCATTATGATTTATGCCGTTAAAGGATGGGAATTTCCTTTTGAATTCGGTTGGCGTGATCATAGGAAAAAGTTCTACAAATTTGTAACTTGAAATATATCCAATACCTGGACTCTTTTTGAAATGGAAATAATTTCAGATGTCAAACTAGGAATCTTAATACGAGTAAAAGTAGTCTACTCTAATTTGTTGAAATAGTTGCTCAAAAAGCTCTTGGTCAAAAAATTACCTGTAACTCTCCCAAGTAACACTTAAAATCAATGGGGAAGAAGTAGAATGAATTCAAGCAAACTGAATGTATAGACCACTATTATTACAGTTATAGATATATGAACTCAACGTTGTTTATATTGTTCAACTTCACTTTCACTTGAAAATGACTTGAAGGTTCGAAAATAGTTATAAGGAAAGATAAACTTATTTGAAGGGTATGTTGATTATTGGTTTTAATACTGTACTTCTATGAACCACATATACATTGTAGCATTCTAATAGGAATCAATTTCTACGAATGCCTTGGTGATGCGGTGATGCCATTCAACAAAATAAAATTGAAACTAATAAGTTGAATGCTTGCTATCGGTTGATTGATTAGAAGAGGGAGAGGCCTTGTCCCACCAATCATCAGCCATCTCTCACCACCAATCACAATCCGCTTACGTTTCTAGACTTTCTACGGTCTGTCTAACCTAAGAAGATATTCTGGCAAGATGGGAAAATGATTCCAGCTCGGTTAATAAAGATTTAAAATTTATGAATTTTGTCTTAAATTGTAGAAAACATACCGCACTACAACTTGAGACCAAATTTATAATTTTTGAACAGATATTTAACGAGCTGGCGTCATTTTCCCATCTTGCCAGAATGGCTTCTTTGCTTGGACAGACTATACAATTCTCACCAGGATTTTGTATCCGTGCCAAAGACATTGTTGATAGGTCTTACTACGATTCCATTTGTCTTCAAAGTCAATTTTCCTTCTGAAAAATTGTAAAAGATGATCACAATATTATTTATCCATTTAATCATTCACATTGATGCTCGAAATATTATTGGATGGAATGGCCAGCAGGCTTAATAATAATAAAATGACTTATTTATTTTAATGACGTGTCGAAGTTTGGACTGAAATGTTCACTCTACCACTTAACCACGAAACTTATGCCTAAAACTGTCATTCGTCCGATTTTTCTTGATGCAATCCAAATGTGAGTTTTATTCATACTACTGCATTCCACTATCCCTAATTCTCATTCACAATAAAAAAACTGAAATAAAAACTAATTTTTAGGAGATTATGCAGTCTTGAACCAAAAATAGTTATAACATAAATATTTTTTTTATGAAATTCTCCGAATACTTTGATTTAATAAAAAATGTAGGCCGAAAAAACATTTATAAATCACATAAGCTTATCAGTATGGATGGATAAATGGATGAAAACCTGTTACCATTTGTTGAAAAAAAAAGTTGAAGTAATAATAATATTCGTGTGACCTGGCTGGCTCAGGTCTGGTGTCAGAGTTTTCAGGTCGCTCCTGATCAATTTCAGGGCCTCTGACATGACTTAACGACTGTTTTTAGGCAGCCGGGACCGACGGCTTAACGTGTCCATCCGAAACACGGGAGAGTGGCCTGAGAAAAATTCCTGGTCTGACCTGGATTTGAACCCGGGAACTTTGGGTTGCAACGCCAGCGCTCTACCCACTCAGCTACGCCACCCCCATAGTTGAAGTAAATTATTTGACTAGCCATCTAGAGTTCAATCCCCACAATCCCCACAATCCGCAAGATTATTTTACTTTCCAATATGTATCAGAGACTGAGGTTGTGGAGGCAATCGAGAGTCTTAGGGGTGCATCTGGGCCTGGTCATGATGGCATTACTGTATCTGTTTTAAAATCTGTTAAAAATATTGTTGCCTCTCCACTCAAACACATTATTAATGTAAGTTTTGAACAAGGAATTTTCCCAGATTCTTTTAAAACAACTGTAGTGAAACCAATATTTAAATCACAAGACAAAAGGAAAATTACTAACTATAGACCTATAAGTTTACTTTCTAATCTGGCTAAAATAATTGAAAAATGTGTGAAGAGACAGCTACATAGATTTTTGGAAGTGAATAATATTCTGTCAAAAAATCAATTTGGTTTTAGAGAGGGGATGGGAACACAGGAAGCAATTGCTGCTTTTGTTCAAGAAACAATCTTAAACTTGGATACAGGGAGGAGACAATTAGCTATTTTTCTTGATCTTGCAAAGGCCTTTGATACAGTTTGCCATAATCGTCTACTTGATTGCCTTCGTAGCCTTGGCCTAGGGGATGTGGAACTGGGATGGTTTTGCAGTTATTTGTATAATAGGCAACAGTGTGTCAGACTCAATAACACTCTTAGTGAATATAAATTTGTTAAAATGGGAATTCCGCAGGGAACAGTGATTGGACCTTGTCTCTTCCTGATCTATATTAATGACTTTTGTAACCTCAATTTAGTCAATGGAAAAATATTGTCATTTGCAGATGATGCAGTTTTAATTTTTCATGAAGAAAACTGGGCTAGCACATATGACTCAGCTGCTAGGGGACTGGGAGAAGTAAAAAAATGGCTTGACAGAAGAAAACTGACTCTGAATTTGACCAAAACAAAGTACATTTCTTTTTCCTTGAATATGCAAAATCAGCCAGTTAATATGTTTCTTGTTTTGCATTCTCCAAATTGTCTTAGTCATGTAGATTTAGGATGTTCAGACAATTGTAATAAAATAGAGAAGGTTAACAGTATTAGATATCTTGGAGTAATGGTTGATCAGCATTTAAAGTGGGATGAGCATTTGTCGCAGCTTACTACACGATCTAGAAAACTTATTTATTTATTTGTGAAGTTGCGTTCTGTTTTGCCTATTAAAGTCATGAAGATAGTGTATTATGCGCTGGCACAGTCATTGCTCCAATATGGTATTGTGGGTTGGGGTGGTTCATATACAAATGTTTTAAAACCAGTAAAAACAATACAAAATTCAATATTAAAAATTATACTGAAAAAGAATAGGATGTATTCAACAAGATCGGCTTTTTTGGAATTTTCAGTTCTACCGATCCGACAGATCTACTTGAAACATATTATATTATATTATAAGAAGCGATCACTTTTTCATTTCATCAATAGAATGGATTGTGCTATTACAAGACGGGAAGAGTCAGGTCTGGTTACTGTGCCTAGATTATTGACTGCGGCCGGTCAGCGTAGCTTTATCTACTTGTCACCATTATTTTTTAATACTCTCCCAAGTAATTTGAGAGGTTTACTTGCCCAAAAAAACTTTGTATTACATTTGAAAAAGTATCTGGTTAACTCTCATGGCTGGGATAGTGCCGAGAATTTCTGGAATGCATTAGTATGATAATTATTCCAGTTGAATGGATTTCATTTTTTTACTCATTTTATATCATGTTATACACTAGGCTAGGCAATATGTAAAAACAATATTATAATAAACAATTTTTGTTGCATCTAACACATATTGTATGTAAATATATTGATTATTGTAGCATAACTGATTTATATTGTTTACTGAAAGGTTTTGATTTCAGTTGTTAATATATAGGTAATGTATATATAATATGGTAATAATAAGTAAGTAGTCAAAGTACGGCTGCTCCTTCCCCAAGCTCGAGCTTGCTCTTTTGGGGAAGTAGTTCCTTATGTTTATTTGCATTTTTGTTATTGATTCATTTTGCTGTTATATTTCTACATTGTGAATTATTGTAATGCTTTATCAAGGAATAAATAAATAAATAATAATAATAATAATAATAATAGCCTACGGTAAACTATTGTATTATCACCTGTTTCGTGGGTACGAGCCGACAGTGGATATATTCATATATTCATTTATATATTCAATATATTATAACATTTATATTATAACATGTTTTATATATTATAACATTTATATATAAAATATAAATTGTTCTATAATACTGTATAATTTTTGAAATGTTTCCATTATAAATTTGGTTTCAAATTGTAGATCAGAGTGTTTCATCGAGTTTGAGACTAAATTTATAATTTTTGAACCAATATTGGCCGAGCTGGGGTCATTTACCCATCTTGCCAGAATGTCTTCTTTGCTTGGACAGACTATAAATGATTAATAATTTGTCATGATCAAGTTTATCACGTTACAAGATAGAATAACACAAAACCTCCTTGGATTAATGACTCAATCAATGAATCTTTAAAAGTTTGAAAGTTTTATTTCGAAAAATAGAAGAAATAAAAGTTTTATTTCAAAAAAATTATTAAACCAGAAATGGTCGAAAAAAATATTTTTTTAAATCGAACTTCTTCGAATATTCTTATTTAATAATAAAAATGAACAAAAACATTTATCAATCACATAGTTAGTTAATCAGTCGTAAATAGTCAATAGCCTCTGTAGCATAATGAAGCCTATTGAACTCACCATATTTGTAAATTTCACGTGAATTATCATACGATACATATTTGATTTCCTTGAAAGTCCATCCTTCCACACCATGAGCGTACCTTCCGGTTCCAATAAAAACACCATCATGGTATCTGATTTCTTTTAATTGTAGTAATTCACTTTGGCTCTCCTCAGGCTTCAACTCAAAATAGCTGACAATTCTCCTGAACACAATCTTATTCTGTAAGTCAACGAATCAATACTTCTAGTCAGTTGATAGAAGTTGCAAGTCACTGTTATTTATCACAAGACGGGTATTTGAAGGGACTACAAAAGTGTTGGGGGAGCTAGAAAATTATGTATAGTCTGCCCGAGCAACCAATATCCTCTGGCAAGATGAGAAAATGACTCCAGCTTGGTCAATATTGGTTCAAAAATTATGAATTTGTCCTAAAATTGTATGAAACATTCTGATCTACAGATTGAGACAAAATCGATAATTTATGAACCAATATTTACCGAGCTGGAGTATTTTTCTCATCTTGCCAGAGGATCTTCTTTTCTTGGACAGACTATAATATAGCATTTTATATTTACAGTTATTATACAGTAGGTACCCTATTTTTCACGAAACAATTTTACATATGGTGCGCAAAAATTTGTTTATTTCGTCTGAAGTGATCGTGAATGGACTATAGTAAAATTTATAAAGTAAACAAATAACCGGATGTCATAAATCATAGTGTCTAAAACGGGCCTAATTGAAGCAAGAGATAGCATATTATCATATCTTCCTTCAATATAAGGCGCTGGTCCAATAAAATGGCAAGGTTGCATTGTATGTAATTCGCGTGTAAAGCTTCTTTCTCGCTCTTGAAAAATTATCACGCTCTGCTATCGCGTCGCACAATAACTGTTTTCGTGAGCCATAAAGTTGCGCTTTACGCTCTTAATACATAAATAGCTATTCTGTCATATAATTTTCATAACCCTATAAAATATGGTTTTAATAAAATCATGGTTTTTTATTCTTGTGAGTTGAAATTTGTGAGCATAGTGAAAGTGGACATTGTGGATAGACATATAACCTACATCTTAAACCTTCATCATCATTCATCATCACTCATTCATCCTTTGCTTAAAATACTTGGAAACCAAGTCGCAATTGTAAAGAAAGAATAAAGAATAAGAAGAATACAATATTACAATACACTTATAAGGATTATAAAATGGAAGTTATAAATTATAATAATAGAAGGATTATAAAATAGAAGTATTACATTTGTTGTACAGTCCCAAACCTCCCAACCAAGTAGATCGAAGTATGTGTCAAAGCATATTGTGGACTCTACATTGTCGTTACCTCCGGTCTGAGTACACTCAGCTCTGTAATTAATCTCGAAGTCATTTTTCGGAAAATTTTTCTGCTCAAAACACCTAGCAACATACAGAAACAATTCCAAAGTAAGAAAGTTGTTCTCTAACAGAAGTAGGAAAAACAAGAAAAACTGAAAAAATAAAAAACATTTCAAAATGAATTAAATAAAGAAAATATTGATACTGTAATAAATAATAATTCAAATGAGTTGTTATAATTCAGCTTGAAAATGTGACCTGTATGGTCACAAAACCATGGTTGTGTACCAAACAAAAAGTGTAGAGATTTGACAACATCTATGCGTTTTTATTTCATCATTGTAATAATAATAATAATTATTTATTAAAAATTGTAACAAGTAAAAAATTTTGTGCTCTAAATTTTTCAGAAGTGATTTTGGTGATATTTTTGTGTTTGTATGTTTTTAGAACTTTTTATATTGAAAAAGCTTTTAAACATTCAAATTTCCGTGGATTATTTCTTAGAAATACCTCAATTTCCTATCAAGGATAATTATTGAGGTTATTTTGCCGGTGGAACATCCTTTTAGGACTCCCCACCAAACATGGCATACGATAATAATAATAATTATTATTATTATTTATATACCTGAATAATTTGTATCTCAAAAGTGGACATTTTCATGTATCAGATACGTACTATCAGATACATACTGTAAGTATTGATGGAACATATCTAATACGTATCTGATATGTTCATATGCTATGTGGGAACTGATCCTTTCCCAATTCTTAAGAATACATCCAAATCAAGGTTATGTTGCTTATCTTCCAAAGTTCAAAATATTCACTCCAAACCAACACTTGAAAATTTCTCGAAGATGAAATTTCACCAGCTTTTGCATTCAATATAGTGGTTAAACTTAAAATAGTAATACACTCTTTTTACTTACTGGACCGATTCAGTAATTGAATCACTTGTCCATTTCTGGCCAATCTCCACTGATATGCCCTTCTCTTTAAGTTTTATTTTATGATATCTTGCAAAATCCAAATTGTAAACTGATGGTCGGCCATCAGAATGCTTCCTGAAACACAAAAACGCTCAGGTTTATTCTGTCCCAAGGTAATTAGAATAGAGAGGTAACAGTCATCATAACCGTAGCCGGGAGAAAACCGTGAGTTCTGACATCATCAGAACCACAGCTGTGAATTTTCTAACTTTTAGTGCCAGCTAGGTTTGCTTAACAGCTGTGGTTCCAATGACCTCAGAACTCACGGTTTTCTCCCGGCTGCGGTTACAATGACTGTTACCTTCCTATTCTAATTTCCTTGGTCTGTCCTAGCAAAGCCCCACTGGCAAAATGGCAAAAATGAATTCAGCTTGGTCAATATTTGTTCAGGAATTATAAATGTGGTCTTAATAATAGATCAAATTGTTTTCTACAATTTAAGATCAAATTGATAATTTTTTAACCAACATTGATCAAGCTTCAGTCATTTTCCTATCTTGCCAGAGGGCCCCCTTTGCTTGGACAGACTATATCATATTGTGAAAGTTATATTATAGGATATATATAATAACATATTTGCAATATTGTTGAATTAATACAGTATAATAGGTTTGATGATACTGATTAAAATATCAAAATTATGAACATGATACAAATATTACATTGTAGCAGACTATCATGATAATACTGATGACTAGGCCTACAACATCAGTGACTTTTCAAATTTAGTCCACCAGCTTGGATTTGCCATAACTATTAGAAATTTGAGATCTTCATGTTGTACATAATTTCGAAATGGAATTTTAAATCATTTTTAATAACAATATCATGAGACCTTGCTGGCTAAGGTCTGGTGTCAGAGTTTTCAGGTCGCACCTGATCAGTTTCAGGGCCTCTAACAACTGCTTTTTAGGCAGCCGGGACCAAAACCAAAAGCATAATGTTTCTATCCAAAACACCGAAAAATGAGCAGTCATTGATCTTATGTTATCCACAAACCAATCATGCTGGGTTATTAACAGCTGAGGCAATGAAATGGTGAAAGCTGCGTCTACCTTGTCTTTATAAACCACTGTAGGTACCTCATTCACGATGACTTGAGACAAAATAAACAACCTTTTTGCGTGTATGTGCGTGTAAGAATTGGGTGGCTTCCTCCAAGGTGTATAGAATAGTAGAGGTGGGGCAAAGTGAAGCCACTGGCTGGAAAAGCTATGATTCTGACGTCATGGAGTTCCTCTAGTCAAAAATTTAGCATTGATTTCCCTATCCTTGACAAAAAATTGTACGCTTTTTTCCAATTTGTGAAATACAAAATTGTTTAGATAAATTTCTTATGTGAGCTTGTAGAGAATTTCATGACCAACATTTTGAGTGATTTAAATCTATATTTTACTCGAATTTTACATAAGAAAAAGTCAGTTAACGTGTCTTGGGAATGCTCTGCAGCTGGGCTAATGACATTATGAGTAGCAATGCTATATATAAATGTATATATAATATATTTAAATGTATATAAATATTATGTTGCTATAGTTTGTCAAAAGTAGCAGCCCTGTTTGTTTACTTTGTGGGTTTGTTTATTTTGTCTTAAGTCATTGTGAATGACATATAGCTTTTAGCGTTCCTTACAGTGTTGCTTCTGAATCAAGATATGCTCCATCATTCAAAATTATTGTTCCACTCCTCAATAATTCATCTTCATAGACAAACTCATCAACCAATTTGACTGATCCACCTGCATGAAAAAAAAGGAAATTGATTTCCAATTGCACATTATTATTTTTATTAGACATTGAAATTTTAAACTTCCCACTAGTCCTTGAAGAATTGATTTTTGAACTTGAAGATGGCAATCGCCAATCAAAGGTTTACTTCTGTAGAACCTAATATTTGCATTTTTCAATAGTTTTTATCTTCCCTTGGTTTTATTTGGCAGAAAACATGTTGCAATTTGGTCAAAAGCTTCATATTAGGTCTAAAAATATTATGCTTTTTTTTAATCTGTTTGATATAACGCCAGTACCAGTCTTCAAAACTTGAAGATGCATTGCGGGTTGCATATCTTGCACCTCAAGTCAATCAATCGATCTATTTCATAAAAGCAAAGTGGCATTCAAGGTAATTTGAATAGAGAGGTAATAATAACCGTAACTGGAAGAAAACCGTGAGTTCTGACGTCATCGGAACCACAGCTGTGAATTTCCTAACTTTTAGCGCCAGATAGGTTCACTTAACAGCTGTGGTTCCAATGACGTCAGAACTCACGGTTTTCACCCGGCTACGGTTACAATGACTGTTACCTCTCCATTCCAATTACCTTGGTGGCACTCATGGTGGCTATTGTGTAAATCTTACCCAAATATCAGAAATGGCGTTCAAGAATCGTAAAATGGACAAAACATAGCACAAGTGGAAAATTTGTGTTTGGTAGCAATTTTACAATTTTTGAACGCTATTTCTGAGATTGCACATTCCTCCTGAAGCACCCTGTATATAAATCCAAAATGGCACTGATTCATTCATTCGTCACCTGAACTAAAAATTAACTGAACCGAATGCGTTCAAATTTGGCATGTTCAGTTGGACGTTTAGACGCGCGCTAAGAACGGATTTTTGAAACTTCATAGGGATATGACAAAAATTTGAGTTTTTCTATAGTTTTTCGGTATTTTCGTAATTTTTTCGAGAACGAATCGGTTAAAAAGGTTGAAATTTTGTGAAGAGGTTCGTCTAAGGTCTAGAAATTTCGTGTTGGAATATTTTCTGAATCTGTTCAGGATTACGACAGTACCAGTAATCAGTTTTCAAAAATTGTAGATGTATTGCGGGTTGCATATCTTCCGCCTTGACTAATCCTTATTGTAAATTCAAAGGTTCAGCGAGATTATAGATGAACTAATATGGAAGATATCGAATCAAGTGTCAAACTATGTGCGTTATACTTCCCAAAGTTACGCTCAATATTAGCGTTTAACTATTTTTTGGAAATTTCGGAGTTTTTCTTAGATTTCCCGAAAAAAAGATTGACAGGAAAAGTTAAAATTTGGTAAACATGTCCAGATTAGGTCTAGAAATGTTGTGTCCAATAAATTTCGTAACCCTTCTGAGGTTAAACCTGTAATGAGGTTTCCAATGTTTGGAATCTGCACTATTGTTTATTTCACGGAAACTACTGAACTAAATACGTTCAAATCATATACCCAGGTTGAGCTGAGGTAATAGAACAACTATTTCTAAACGGTTATTCATATAACCCTTCTAAGTGATATGATGATCAACGCAAATCCTTTCAAACGGAACTGTTCTACTCACTGACACTGCTGATACTGTCGGGGGTCCAGGGGGCTAGCCAGAGAAGGCGAGCGAAGCGAGCATTCCGGCTAGTATCTAATAATTCATTATTCTTTCATCAGTGTAAAAAAACACCTGTTAGGGGAAATAAAACTTGAAAATCCATTTACTACCGCTAGATAGCGTTGTTCAGTTAACGATATAACAGCCTTGAAGTAAGTTACTTCAGAGTAGGCCTATTCCTGAAGGAATATTTAATTATTTCATTAATTCTGCCAGAGAGTTATCCTGGACATGAGATCTAGTGTGATCTTATTATTTTTCTTCTTATCCAACAATAATCTCAAAATTTGAAATGTAATATAACTGTGATGGAAAAATAAGATTACACCAGGTCTCATGTTCGGGAAAACTCTCTGGAAGGATTAATAAAATAATTAAATATCCCTTCAGGAATAGCCTCAAGTTCTGCGTATAACGGCTGTTATCGTTTACAGTGACTAGATAAAACATGTTACTGTATTTTCGTTTACAATAGCTAACCAATGCTTTCTAGCGGGCGTGAATGGAGTTACATTCAAGTCTAGAACACAATAGCACATGTTCATGTCAAAAAATTGTGAGAGGTGATCAATTTTTAATTTCTTTTTTACATCAACGCATTTATGTAATTCAAAAGTTCCGCCGCATCTTCAGAGCGAAGCTTGGTACCAGATATTACAGAAATTACTTGCTTAATTTTAGTAGGATAGGATTTAATATACACTTTCTCATAAATATCTGAACTGAGTATGGTACATACAAATCACATACCCAAGTTTATTGTTGAATAACCTACCCCACCTTGCCTTACCTAATTATTCCTAATTACCTAATTTCTAATCACTAATTACATTTATAATACCTTCTGGCTGTGGCTCATCCCACGACCAATCTAACCTCTCCTATAACATCTCAATTGGCTGTGGCTACACCTACGGCTATTTTATCCTCTCCTTTAACACATCAATTGGCTGTGGCTAATACCACGGCCAATCTACCCTCCAGATAATCCTAAAATCTTCCTGCTGGCTATGGCTAAACCCACGGCTATTTTATCCTCTCCTTCAACACCTCAATTGGCTGTGGCTAATACCACGGCCAATCTTCCCTCCAAATAATCCTTAAATTTTCCTACTGGCTGTGGCTAACCCCACGGCTGATCTATCCTTACATCCAACACCTCCTGGGCTGTGGAAATAATCACGGCCCCTTCACCTTCAATTAAGTATCCTTATTAGGAAATATCTTTCAAGTTATGAGCAAGAAATTGTCATTAAAGATCTAGAGACGTTTTTTTGGTTGACAAAGTCGAAAAAGAGGCGAAGACATCAGTCTGAGTCGTTTCCTCCACATCCGAACCTACCCCATTACCTGACTAGCTGGTTCTCCAGGAGAGACACCTGGTATCTTTACGAGGCCAGGCAGAGGAGCTGAATCACGTATTAGATTGGCTGAGATAAAAGAATAACGAATAACTAATTTAAAGTATTCTCAAAATATTCGAGACTTAGCCTAAAATACACTGTTGAGTGATCAACAAAGCAAATCGGCTTGAAAGGAGTTTTCATCAGGCGAGGAGAATTGAGCCTGTTTGTCTAATGAACACTGCTGACACTCCGGGGGAAATTGCAGACGAACGAAGCGACTGTATGACTGTAAGACTGTTATGTCATACTGACTCTGCAAAGGGTCCAGGAAGGAGGCGGAGACCACTGGCTAGGCAGATAAAGGGAGCAAAGCGAGACTGCCGGCTAGTTTTGAACATGTTGTGATATTGCATAAAAAGTATGTATTATTTTGCAAATGGGAAATTTATTTGATTTTAATTTGATTTATCGCAGTGTGCTATGGGCCTCCTCACATAAATGTTGCTGTAAAATGTAGCTTGTTCTTCTTAATCATCATCTTCATCATCGTAATCAACTCGATTAAGACGTTTTGAAATATTCGGTAGGCCTATATCATTCTTTTTACCAAGAACTTTTCCATCACCATCTTTACAAATCAGGCTGATATTCTTCCTTTATCCTTTTGACTGATAAAATTTCGTACTTAAATTTTGTCCAATTTTATCTATTAGCTTCTTTATGTAGTCTCTTCTCTTCCTTGTGTAATTTGTTGGCTACTTTCTAGTTATTTAACGTAAATTACCATTTAGCGTAAACCATTCACGAACACTAGAGACGAAATAAACAAACTTTTTTGCGTGTGTGTGCGGGTAATGGTAGGTCTTCCTTCATCTGACGGTCGGCCGCAGTCGAATTGCTGTAGGCAATCACTGCTCTTGTTGATTTCAAGCTCAAGAACAAGACAAGAGCTGTGTTTGGCTACAGCTGCTCAACTGCGGCCGACCGTCGGATAAAGGAAGACCTATCTTCACACGCATTCACACGTGAACAGGTTGTTTATTCCGTCTTAAGAGATCGTGAATAGGGTATTGTATTTGTATATAGTATCTCTCTGAATAATACAAGGACAATCACTTTTCTATCATCATTTTTAATTGTAATCTCTTTTCCACTCTCATTATCACACCATTTCTACACTGGCGGCCCATGAAGCAGGTGAAGTGCTTTTACTGTACGGCACCGCGCGCCGGTCAATTTCTATACCGGTACGCTATTGTTTGGACTTCACATATCTGCAGATGCCTATCTCAAATCCCCTATGAGCTAGTAAACTGACCCACTTAATTCTAAACCACTTAATAATAATTGAAAAAAATTAACTGTATCGAAGTATTTATCATAGATTATTGATGAATTGCAAAGTGAAAAGATAGAAAGCATAAATTACCATAATTCACCGGTTGACCACTAGCATCTACAAGATATATTTGATTCACCGCCAGATTTCCGTCACTACGTAAAAAAAAATTAGTTTCCGTATAGTAGAATATAAGCTCACATGGCTTTTTGAACAAGAAGGAATGCTCTATTCTGAAGAAAACAAACTCCTGTGAAAACAATGAACACGTTTAATTGGACATTTTTATTTTAAAGCGTGCTGTACACGGGGACAGTAGTGTCGGCCAGTTAAATATCTGTAGCCAATCACAGCATTTGCCTTGTCATCGAGTCAAACAACAGCCACTGTGATTGGTACAGTCCTATAGATGTCCTATGGCTACAGTCCTATAGATATTCGGCTAGCCGACAGTATACTGTCCCTGTGTACAGAACGCTTAAGAGAATTATTTTGTTTGTTTGTCAATGGCTCAACAGCCCATGAAGGGCTAGGCCTACCAGCTGGTTGCCAGTTTCATATTCACTCCGCCCAAGACAGGGAAACGACTCCAGCCCGGTCGATACCGGCTCAAAAGCCATAAATTCTAAAATTGTAGAATGCTTCCCGCAATCCGAGATAGAACCCGAACCAACACCGACCGAGCCGGAACCAGCCCCACACAATGCCCTCCCCGCTAAGACAGACCATACAGCAGGCAAATAATCATCAACCAGGATAGAGGTAACTTGTGGTTAGCACGTTGATCATCATAACCATAACCCAGTTACCGTAACCAAGTGACGCCGCAGAACACCTCTGAATCATGGGCGTACGCAGACAGGCGCAGGGGGGGCAGCTGCCCCCTCCCCCCCTAGAAGTTGACATCATTTTTTTGTTCTCAATAAATTCATAAATAAAATGAATTAAATAAAAATAGTAATGAGTATTATAAAATAAAATGAAAATTATTATAATAAAATAAAATTTCACAACTGAATTGTATAAAAATTGCGAAGTCACAAACTCACTCAGGGGTGAAAATTCCATCTGAGTGAGAAGATCATTAATTCCTCATCTTTACTCTTTCAACAGTCATTGGAAGTAAGATTTTCAAATCAGAATATGCTTATTGTTTTCTCTCTGTCACTTCCCCATCCTTTGAAGGGTAAGCCAATAAAACGGAAACATTTAAATAAGTCACCAACATGGAAAAAATGCAGCCATTTACTGTACAATAAAAGAAATGAAGTATTTTTTTTCTAGAAATCAATTTTAGGTCTATTAAGGTAATTCTAAACATCAATCTCTCATGTTTTAGAGTTTTGAATGACTTCACTATCACTTCATATTCAGACGTGTAAGTTGAACAAACTAGAGAAATCTCTAAAAAACCTTTGAAAACTTCAAAATATTGCTTTTGTTCAACAGACAATACTCCAAAGTTCACGCAAATCTGTCCAGCAATATGCTCTGTATCCCTTGGAATGGAGGATGATTCGCGAATTTTCATTTTTTATTAATGAACTATGATAAATAATTGATTTTTTCAATTATTCTCCAATAGAATACATTAAGCACTTGAAGTACATTCATCACTCATATTCATAACTAATAAATGATGAAATTGATTTTCTTGAAGAGTCGATGACTTATTCAAATCTTTCCGTTTTACTTGCTTTACTTTTACTTGCTAACTCTTTAGGCTATATTTTCAAGTGTAGGTAGCTCCAGAGAATAATTCAATTATTTAATTAACATTTTAAATCTTCATTGTAGTTTCATGAGCTAGAATCTGCAATTACTGCAAAGTTGGAGCTGTGGTATAATGTATTTGAATGGAAGGAAAAAATGAAGAGTTGGAGATAGCCTAATTGGAGCAGCTAAACTTTTTGCAAATTAATATTTTTCCAAGTATACTATACTAGGCATACATTGCTCATTTCAAATGCTTTCCCATCAATCTCAGCAACTACAGGGAAAAATGATTTTGAAGGCCTGATTTTGAAGATTGACGGGATTTCGCTTAATGGGTGTCCATCGTAAATAAAAAACAAGGACCAGATTGAAAAGAGAGTATTGGATATGTTCTTCGCAAATCTAAGAAGAATGATGTTACTGTATTAGTTCAACTACGTACTTAATTCTATCCTCATTAAGCTATGAATTAATTTACCTTGGCTTTTGAATTTACTGAAAATCTTTTCGAAACTGTCTTTTGAATTTAGGTCTCTAGTAATCAAATATCTAATACTACATAGTTCTCAATAAACTCATACAGAGCTGAATAGCCAGCCAAAAAATAGTGTTTCAGGACTCCCTTCCAATATTGTAGGGAATTTTTCGTGGGTGAGAAACATACTACAGTATCTTAATATTTTCAAACTGTCCGAATTTGAGGATACATTATTGTCGACTGGTATTTCGAATCATGCAATATTGTAGAGAATTAAATTTTTAATCAGCTCAGTTACCGTTTCTTCTAGAACGCTCCCAAACCTCACAAATCAGGATCAGGATTTAAAGGAGACAAAACAGACAATGAAGGCAGATTTAAATAGATTGATTGTCTTTTGAAGGATTTCTAAATTATATTGTTTGTCTCCTCCAAACCCTTATTTGTGAGGTGAGGTTTGAGTATGTTTAAACGAAAAAAAGGAACTGAATATTTCTTCTGGGATAAATAGAATTCAAGTTTTTTGTGAGGCAATCAACAGGACTTTGAAAAATAAAGCCAGGAGAGAGACAATTTGAAATTTTATAAAGTGATGGCCAATGTCAGATCTCCTATACGTCTCTGAAACCTGGGTACCGAGAAATAAAGAATGGAGCAGGTTACAAGTGGCTGAAATGCAATTTTTAAGTGCAGAAGCCTAAAGGGGTGTACCAAAGAAGATAGAATCCGGAATGTTCAAATAAGACAGAAACTCAACATAATTATTCTACATGAGGCAGATAAAGAAGGCATGAGACAGAATTATTCTCGGAGACAATAAACAGACCTGGAAATATCATGTTGAATGGATGGAAACAGCCAACAATAAAAACCTGCAAGATTGAATTTGCTTTGAACAATCAGTGAACAGAGAAATTGAATCACAACTCTGTGATGAAATTATTCAAAACAGAATGTGGGGCTTGTTAGTACAAAATACCTTATCTCATATAACTTCATGGAAAATTAATCATTTCAATCAGAAATCATCCATATTGAATATTATTAACAATATTATGGTTAATTTATTTTTATTTTCAATTTTTAATTATAGAATGTAGTGAACTGAACAATATTATGAATGACCCCTCCCCCCTCTTTCTTTGAGGGGTCCTAGAAAGAGAGGGGTGGGGTGGTCAACGTGAAAGAGAACATGGCTTGCCCCCCCCCCCCTGGAAAAAATCCTGCGTACGCCCTTGCTCTGAATACCAATTTATTCCTCCTTTAAAACAACAATTACGATTCCTCCTTTAAATAACAATTACTATTCCTCCAGAGAGGCCAACTAACTATTAGGTACTAACAACAAGCCAATCTCCCAAAAGAGGGAACAAAGAGAGTAATTATTGAACAATAACACTTTTTGAAGTCATAATTTTCCACTTCTGGCTCAGTTTTGGAGGTGGAATTGAAATTATGGTACATATCCAATAAAAATACTACAAATTTTCATAACCACATATTAATTGAAATATCGAAATACAGGTTTCAATACATGGTTAACGGCGTGAACGCTTGCCATTGTCCTGACTAGGCACAGAGTAGGGAAATAAATTATTCATTGAGGATTTAAATATCTTCAACAAAAATGAACCCCGGATTAATTGAGTAACTACCATGTTGTGGTTTAGGAGAAGATGATTAGAATTATTGATGGACTGCTCCCCTTATTCTCACTAGGCCAGAACCTGAAGCAGAATGAACCAGAATTGAAGCTGTTCATCTTGATAGTTGGGTTACTAAACTACCAATGACAGTGCTCAGACGCTAGTATAATCTGTCCAAGCAAATAAGATCCTCTGGCAAGATGGGAAAATGACTCCAGCTCGGTCAATATTTCTTCAAGATTTATAAATGTGGTCTTAATAGAAGATCAAATTGTTTCCTACAATTTGAGATCGAATTGATCATTTTTGAACCAATATTGACCGAGCTTGAGTTATTCCCCCATCTTACCAGAGGGTCTTCTTTGCTTGGACAGACTATAAATAATAGAATTATTCTGCTGGAGCTCTTTTATACGGTTTTACCTATAACTTCCAGTGTTTTAGTAAACTAGAGATAATAATGGTTCAGCAATTAAACTCATAATTTCACATCAGAAATAATCATTCAATTTGTCTGTCTAAGCAAAGAAGGCATTCTGACAAGATGGAAAAATGACTCCATTTCGTTCAATATTGGTTTAAAAATTTACAATTTGACCTCAAAATTATAATTTTTAACCAATATTGATCGAGCTATTCAGCTATAGTTATTTCCCCATCCTGCCAGGAAGTATTTTGTGCTAAACAGATTATACCAGCATCATGGTGACCCAAAAAATATATAATACAGTATCAGAGATTTTTATGAAAAGTTAGCCTATAATCCTCGTAAAGACTATGTTTGAAAATTACTCACTTTATTATTTTTGCACTCCCAAACATTATTTACTTTGGCTTCGCCAAACTCCTCTATTTGTATTTTGGTTAATTTATTGAATTTTGCTTCCATTGTATCGTACAGCAATATAGGAAAATCGAATGTGTAACTCGTCTGACTTGTAACTGCACACCTTAAAATAATAATATTGTTCTCTCTTAAATCTACGCTCAGGTTTCACCTTGTAGATTTTTCCGAAAACATAGAGGTATCTTTTGTTGTGGGAGCTAGCTTCTATTGTAACGGGTATTTTTCGTATATTTTTGTTATCTCTAATCATATTTTGTTTGTTGCGATGAATATTTTACCATTGTATTATGTTTGAAAAATAAATTGAATTGAACTCACATACGTCTGGGAAGCACCTTAAGCCTATAGCTATCTGAGATGTAGAACAATAGAGCTAAGCTGGCGCTAGCACATTTATTAGCTACTTGTTCAATAATTCAGTGATGCAGTGATTTATTGATTGATTGATTATAATCTCCTTTGCCAGGTCACTTTGCAGTGGACTGAGGTGAACAGATTACGCATGCGTGGTTGCCGAAATTTGGCAGATTCGAATCACAGTCAGGCATAATATCATAGCCACTTTCAATAAGTCAATGGCCTTAAAAGTGGCAATTATGTACAGTAGGAAAATAGGTGAATTTGAAAGCATTGAAATCATTTTCAAATCAGCTGATTCAACGGATGCGTTTCTTTTATGCGTTACCACATTTGATTTGCTACAAATCATAGCTATCTATGATTAAGACATAATAACTGTCTATTTTCGATCATAATCATATTATCAAGCTATTTCTATTATAATCTGGTACAGAAAGAAAAACACAAGGAGGAATTCTTCTAGAGAATTTTATGATCATATCTCATTAAAATCATGCATAAAGTCGAGAAAAACACTACTAAGTCACTATATTTGTAATTGTACTCAATGCTACCATATGGGTAGATTGTACCTACGGTACACAAAGTACTTTATTTAGGCTGTTATATTGTTAGCTGACAAACGCTATCTAACGTAAATAGATGGAATTTCAAGTTTCATTTTCCCTAATAGGTGATTTTTTACTCTGATGGAAGAAAAATAAATAAATTATTAGATATTGCAGTACACCAACTGCTTATTATAATAATAATTATTATTTTACTTAATAGCGGAGCTCTGAAGCTGTTTGCGGCAGAACTGTTGAATTACATAAATATGTGTCATAGTAAAAAATAAATTGAAAATTGATCACCTCTCACAAGTTTTTGAAATGAACATGACGTGTTGTATACTTGAATACAACTCCATTCACTCGATCCCGCTAGATAGCGTTGATT
Organism: Sogatella furcifera; assembly: GCA_017141385.1. NCBI lineage: Eukaryota > Metazoa > Arthropoda > Insecta > Hemiptera > Delphacidae > Sogatella > Sogatella furcifera. Next base: position 10,981,941 of record CM029553.1, read on the forward strand.
AGCTAACGATAACAGCCGTTATATGCAGAACTTGTAACTATTCTTGAATAAATATTTTATTCTTTTATTAATCCTGCCAGAGAGTTTTCCCGGACATGAGACCTGGTGCAATCTTACTTTCCCATCACGGTTACATTACATTTCAAATTTCGAGGAAATCAATAATAATAAGAAAACACTTGCAGTCTTCATGGATCTTTCCAAAGCATTCGACACAATACCCCACAATATTATTATTGCATAAATTAGAAAGAGTTGGAATAAGAGGTACAGTGGACAAATTATTTGCCACATATTTAACTGGAAGAAAACGATACCTCCCCCTTCAGGGTGAAACGGACATCACAATGATCAGATGTACAACAGGTTTTGGTTTGCCGCAAGGATGAGTTTTATCTCCAATTCTATTTCTGATATATGTAAACGATCTGGTGAAACTGAATCTTACTAATTGCACTATTGTCCTTACTCTGTCCTTTGCAGATGGTACTGTACTAATTTTTAGGGGCAACACTCGGGATGATAAGTGAAATAAAAATTGTACACAAATGGTTGCATGATCACATATTACCACTAAATGCAAACAAAACAAAATTTATGGTCTTCTCTCCCAATATAACCGGTCAACAACCAACAGCATTAGAGATTAAAATAACAATGAATCTGAATAAAATTAACGAGAGCAACACAGAAAATTCTATAAGAATAACAAAAACATTGGGAAGGGGAAAAACAATAAAATACTTGGGTATAGGCTAATACTGGATCAACATCTGAAATGGAATAAACACATTGAATATCCATGCTCGAAATCCAAATACCTAATATACATATATTCTACGAAATTAATAGATTAAAAAACCTTTCACTTTCCAATTCATTTTTCACTATTCACTATTTCAATGCATTATTGAGATTTGGGGTGCTGCATATGATACGCTATTCAGCGGGAGTAAATGGAGTTACATTCAAATCTACAACACATGGTCAATAGTCCAGTCAATGAGTGCAAAAATACACCCGTTAGGGGAAATAAAACATATGAGGCTAATTTTTCCCCCATCGATTACTATCATATAGACAAGTGTTCTGCCAAAAGTCCCCACCCCTACCCCTCTTGCTTCCCCTCCAGCACACCCCCAAAGTTTCCATTTGCAAGGATTTCTTATATTGGATTTATCTCAGCAACCATTGAAGATAAAAAACCAAACTCTTTCTCATTATTTAGGAAATTGAATTCTCTTCATTTCATGTCATTGCCATTTCACTCTATCTCCTGTGGTTCAGGAGTTTTACATTTATGAATGAGAGAAACCCCTAAATTTATGCCTGAAAACGCTATTATTTTCCAAATAAAAGTTTACCGGTTTGTTCCATTGAAAAATTTCTCATATAAAAGTTGTAGAGCTTTTCAAGATCTACATTTTGAATTATAGAATATAGAAACATATATTTTGCCCGAATTTAAGGGGGGAAAAAGTCCGTTAATATGCGATAAATACCCCCTGGCGTGCCAAAATATCACGAATTGAGGAAAATTCATACGGAAATAATACATTTGGGAAAAAACATATGAAGCTGATTTTCACCACATCGATAACTAGCATATCAACAAGTGTTCTGCCAAAAGTCCCCACCCTTATCCCACTTGCTTCCCCCCCAGCAGCCCCCCAAAGTTTCCATTTGTATGGTTTTCTTGTATTGCATGTATCTAAGCAACAATTGAAGATAGGAGAACGAAATTTCTCCCATTATTTAGAAAATTTAATTCTCTTCATTTCATGTCTCTGCCATTTCACTCTAGCTCCTATGGTTCAGGATTTATACATAAGTGAAAAATAAATAAAACTCAAACACCCTTTTTTGAAAACTTTAGAAAATTATAAAACACACATACATGTTTCGGGATCTAAGCCCATTTTCAATGTTGAAAATGACATTGACATTGAAAATGGGCTTAGATCCCGAAACATGTATGTGTGTTTTATAATTTTCTAAAGTTTTCAAAAAAGGGTGTTTGAGTTTTATTTATTTTTCAATTATTTTAAACAGCCCTGTTTTAAAGTTCTTTATTTATACATAAGTTTTGAAACGAAATGTTTTTCACAATTCAAGACCAAATTTATCATTTTTGGAACAATATTAACTGGTAGTGAAATGGTAGAGACATGAAATGAAGAGAATTAAATTTTCTAAATAATGGGAGAAATTTCGTTCTCCTATCTTCAATTGTTGCTTAGATACATGCAATACAAGAAAACCATACAAATGGAAACTTTCAAAATATTGAGGGAGGTGATCAATTTTGAATTTATTTTCTACAATAACACATTTATGTAATTCAACAGTTTGGCCGCAGACAGCATCAGAGCGGAACTTGGTAACTGATATTTGAGCAAGTAATTTCTGTATGTATGTATATGAAACCACACGGATCTACAAAACGGCGCTAAAGATTTCCTCGAAATTTGAAATGTAATATAACCGTGATGGAAGAATAAGGTTGCACCAGGTCTCATGTCCAGGATAACTCTCTGGCAGGATTATAATAGCAGAATTGAATATTCCTCATTTAGGAATACTCTGAGGTACATAATAATTTATGCTGTTATATCATTAGCTGACCAACGCCATCTAGCGTGAGTAAATGGAATTTTAAGTTTCATTTCCCCTAACAGGTGTTTTTTTACGCTGATGGAAGAATAATAAATAAATTATTAGATATTGAAGTACACCAACTTCCAATTGATTTTTGTTTATTTCAGAACGGAGCTGGGTACAAGATATCCTGTTATAGTAGGCAAGTATTTTTGTCTGTATACGAGTATATGTGTGTATCCTATTATATTAAGCAATAAGTGATTTCTGTGTGTATGTATGTGTGTGGATGTATGTACACGGATCTAGAAAATGACTAACAATTTCCTCGAAATTTGAAATGTAATATAACCATGATGGAAAAATAAGATTGCACCAGGTCTCATGTCCGGAAAACTCTCTGCCAGGATTAATGAAAGAATTAGCCTAAATATTCTTTCAGGAAGTCTCAAGTTCTGCGTATAATGGCTGTTATTGTTAGCTGACCTACCCTATCTAGCGGGAGTGAATGGAGTTACATTCAAGTCTACAACACATGTTCATGTCAAAAAATTTTGAGAGGTGATCAATTTTGAATTTATTTTTTACAATGACACATATTTATGTAATTCAATAGTTCGGCCGCAGACACCTTCAGATATTTTGCTGTTAATCAGTCAACATCAACTGAATAACCTTGGTATAATACTGTCCTTAATACATACGGATTAGTTATTTGTTAGTTGAATTCTTTTGGTACTTACTGCGCTAAGTTTCCATCAATACTGATTTTTTTATATTCTGCTGCTCTAAAACCGAGAATAAAAGATAGAGGTTTTGTCAAATCTTTCCGCCAATAATATCTATTAGTACTCAATATCGGCACTTTATTTATTGCGAATGTCGGTTTTTTGCGTTCTAATTTAATTACTATTTCATTTTCCGTTTTTCTTATTGCCAGTCCGTCACAATTGATGCAATCACTATTAAAAAAAAAAAAATCCAAGTCAGATTATTCACGTTGTGTCCAGAGGTCACGCCGATTCCGATTCTGAATAATATGTGAAAGGCTGGTGAAATTTCGAAATTGAAGCGTACGGTTTTTAATTTGTGAGAGTTTTTGCTATAATATTCAACCGTAAAGTAGGTGGGCAAAATGGCAGTGTCTTTTTCTAACTGGACAAAACACACTTTAGTGGCTTGTTGGAGTGAGTGACAACGCGCCAGTCTGATAAACAAGAGGACCCAAGTTCATTCCTTGACCAAGACAAAATCATTCGATCATAGCACAATCACATACAAGGTGGCGCACATTATGATCAAACATTTAGTTATGACATAGAAAGCTTATTGTGAAAGCAATACAGAAAAATGAGATATAAAAATTGTTTACTTTGCATGACATTGAATAAATGTTCAATCTGGCCACCTTATTCTTGTCTGATAACTGCTTCAATATGAACGCTGGAAATTAGTTTCTGGCCATAACTTGCTCAATGTGGCCACCTTCTTGTCTGATAACTGCTTCAACACGAACGCCAATGTTATTGGTGACTTGGTAACACTCTTATCCTCAGTTACCTTGCTACATGCCCCAATGATGGATTGATGTAATCTGCCTCATGACCTATCTCGTTATCTGCCTCAATGATGAATGATCTCAAATCAATCAGCATGTTAGCAAGTTTATCAAAGATCTTCTCCTTCAGAAATCCCCAAAGAGAATGGTCGCACGGATTCAAATCAGGACTGTTTGGAGGCCAGTTATGCCCACACGCAAAGTGATTTGTAAATCGGTTTGAAATTACATTTTGGTTAAACTTTTCATTTGAAAAGTCTAAAACAACATTATCCGTGTATGGTTAGGCTCCATCCTGAATATGGTCTGCTCCATCCTTTCCTAATCAAACCCCATTTGCAATAAGCTGAGAAACAAAATTGTCATGCAGCATGTTTAGGTAACGAAATAACCAAGGATATGTGTTGTCAAGTCACCAATAACATCGGCATTCGTGTTGTAGCAGTTATCAGACAAGAAGGTGGCCACATTGAGCAAGTAATGGCCAGAAACTTATTTCCAGTGGTATACAGTAGACAAAGTAATATCCCATTTTTCTTTATTGCTTTCACAATAAACTTTCTATAACAAAACTGAATGTTAGATCATATTGTGCGCCACTCTGTAGATACGGCCATCCCGTTTTCCAAAGGAGATGATAATAAGCAATTGGTCCTGACTATCTGGTGAGTGGTCGTTCTCTCTTAGGCTGAGGCCGCACTGCCGGTAGGGTGGGTAGGGTGGTGGGTGGAGGGTAGTTGGTAAATCTTTAGAACATACACACCATCCACAGTAATACATCGTATGAATGGTATGACATCATACTGTTTTTTGAGGTTATGTTGTCCCTATTTAAGAATTTCAAGATGGCGGCTGAACACTTAGCATTCATACAATGTATTACTGTGGATGGTGTGTATGTTCTATAGATTTACCAACTACCCTCCACCCTCCAGGCTCTACCCACCGGCAGTGCGGCCTCAGCCTTACAGATAACATCATTCCTTTAATTATCCATGCGCAAGCCTGTGAGTTCATGTGGACATCACCCTCAGAAAAACGTTTCAAAATGTGCAGCAATCTTGTCCATCATTGATTTTTACAGCTAGGCGCATTTTTAGCAACATTGCATTTTTGATCCCCCAATAAAGGTAAACCAACCCCCCCCCCCCACCTGATAGAAACATTATTTTATAATCGGAATCGGCTTGCACTTGAAAGGGGTGCTTTTTGAAACTACGCAGCGCACAGGCATCAGCGTTAAAATAGCCAAACATTACTATACTATAATATAGGCGGCAACTGACAGCGTGGTGGTGCTGCTATCTAGTGGCACGGCTACAAAAGAACCTAGTTACTATTTGAAAGTATAGGAGCTCAATTCTGCACATTTGCACGGCGTAGTTTCAAAAAGCATTGGAGTGTGAAGCGTTAGCACAGTGTGATAGTTTTATAATACCTAGTGATAATGATACATTTGCTCGAATTACAAACAAAAAATTTTCTGCAACTGCAGTTTATGGAATAAATTATTAATCCAGTCAACGTTCACGTACATTTCTGTATTTCCCATTGTGATAAAGCTATGAAAACAGAAACTAGAGCCTGACTGTGGCCACTGCATTGCTGACTTCCTCGCGCCGACTTTTGGAATCGACGCACAATCTGAACGTACCATAAAGACAGACAGTGCTCTTAGGATGCAGGGAGCATGGGTGACTTCGTGAGGTCTACCATTTACAGAACTACTAGTATAATATATATAAGAGAGTTTTTTAGTTGATGTGAACTTTGCATTTAATTTTTCATTTCATTATTTCCTACTTTTTAAACTCCTACTCCCACTGGCAAACAAGAGTCATCTTTTGCTAGTGGTTTTTTTCACTTACCGTACCGTTTATTATAAAATTTTGGTTGGATTGTAATACAATGCTAAAATGTATTTTGATTTTTGTATATGTGTGTGAAATAAATTCCAATTGAATTGAATAACTACTATATACTCTGTCTACTGAGTGTTTGGACCTAAGCTCCTCCTGCGAGGTTCTGACGTCATGATCCAACATCCGACCAGCTCACAAGCGGTCATAACTGCCTGGAACGTAGAAACTTCTAATCAATATTGAAACTTCAATATCGAATTCTTGAGTAGCCTTAGAAATATTGATGTTTTTATAGTTGTTTGGAAAAATTTACATCCTTCTAAGTTAAGAACAATCACTATCAATATCACTTGATAGAATTAAAGTTGATTGAACAGAGCCTGATCTTTCATAATATTTTTCTTATTATTATTTTGACTGCTCAGTTCAAGCCGGGAATTTCAAACTCATTCAACTACACACTACTGTACTACAAATTCAAGTACCCTATATAACCTAATCTAAGGTTCAAATATGCAAGAAACTTATCTCATTACTGTACGTAGGTACTTTGAATTCAATAAAACCAAATTTTTTAAAAAAACTATGTTGTTTTGTTGAAGGTGAAACAAAGAAAAAACATATTTGCCAAAAAATCCTCAATGAGAGGTTTGAATTATGTAAATCAGCTGACAGAGTGTAAACACATAAATTTCGATAGATTCCCTGAAAAGTGAAATAAGGCTTGAAAAAAACGCAAAAAGGCTTGCGTTTCCCAGATTTTCCCAGCATTAGGCCAGGCGTATGCTGGGACGCATTCATGCATACGCACGCAAGCCAGCCAATCACAGCTCTTGTTGAGGACAAGACAAGAGGTGTGATTGGCTGGCTTGCGTGCGTGTGCCAGAATGCGTCCCAGCATACGCCTGGCCTTAGGGCTCTACAAAAAGGGGGTAGACGCACGGTCCGCCATTCTGTGGTCAACTTTTAGCGCCAAATTTGAATTAATTCAATTTGACAGTCAAACATATTATGATTAATGATAAAAATTATGTTGAAAAAATACTCACTTCACAGAGCATTGAATTTCCAGTCTGGCAATTTTTAAGTCAAAATTTCAACCTTGATTCATCAGAGATGATATCTTCTGGATTCATCTTCCTGCATCTGGCAAATTTGTATTTTTTTAATTTAAGTTTTATGATAAAAATAGTTATATTTTTTGCAATTTGATACTAAGCAATATGAACCATTTTATATGACAAATTAACCTCCAATATCTCAAAACAACAACTTTATTCATTTGCTCAACTTGTTAAACATCTGATGATCGCCTCTATCATCAAAAATATTTATATGAATTCAAACCTGGCGCTAAAAGTTAACCACAGAATGGCGGACCGTGCGTCTACTCCCTTTTTATTCGCTATGAGCATCTACCGTGCTGCGCGCTGGTGGATTATCGTGTGTACTTTTCTACGCATTTTAGCATACAAAGCATAGCGCTAAATGGGAAAAACGCATTTATAATTAGAATGGTGTTATTTGCTGCTTCATGCATTTCTCAGTAATTAGAACGTGATATTTAGAATATGAATGTTAGTTATTGTTAGTATTATAGCTCATTATATTAGAAAAATCCTAGTTTTCAAGTATTTGAGAGCAGACAACCGCAAACAGATGTATTTGAGAGTCAACAAAAACTTTGAGATAACAGCTGATAAGTTATCTTACATGAAAATGAAAAATTGGCGCAAGCTCACATTTATTTGAAAAATTGAATGATATGAATATTCCTTATTAAAACATGATTAATAGAGTTTTTGTGTTGAAAGTAACAGCTTATTAGATCAACTAACATAAAAACTATTCATGCACATTACCTCATGTACAGGTTAGAATGGAGCACTCCATGGTCCTACTTGATCAATAAATTCTCTTGCACGTAAACAAAACAATTAGGTTAGCTTCACCTATCAATATTTATTCAATGCAGTGAACCATTCTTTTTATTGATGAAACTTGTGTATGGAATCTGTAAAAGTGTAGAACTTGAAACTACCATTGCGTGTTTTATTTTTACAATCCAGAACACAACAAATTCTCCAGGCCATTATTTTAGGTTTAGCCCTATCTCCTCCAACGTTAATTCACTCAATTTTTTCCGAAATGATCCGCCAATAGCGCCTTGATCGCCAAAAATATCCTTTCCACCCACTTGCACACAGCGAATAGAGCCGTACACAGCATGACTGCGACGTCAAAATGGGGGAGGAGCTTAGGTCCGAACACTTCATAGACAGAGTATAGATATGTTATAGCATTCATGGTTTAAGTATTTCATCAACTTACATGAAATCTTTTGTAGGTTCTGTTGGGCTTTGTAACAAGAGTTTACCATCTGAAAACATAGCAAATTAATCTTAGTTAGACACAGTGGAGAAATAAAGAGGAAAGCATTCACCTATTAATCCACTTATCCCATATATTTGATGTTTAGTGAGATTTATTTGCCCGATAAGTGATTTTCTATCCCAAAGGAATAGTCCATTTCCTCGGTTTGCATATTCATAAAGAATAATTTTTTCCATGATACATACAATATCATTATCACTGTATTTAAAAAAATTGTTTGCCAGTTCATTTTTGTAGAGTGAGAACCGTAATAATAGTTTTTACAGTGATATCATATTGTGGCTATTTGTGTGAAGCGCTTCAATATTCTTAAGTATTTTTTGTTACCCACACTTGCTAAAAAGTTGCTTTTGCTTTAACTTGACATGCTTCGAAAGCCTTACTTTTCCGCACTAGTGTGGAATAAATGGTTGATACCATTTTGACCTTCAAAGATAGAAAATTAGGAGTCAACAAAATTCTGTTTTCTTGGCAGCTCATTCCTTGCAAATTGGTCGACCTATTCGGTAAACCTAATAACTTACTGTAAGTCAACCTGTATTTCGAACATCATCCAGTTCATCTGGCTTCTTCCGCAACTTTCCTAGTTTAAAAAACTGAACAGCCTCATTAGGTTCATCATTATAATTATTGCTTCGGACGTTTTATTAAATGCAGCTGAATTTTCTTCAAGCAATAAGGGAAAAGCACCAGTCGCACCACGCCACAGTTCCAGTAGTGGTCACTTGAATGGTTTTTTCTTTAAATACGGATTTGATTATTTAAAATGGGTTCTAAAACTGCTAGAGACTTAGCTTATGCTATTTAACAGCCAGATAGTTTCAGTAGGAACTCGCAGAGTAGGCCTATTATCTGAGATTTTTGAGAGAAATTCATTGTCGCTATTTCACTCAACTAACTGGTTTCAAAAAGAAGTTCAGTTTTCTCTTAGACGTTTCACGTTTCAGTAAGAATAGAAGGCATGCACCGGTATAAAAATTGTTGTATTATGACTAAAAGTCTAGAAAGTCTATAAATTCCACTATTTCTGGTGTTATATTTATCCCCTAGAATGTCTAGATGTTGTTCAAAGGTTTCTTGCCAAATACGGTTGATATTTTGGCGTGAAAGCAGACTGTCCATTACTAGAGAAAGAAACCTTGTAAATTCGTAAATTCGTAAATTCCTCAGTTGAATATGCGGAAATATTCAACAACTCATTTTTCAATTTTTGTTCTAAAAATGTTACCGTTCAGTTCTTTTAGATGCATTGATAAAGTATTGAACAATCTTATACCAGCGCTTTTTACTCCCCGTTGGTAAAGATTTGTACGGTGAACTCCGTCTCTCAGGTTGTGCCTGTATCGAGTTTCATAGCTATGAAATGCCTCTCCAGTATTAAACTCGTGCTGGTCTCTCTTAATAAAACATATAGTTTCGAAAATGTACAAACTAGGCAATGGAAGGATTTTTAATTCCTTAAAAATAGGCCGGCAACTAGTCCGTCTTGTTTCTTCAGTCATTACTCTCAATGCCCATTTCTGTAGTTTGAATATTTGAATAACATCACTTGAATTCCCCCAGAAAACTATGCCAAATGTCAAAAGGGAGTGGAATAATGAAAAATATACCTGTCTGAGCGTTTCTTTTTTGAGAAGTGATTTTAGATGTCTGATGGCAAAAATTGCAGAGCTAAGTTTTCCTTTTAAGTATGCCAAATGTGGTTTCCATGAAATATCTGAATCTACAACTATTCCAAGTACTTTTATGTCTTTAACAGACTCTATGTCGCGGTTTCCTATCCTTAAATTAGCCCCACTCGACGTCCTGAATGAGATTTATTTAGTTTTACTATAATTTAAGCTCAGTATATTTGCAGCTAGCCAATTATCTAATTTGTGAAGAGCTTAATGACATTGTGAATCCATATTAGATTGACTCTCATTTTTTAGTAGAATACTGACGTCGTCCGCATACAAAACGCAGTGAGCTGGATCTAGATGAGAATTTGAATTTGCATTCAATTTCTTGTAAAAAATGAAATGAAGAGTAGTGAAGTTTGTAAAATGTTAACAAAAGCTTATGGAGAGTCTGCTACAAGTAAAGGAACAATTTACGAGTGGTATAAGCATTTCCAAGATGGCTGTGAAGATGACAAATGACCTGGGCGCCCAAGCACATCAACAACCAATGGAAACGTGAAAGAAATTCTTCAAATCTAATGGCATAATGCACCATGAACTCTGCCACAAGATCGAACAATCAATGAGAGTACTACCTACAAGTTCAACGCCATTTGCGTGAAGAAATACGAAAAAACTCCCGGATTTGTGGCAAAACAATTCATGGATGGCTTTTGCACCACGTTGATGCGCCTGCTCTCACTTCATTGTTTGTGAATTTTTGGCCAAAAACAGAACTTTAACGATGCCTAAGCCTCCATATTCGCTAGATATGGCTCCATGTAGCTATTTTCCACTTCCAAAAATCAAGAGAACATTGAAAGGCCGTCGTTTTACAAGCATAGATGACATTAAAAACAAATCGCTGGAAGAGCTTGAATCTATTACAAAGATCGAATTTCAAGAGTGTTTCAAGGATTGGGAAAAGCGTTGGCACAAGTGTATTATATCTGTGGAGTATTACATTGAAGGGGACAAAGTCGATATTGATGAATAAATCAATACAAATGATGAATAAAACAATAATTCTCGTTATTTTTTGAACACACCTCGTACATTCTCTGTTATACAGACTCTGTAGCCTACCTGTAGCATTGTTCTACAAGTTCTGAACATACTCATATTATGTATGTTCCATAAATTAATATAGACCATTTTTCAAAGTTTACTATACAGATAAGGCTGTTCAGTTTTTTGAGAACTATGAAAGTTGCAGGGGAAGCCAGAATGTTTTGATTTGAGCTACGTCTCACAACAAAATATTGAATAATCATATTATAATGTAGTGTGATGTGTGACATATAGTTCAGAACTGATTATTTGAATCACTTCATGCAGGTATAGCTAACGCCAAAAAATTGGAGGTTTCGTCTGCTCCTTGTACGTTCCAATAGCTGATGTTGTCAATAATTAGGGAAGTCATTTAGCTAAATGATAATTTTGAAATCAAAAGCAACAATACATGCTTTACATCACCTGTTAGTTCTTGTTGTTTACATCAGCTGGGTAACTCTTTTCACGATTACTTGGGACGAAATAAACAAACTCTTTGCATGTAATGTCTTCTTCTGTGTGATGTGTCTGGCTGCTCAGTGAAGGCGGTTGCTATGTGATTGTAATGTTGAGTCTCAAGCACTATGCTTTCAGATGGGTGACCATATTGTGACCAAGGCGAGTAGAACCTACTCTTATGCTGGGTAGCTCCCCAAAACAAAAGCCATATATGCATATTTTTTAGGTCTTCTTCTATGCGAAACGGTCGGCCGCAGTTGGACTGCTGTAGCCAATCGCAGTTCTTAATATGAGCTGTGATTGGCTAGTCCGACTTATCTAGTAACAAGACGACCGTTTCACATAAAAGAAAACCCACCTTTACACGCACACACACGCAAAAGTTTGTTTATTTGGTCTCAAGTGATTGTGAATAGGGTGTAGTGAGAAACCGCCTAACGTTTTGGCGACAATCATATGGTCCTTTTTCTAGTGACCTTGATGGTTGTATTGTTGAATGCACTTACCATACTTGATAGATTGAAAACTGTTGTGATCCATATAGTTAATTTCAACAAGATTCACAGACATTGTTTCTCCATCTACTAGAACCCTAGAGTACAGCTGAATGTTGTCATAGTACTCAACCTGGAACAGCGCTTTAAGGCCTTTCAGCTCATTCACTATCCTCAAAAATTTGAATCCCTGCAAATAATTAAAATCAAAAGAATAAGAAAATATAGACAAAACTTAGCACAATCAAAAATTCAGTTTTTAGTCGCAATTTTTCAATTGACAAGGCAACTTTGGAATTTTGAAGAAATCCAAATTTTTTCAAGGTGAAAATTGTTTTTCAAAGTAATAGTACATTACGCCACAAGCCTTGGAAGTGAGAGTTTAGGGTATGAGGATAATTTCCCGGGCGAGGCTTGCCGAGCCTGGGAATAATTCCGAATACCATAAAAAACTTCCTAGGTGAGTTTGCGTATAATTTTTTTTAGTACACTTGATAGAAACTAGCCAGTTTCGATCTACTTGACATGCTTTGAAAGCCTTCATTTTCCACACTAGTGCGGAATAAACGGCTGATATTTGGGCCTTATAGCCGTACAATAGTATATTTCGTACCTAGGGCCGAAAATGTGCGTTTACCGGCTCGAAATCGGTTTTCAAGTCCGAGGCCGTAGGCCGAGGACTAGAAAAGATTGAGAGACGGAATATTACATTTTCGACCCGTGGTGTCGAACTTTATTTTTCGGCACACAACATCAATGCGAAGAAAACAAAATAAAAAATTAGTTAATCTGTTCCAAGAACAGCTAGACCAGTAACCTTATTATGCTATCTTCGCCTATGATGAATTTGGAGTAGGTGCAATCTGCTTGCTATTGGAACTTTGCATCAAAAGTTTATTGATTTAGTGACTGAATACTACTTTATAACTATCAGTGTATTCGATTTTCTTAGTCCAGAAACGTTTAAGTCCAAGATAATTCTTGTACGATCATCCTAAATTGTATAATATCAATTCAAAGTTGTTGATTTTCGACAGATATTGGCTAAGAGGAGCTTAGTCTAGTTGCATTATCACCCGCTAGATGGCGCTGGCTAACCTGCTAGACGAAGTAACACAAAGTCTGACAACAATAATATTGTTCAAACATGGATTTCACATTAATCATTATTCAACAGTTAATCAATACAAACATTTTTAATCTTATCAAAGTTGGAGTATTAGTTCTTGAAGCAGTTTTCCTTTATTATTCAAGTACTGATTAATGTGAAAACTTTCAACGTTCAGTTCTCTTGACAAGGGATCTTACCAATCAAAATAACAGATGAGAGACTACATTTACATCGAAATATGAATAAGTCGACGTTGACTCCCAAAACAGCTGACATTTAATGCAATCAAACCGGGATGCTACCTATTGATCGACTAACCCTTACATCGACACGACCTTCAGTCAGCTGACCTTCAAGGTTATTTTACCGCCCTAGGGCCGAAAAACGCATTTTCCCGGCGAGTTGCTGGCGACCTCGCCTGAAAACGAGCGTTTTCGGCCTCCGTATAAAGCATGTAAAACAGTCCATTTCATACCAGTGTGGCGAAAAAAATTTTCCATTGACTTAGCAGCGCTTTGCATGCAAATTGGTCGACTTAACAGGTAAGTCAACTATTTCAAACATTCTCCAACTGATTGCATCAGACGATTTAGCATGATTTTCTTCAAGCAATAACTACACCTAACTAGGGCTCTATAAAAAGGGGGTAGACGCACGGTCCGCCATTCTGTGGTTAACTTTTAGCGCCAGGTTTGAATTCATTCAATTCGACAGTCAAACATATGATTAATATAAAAATTTTGTTAGGAAAAATAATACTCACTTCACAGAGCATTGGATTTCAGTCTGGCAATTTTGAAGTCAAAAATTCAACCTTAATTCATCTTCCTGAATCTGGTAAATTTGTATTTTTTAAATTTTAGTTTTATGATAAAAATGGTTATATTTTTTGCAATTTGATGCTAAGCAATATGAACCATTTTATATGACAAATTAACCTCCAAGAATTCAAAACAATAACTTTATTCATTTGCTCAACTTGATAAACAGCTGTTGATCGTCTCTATCATCAAAAATATTCATATGAATTCAAACCTGGCGCTAAAAGTTGACCACAGAATGGCGGACCTTGCGTCTACCCCCTTTTATAGAGTCCTACACCTAACCACCTAATAGGAACTAGCCAGTTTTGATCTACTTGACAGGCTTTGGAAGCTTTTGTTTTCCACACTAGTGCGGAATAAACTGTTGATATTTGAGCCTTATAGCCGTACAAAATAGGAAAAATCAGCTGTCAACGAAATTTTCCGTTGACTTGGCAGCGCATTTCATGCAAATTGGTCGACTGAATAGGTAAGTTGACTATTTCGAGCATTTCCAGCTTATTGCATCAGAAGATTTAGCAGATGATTTTCTTCAGGCAATAATTTTTGTTCCGAATTGTTGTACACCTAACCTTTTGTTTTGACTGGGATTTAATTTTAGAGACTGATAATCTACGTGGAAATTAGAAGTTAGAATCCTGAATTTATTTTAAAACAAAAAACGGAAATTACCAATATGGAATTCACGAAGTTGAATTCGTATATTGTATTTATAGAAACTTCTCATCTGATTCTAATCAGCCTTCCTATAAATTGTACCAAAAACACAAATGCGTTTAAAAAACCAAATCCTCTCAAGTGATCGTGAATAGGGTATATATTTAGGGTTTATATTTTAGGGTATATATTTATAATAGGGCATTATACTGACCCCTTCCCCAGTCTTCTCACACATCCAAATCTCTTGTTTGATAATCTGCCAATACTTGTGCTGTTTACTCCTTGGAATAGCTTTCATGAATTCCTTTTTATCAGCTTGCAGAAGCAATCTGAACTTTGTGCCATAGTAGGGCAAGTAATCAGCTTGTTTTGGCAGGAGGTGACACCTTCAAGAAAGTTTCAGGTGATTGAGAGATTGAAAAATGATGACAACACTTTTAAAATGCACTAGAAAAAGTGCACCAAATAAAGTAGGTACCATAGTTGACAAATATTTCACTAAATCGAAAAAATTAAGAATCCATACTCACCACTACTTATACATGAATACATCTGATAAACACATTCTTCTAAAAATTATTATCATTGATGATAGCGGAATATTTCAAAATTTGCTGATCACCTGATTGACCAAGACACGTAAATAAACACATTCAAATTATAAGCTTAAAAAGTTAGTAGATACTAATGACTTTCACTTTTACAACAGTACTCACGATTTTGATGCTTGTCGGACGTGTTTCGTGGCACTGAGCCACATCTTGAGCGTACAAGGAGTGTCGGACGTGTTTCGTGGCACGCGTCCGACAAGCATCAAAATCGTGAGTACTGTTGTAAAAGTGAAAGTCATTAGTATCTACTAAGGTTTTAAGCTTATTATCATTAACAGTTCAAGTAGGATGAAGACATTCAAATTGTCTCACTTCAAATTTCATTTATTCAATTAAAATCTCAATTAACACCAAATCCAATGAAAAATTGTAGTGTTGGATAGTACCAATCAACTAGTAAAAGCCAGAACTCTCTATGTGGCCTATGAGCCGAGATATAATCGAAAATATATGGCGTGTTAGAGATTCCTCGCCAGACAGAGTAACTAGGTAATGATAATAATAATAAGAAAATGTTTAAAAATTGACAAAAATCAGGTCATATCATTCATAATTAACACACATTTTCATTTATAATATTCACACAAAATTCAAGTAAAGAAATTAATCGGCAATTCCAATAATGAATGGGTTTTTTGTATGGCTGTCTCAATTTTCAGTTTTAATTTGTTGAAGCTCATTTTGCCTACTCTAGCAACCGATGAATTTCCTTGATAATGTATCAGTACTTCCTGAGACAACTATATCTAAGTTTTCTGAAAACTATTTAAGCTTTCAATAATCTAATTCTACTATCTATTTTTTCTAAAATATTTAAAGTTTTCCTGAAAACTATCAAAATTGAAGTATAACAATAACTCACTTAGCCACATCACTCTGATCGCCTACACTTTTGGTCCATGGTGTGCCGACTCTAACGTTTAATCCTTTTGGTCCAGTAAATGATCTGTATACATAGTCAGTTGGATCTAGTACATAGTCAATCTCTTTCATTTCATCTCCCGCCTTTCCGTTGTATCTTCAAAAAAAATGTAAAAAGAGTTTATAAAGTTCATCCACTATCTTTTCAATAACGAACTGTTAAGGGTAAGAAAGTGTCAAAAAAAGGTACCTGGTGGTGGCAGCGACCTTGAAAACTGCTGTCAGGGTCGCCACGCACGCCACACTTAGGCTGGAGGTTAATACTATAGTATGATACAGGAATTTAATAATATGGAATATACTAATTCCTATACTATGATATAGGAATCATTTATGATTATGACGATGTGTGATACAGATGTGAAACTATGAAGGCCTATATACTATGTATAGCAGTCTAACCCGAAGCCTCACCTTATTTGACACAGGGGTGCCTATCCCCCCCAACGTCTATGACGCCAATCCCCCTCCCCCCCAATGAACTAAAGATCCCCCCTTGTTTTTTGGGTCTACCTGTTAAATGAGTAAGAGTGGGATGTGGGGTTATTGAATAACAAGCCTACCATAATAACCTGAATGTTGGGCTGTAAGCCTCACCAACTGGTTCAGAGGTGAATCCAGAAATAAATTTCGGGGGGAGGGGATACGAAATAAGGGTCAAACCCAGGAAAACCCCTTCTCCAAGAGAGAGGGGCCTATTGCATACATGGAGTATCAATACCTAATATATTCGCCTTCTCTCAACAAACATAATTATATCTTTTTACCGTGTACAAAAAATGATTAATGTAGATTAATTAACAAGAGCTATTGGTCTGTTGTAGTTGTTGTAATTATATTGTATTGGACAATATTATTGTTGAGTTAAACTTTGAAATCGAAGTCCTCTAAGCTGTGCTGGAAGATTTTTCCTCTCATTTGGATCTAACTGAAGAATAAAGCGTATGTGTTCTGGATACTTGGTATTGCGATGTGATTGGACAATATTATAGCCTATGCAGAATATTTGATAATTGTACCTTAATTCCAAATGTTTATTGATAATTGTGTTGGAAACAAGAGGATCTGTACCTGATTGTCTAAGTCTTCATTACATATAAGTAGGCTATATTGTATTTTCTTGAATAAATAAGATGAAATTATAGGTACCGAATAACATAGAAAATTCTATCACAAAATGAAATCTAGAAAATGAAGACATTTATTTTGATACATTTTATTAAACATATATGACCAGGATTAACAGTAAAATCTCTATGAATGAATAGTAGGGCCAAATCATTCAAATTGTTCTGACTTGTAGCACTTCTCATGTGAGATTTCACTCTCTGAAGGGTTGAAAAGAAGCACTCAAGTCAAGAAAAAGTTGCAGTTGTAAAAGATATCTTTGTACCAATATTCAACATTATTTTTATAAGGAAAAACGTTTTGAGTAGTTGTGAAGGTGATATTGTGGTAGTTATCCATATTAAATGAAAAGACAAGACGTTGTCAAACCAATGATTTATTAAAAAATCTAAACAGTTTACCAGAGATTGATAATGGTGTAACAACCGAAACTGGTATCTCGATTTTTCTATAAATCAGTAGTTTGATAACATCTTGTCTTTTCATTTATCATAAGGAAAAAAAATATGCTTGTTGCATTCATATAAGCGAGAAATGAAATATTTAATCCATTTCATCTAAATCTATATAAGCGAAATGGCACTGACTGATCCATTCATCACCAGAACTAAAAATCCACTGAAGCCAATGCGTTCAAATTTGGCAGGCATGTTCAGTTGGACGTTTAGACGCGCGCTAAGAACGGATTTTAGAAACTTTCCAAGGATACGCCAAATATTTAAGTTTTTCTATAGTTTTTTGGCATTTTCTCAATTTTTTCGAGAATTAATCGGTAGAAAATGTTGAAATTTCGTAGAGAGGTTTGTCTTAGTTCTAGAAAATTTCTAGAAATTTCAACATTCAATATTGTGCTCGAAAATTTTCGAAATTCGTTCAAGATTACGCCAGTTATCAGTTTTTTAAATTGTGGATGTATTGTGGGTTGCATATCTTCCGCCTCGATACGACCAATCCTTACTGTAAATTCAATGGTTCATCTAGATTATAGATGAACTAATTTGGAAGATATTGAATCAAGTTTCAAACTATGTCCAATTCAGTTCCCAAGGTTACGCTCAATGTTAGCGTTTTACTATTTTTCAGAATTTTCGGAGTTTTTCTTGGATTTTTCGAGAATAAATTGGTAGAAAATGTCGAAATTTGGTGAACAGGTTCAGATTAGGTCTAGAAATGCTGTGTTCAATAAGTTTTGGATCTCTTCTGAACGGAATTTGCAGGCGAGCGAAGCGAGCCTGTTTGTCTCAGCTTACACTGACAGAGGTCATGCAGGCGAGCGAAGCGAGCCTGTTTGACTCACTGACACTGCTCATACTTTCGGGGGTCCCTGGTTAGGCGGAGAAGGCGAGCGAAGCGAGCCTGCCGGATAGTTCTCCAGATTTCCCAAAATGTACCCTAAAACTACATTTTTAGAAGTTTAAGCCTTCTTTAAGAAAGAAAAGTACCTAGCGAAGAAATTGGCAAGCCCAACAAAGTGCATTCTATCTAGTGAAATAGTTTCAGCCCCTGCCAACTACAACTTTATAGCCGGGTTTCTTCAAGCACACTCAAACTTGAGGGACCTTCAAATTTTGATAGAAGAGTTGACATTTTCTATACCAAATACCGTATAGAAAATGTAAACTGTTAAAATTAATGCAAACTTGAGGGTCCCTCAAAAGAATTAGTAAAGAGAATCGGTCCTTCAAGTTGGAATTATCTCGCCCAAAAATTTTTATGATGCCATTGACGTCATGTCCCCCCTCTTTAGGCTACCCTGATTTGACATGTTTTTACCCTGATAATGAGTGGGGCAGGGAAGTATTCCTAGTTTTAAGATGCACTGTGAGTAATGAAAGCATGTTGGAAGGTGGAAATAGGCTCAAATACTGACATTGTAGATCAAAAAGTTCCAGTTATGGAGTTATAGTTTGTCCAAGAAAAGAGGACCCTCTCTAGCAAGATGTGAAAATGACTCCAGCTTGGTCAATATGGGTGGAAAAATGTAAATTTTGTTTTAAATTGTAGATAAGGATGTTTCCTAAAATTTAAGACCAGATTTTTCATTTTCCATTTCAACCCATTTTTCCAGCTGGAGTCATCTTCCCATCTTGCCAGAATGTCTTCTTTGCTTGGACAGACTATAGTCTCATGTGGACTGCAGTGTCGTCAATAATAATTCAAAAGAGTAATAAGATAATGTTCAGTTCCATTCTCTCTGACTTTAACATCCCAAATGGAGAGAATCGTGTGTTTCTTCGTGCATTTGTCAGCATTCAATTAATTGAAAACATATGGTTGAATCTATTTAGAAAAAAACAAAGTTAAATTTCATAACTTTTTTATTAGAATTTTGTAAAAGCCTATCTATCCAATATTATATCCTATATATAATAATATATCCTATATATCTTTATTATAATAGTATCTAATGGTACTTTTTTCCTAAAAACCGATAGGATGATTATTGACATATTTCATTATTATTTTATTGTATCTTTTGTTCTTTATCCTCTTGTAAGTATATTATAAGTATGATCTCTAATATCTTAGTATCCTTTATCATCATTCGAATGTTGATGTACTAATGAAATTTCAGTCGTACCTACCCAGTACAACGTAATTCAAAAATATATATAGTTAAGTTTAATATTTTATGATTTATGGAAACATACCTTGTCATAACTCTTATTTGTCTGTTCTCTGGAGATTTCAATCTGATTTTTCCTCCTGTAATATCAAAAGAACATTTTTGAATGATTTGAAGATTGTAATAGTATATTACATAATGAGTTTGGGAAAGGCGGTTTTACAAACGAATAATTATGTTCTCCAAACAAGCGGTACGCGAGTTTGGAAAATAATTATGAGTTTGTAAACTTTTCCACACGAATTATGTACATGTTTTTTCGTCATACTAGACTGAGAAGGATTTATTAAAACCTCAAACAACTGAAAACATTAACTGAAGCCAACATAACCTCAACACAACACTAGCAGTAGCACAAAACAAACACACACATTGAACTGTCATGGCGGCTTGTTCGACTCGTTTATTCATACGTCCGGAGTTCGGAAAAACAGCTGTGCTAGATTTTCAGTGCTGTAATTATCATCGTGTTGATGACTAGTGCTGCAATAATCATCAAAATGATTATTCCCGCATTCAGAACAGCTGATCTTTGATTCTCCTGTAAACGGCAATTTTCCCAGAATATTGCTCAATATTGGCGTTTTACTATTCTCCGGAATTTTCGGAGTTTTCCTTGGATTCTACAAGAATAAATTGGTAAAAAATGTTGAAATTTGGTGAACAGGTCCAGATTGGGTCTAGAAATGCTGTGTTCAATAAATTTTGAATTCCTTCTGAACGGAATTTGCAGGTGAGCGAAGCGAGCCTGTTTGTCTCAGCTAACACTGACAGAGGTTATGCAGGCGAGCGAAGTGAGCCTGTTTGACTCATTGACTCTGCTGTTACCGTCGGGGGTCCAGGGGGCGGAGCCCCCTGGCTTGGCGGAGAAGGCAATCAAAGCGGCCTGCCGACTAGTATATATTCTACAATAGTATAGTCTATTTTCACATTGATATTATACAAGATGTATCAGGAGGAATGTGCAATACTTCTCAGGCTGATTCCTCTTAATAAGTAGACCAAAAAGTTTCATGGGACAAACCCCAAAAACACTTTGGAAAATTGAGATTTTTCAAAAAATATAAATTCTTCTAATTTTCTATGTGTCAATCTTATTCATATGTCAGAAATAGTGATTAAAAATCGCAAAATTGACAAAACTTAGCACAAGTGAGAAATTTGTGTTAAGTAGTGATTTTTCGATTTTTTATTGCTATTCCTGAGATTTGTGTAAGATTTACACAATCGCCAGGGCCATAGACAGGAATTACGGGCCCCGGGCAAAAACGCCTGACCGTGCCCCTCATAGCAGATTTATATAAAGTGTTCCATGTTTTCTATTATATAGTTCCTATTTTCAAAAGAGTTGAAACAAGGAGGTAACATCCTCCCACAGAAAATTTCCAAAAATCACACTTGAATACGCTCCAGTATTTAGCAAATCTGGGCAACGTTTTGTAGGCTAGATGTTTTTTTAAAGCCAATAATACAATTTTAAAGAATGAATAAAATAATGACAAAGCTTTTTTGGACCAGGCAAGGTTTTAACCATTTCAACAACACTGTATAATCTACATAGGCCTAAATTTTCCTCAAGTTTTAAAATATCTGGTTCAAGAATAAAACATGATTTAGAATAAAATTGCATTATGTTGGAATAATAACTCTTTACAATAACATTTAATATAATGTTCTAATTAAATACGAAGTTATCAAACATTTTAAAATTAGTTCTGACAAAAATAACATTAAAAATAAAAACCGAACATGAAAAATTATTGTTGTTCCTAATTTTTTTTCTTGAGAAAAAAGTATGGGAGCATCGCTCCCCGCCTTCCCCCTGAAATTAAACCCTGGTTAGTATAATCTGTCCAAGCAAAGAAGACCCTCTGGCAAGATGGGAAAATGACTCTAGCTCGGTCAATATTGGTTCAAAAATTATCAATTTAATCACAAATTGTTTCCTACAATTTAGACCACGTTTATAATTCTTGAACAAATATTGACCAAGCTGGAGTCATTTTCCCATCTTGCCAGAGGGTCTCCTCTGCTTGGACAGACTATATTAATATACAACTAAGTTACAAACCAGAGCAAAGAGAGCTATTAACTTTCTGGGGCCTGAGCTCATGGGCTCTTTGGCGACTGCCAGGTCACCACTCAGGACGGACTGACTGGGCCTGAATGAATAGGAACATTATTATTTTTAAATATTCAATACATGGAGTTTTGAAATTTATTCCACTTTTTTGAAATGTATGGTATGTTTAAAACAATTAATGGTTGAGTACCTCCAGAAATTAAGTCTAATTCAATTCTAGTTGGAAAAAGTATAGTTTTCAAGGGCTAATTATTATGAACTTGTATGATTGATTAGAAAAAATTTTAACCTAATTTTTCTGGGCCCCTGCCAACAATTCATGGTCCCTGGCCCCAGGCAAATGACCCGAAAAAACCCGTCTGCCTACGGCCCTGACAATTGCCGCCATCTAACTTTTTCTTGGGATTCCAACTCTCTTCAACTTCCATTAATAAAAAATACAAATTTATTATTCCTTATCCACTTATAACCCTTATTGTTAAAAATGGCGGTTTTTTAGCATATTTCCCCAGTTATCTCAATAACAGTTGAAGTTACAAAATGGTTGGATTGAATTCCTCAGCTAATTTTACATAGGAATTAATTATTTTGATAACCTGAGTAAAGCTTGTAAAAAATTAGAAAAATTGATATTTTTTGAAAAATCTCAATTTTCCGCCATTGTTATCTCGGTAACAAAGCGTTTTTGGGGGTTGGTCCCATGGAACGTTTTTGACTACTTGGTGTAATGAATCAGCCTGAGAAGTATTCCACATTCCTCCTGAAACACTCTGTATAATTGAATTTCAATCAATGTAAGTGTGTACTGTGTAGCCTACGCATAATGTTTTTTGCGTTCTTTTGAACATTATTTGCCTAAACCACTCAACAAAAAAATTCGTTCCGGCAGCTGGCGGTCGGAAAGAGTGCATTTCAAATGCAATTCCATGATGGCTCAAATCATATGACTTATAATGAGCTATTCAGGGTATGAATTCAAAGGTGCCGTTTTCAAAAAACCCATGAAAAACACAATTTTTGGCATATTATTTGCTATCAAGTCATTGGTCGATTTGTAGTGATTTTTCAAAATTTTCATCCCCTAATTTCACCGCCTTCCCTTGGACCAATTTGGCTGGTCAACGAACTTGACCAAGATATTAACACTAATGATTTATGTGCAATATCTGGTTGCTCTCCGACAAGCCCTTCGGGAGTTATCGTGCTAACAAGAATCTGTACATATATATATAGCACATCATAGAAAGTCACTTTTAGATAATTATTCCACAAATAGACAGATTTAAGTGATGGATAGGAACAAAAACACAAATAAACTTACATTTTAAGGTGAAAATATTTCGGTGGCTTTGCCACCTTCTTCAGTGCACAGCAGAATGTTGAATCCACAGAGTCCTTAGTGCAGTAGCATAAACTGAAGGAGTACCACAGATTGAGGAAGTATGGATTGGGGGGAAGCCATGTTAGGGATTTTTGGACAAGAGGATAATATTATAGGATGTAAATGAATTTTTATTTGATTATTGATGGTTTTTAGTTAAAATGTGTATAAATAAGGGATGAAATGAAACTAAATTTAATTTAAAGTAAAATTGGTTGAAAGTAAAAACTATTATTGAGAATAAATTTGGATATCAGATTGAAACTAAAATTAGATTGATTGATTGATCCTGGATGTGTATGTAGGATTTTTAGAACTATTGCTGTCTGTTAAGGCCAGGGATAGATGTGGCTCCAAGCACCCAAATGAAGGCTAACTCTTTTGTTTTCACATCAATGGAGGGAGCTGAGGGAGGGAGGGTGGCAAGAACTTTGATTTTGAAGCATTCATCAAAGTTCTTGTTGTGCTCGGAGCCATGGGCAGGGATAGGTAACGAGGTGTTATTTTTGAAGGAGGCCCTATGATTGTTGATTCGGAGGTTTAGGGCAGTGGTTGTTTCTCCAATGTAGAAAGCAGGACAGAAGTTACAGTAAAGGAGGTAAATACAGTTTTTGGAGATGCAATTACTGGATTGGCGGGTATGGTGGGTGTAGTTGGTGATTGGGCTTGTGAAGGATGTAGAAGGATCAGTGATTGGGCAGGTTTTGCAGTGGGGGCGTTTGCAGGGTAGGGTACCAGGTGGAGTTTGTGGATCATTTGAGGTGGGTAATCTGTTTTTGTTGAGTATCTTTTCCAGGTTGGGAGGCTGTTTGTAGATGAGGGTAGGGGGTTGCTGGAACAAGCATTTGGTTGAAGGATTGGATGAAATGACGTGGAACAGATCTTTGAAGACAGGTTTGAGATTTTCAATTCCAGGGAAATAAGTGGTGCAGAGTTTTGGAGCTTGGAGGGTTTGGGAATTTGTGGAGGAGTTTGTTGTGGAGGAGTTGGTGGGTTTGTTTGGATGTATTTGTTTCTGTAACAACTTTTCAGGGTAGTTACATTTCAGGAGGGATTGGTGGAGTTTATGGAGGTACTGGTCAAGTTGGTGGGGATTACTACAGATTTTTTGACCACAGATTGAGAGAGAATGTGGAAGGGATCTTTTTACATGGTAGGGATGGCAACTTTCAAAATGGAGGAACTGTTGGGTATGAGTCAATTTTGTGAAGACATTGGTGGATATGGCATTGGATTTGGAGAGGGATACACTGATGTCAAGAAAGTTGATGGATGATTCTGAAATATTCCATGTGAAGGGGACAGGGTAGTTGGAGTTGAGTTGGTCAAGGAATAGGGAGAGGGAATCAGCCCCGTGTGGCCAGATCATGAATATGTCATCAATGAATCGTAGCCACAGTAGGGGGGGAAGAGGTTGTTTGGAGAGGAAGTGTTGTTCAAGGTGTCTCATAAACAAGTTGGCATAGGATGGAGCCATCCTGGTGCCCATAGCTGTGCCCTGAGTTTGCAGGAAATACTTTCCTTCAAAACCAAAGGCATTATTTGTGAGCACCAGTTTGGCCAGGTTGACAAGGAAGTCAGTTGAGGGAGTGGAGGGTGTGGGTCGTGAGGATAGGAAGTGTTCAAGGGATCTTAGGCCATCAGGATGAGGGATTGATGTGTATAGGGAAGCCACATCAATTGTAACAAGGAGGATTTCTTGATCTGTTGGAAGGGCTGTATTTTTTAGAATTTCTATGAAGTGGAAGGAGTCTTTGATGTGTGAGGGTAGAGAGGCAACAATGGGTTGGAGATGGAAATCAACAAGGGCAGAGATACGTTCAGTTGGGCTATTGATACTTGAAACAATGGGACGGCCAGGATTACCTTCTTTATGAATTTTTGGGAGAAGATAGAAGTGTGGAGTACTGGGGGAATCTGGTGAGAGGATGCTGATGTCAGAGTTTGAAATGCCTTCAGATGGAGGTTGATGGTGGAACTACCACCTCCCAGTCCCATTTGTGTTTTCCTTCCTATCCATCACTTAAATCTGTCTATTTGTGAAATATATATATATATATATATATATATATGAAATTGAACGGACATCAGATTCGTGTTCTGGGGGCTCGAAAACGTGTAAGAAAAATATATCGCATCATATATTTGCGATTATCCGGTCAAGACCAATAGTGTATTTTTCAAATGAAATGCACTAAAAGAGAAGAAAGTCAGAACTTACAAAAGAAGTAACATACTCCATAACTCCAGGATCACGCATTGTAAATATGTTTGCAAAGAAAATGCTTACACACGCCAACAGATAAAGCATTCCTCTAAATTGTAAGGAGCTGCATCAATCAATTTAGTGTTTATTGCATTCTTAAACTTTTCAGGATGCTCAATGCATTTTATTTCAATAGGAAGAGAGTTAAAAGCTTTAAGTTCGCTATAATGGGGTCCTTTCTCTAGGCTTGCTGTCCTATGTTGCCGATACTGAAGATGAACCATCTGGTTTCTGGTATTGTGACTATGATGGATGTGACTCTCTCTCAGCATCCTCTCGTTGTAATGTAATGAAATGGAAAGCAATAAGACAAACACAAATGAGAAGGAGATGATAAAATAGAAGAGAACAATTTTTTACTTTAATGGCGTGGCGAAGTTTGAAGAGTACGGCCAACCACCAGCACTGCGGTCTCAGCTTGAATACACTTTTTATTTATTTTATTCGTCACATATAAGCTGCAACCAGTGAGCAATACTCATGCAGCATAAGACACGTCAATGGTTCTACTAATTATTTAAGATACGAGCATCATTATCTTTCAAGGAAGTCCGCCAACTTGTAAGGGCACAACTCCACGAAAAAATTTCGAAGCCTCTCTTTAAAAACATGCAGGCTTTCCGCCTCCTTATGTGGTTGGGGAGTGCATTTAATACCTTTATACCCATATAATATGATCCACTCTCAAGTAGACTAATGCTCGATTTTTCCAAGCACACTGAAACTTGAGGGACCCTCAAATTTTAAGGGACACTCAAATATTTGAGGGACCCTCAAATTTTGACGAATCGTCAATTAACAGCTGACATTTCCTACCTTTTTAATATAGGAGAGTTGAGCAGCCCTCAAATCAAAATTGAGGGACCCTCAAATTTTGACGAATGCTCAGATAACCAGCTGACATTTTCTTTTAAATAATTAATAAAAGTAACACTGTTATTTTTTCTACATCTACTCGTTGGTACGTTGTGAGGTTATGCATTCTCCAAATAAGCAAACATTGAAGTATATTCGTTTATTGTTCAAGGGAGAATCGAAATATACCGAAATATATCGAAATATTCATGCCACAATTTATTTTGTTTTCATTCATCTAAATAAAATACAAAATATCATGCAAACACTCGAAGTAGGCTACTGCTGAATTTTAGTTTATTGCTTTGAACTGATGATAATATTATTTTGTTTACATCATGAGTACCATATGTAACCAATAAGAATGCAGATACGCTTCAGAAATTTTTAATAAAATGTCAGCTGGTTATCTGAGCATTTGTTAAAATTTGAGGGTCCCTCAACTTCCCTATGTTAAGAGTATAGAAAATATCAGCTGTTGATTGATGATTCGTCAAAATTTAAGGGTCCCTTAAAAAGAGGCCTACAAGAGCATCTTGAATTCATTGTGAAAATAATTCTTACTGCCTTCTTTTGAGCAGTGTTGGGTAAACTACTTTTCAAAAGTAGTTAGCTGAAACTACAACTACTTTATTCAAAAGTAGCTAAATTACACTACAACTACTTTTTTCAAATAGTAGCTAGCTACAACTACAAAAAAAAGTAGCTAGCTACTTTTCCACTACTTCACAGAAAGTCATGATAGAATGTTTTAGTGCATTTCATTTGAAAAATGCACTATTGGTCTTGATAGAAAATATCGCAAATATATGATGCGATATATTTTTTACACGTTTCCGAGCCCCCAGAACACGAATCTGATGTCCGTTCAAATTCATATATCTCTCTCTCTATATATATATATATATATATATATGTACAGATTCTTGTTAACACGATAACTCCTGAAGTGCTTGTCGGAGAGCGACCAAATTTTGCACAAAAATCATTAGTGTTAATATCTCGGTCAAGTTCGTTAAAAATTGGTCCAAGGGAAGGCGGTGAAATTAGGGGATGAAAATTTTGAAAAATCACTACAAATCGACCAATGACTTGATCGTTTTGAAATTTGGTGTGTATAATACCCTTATTATGCCCTACAATTTGAGCCATCAACGAAAAAATCCAATCGAAAATGGCGGAGAAAATAGCAAATAGTATGCCGAAAATTGTGTTTTTCATGGGTTTTTCAAAAACGGCACCTTTGAATTCATTTGAGTACTATGTAGGTACTCAATATTTTTGACGTGTCAAATACTGCCAAGCTTTGCTTGATTTTGTGGTGTTACTCGACGAAAATCAAACTAAACTTTATTGGTCGAGAGATTCTTGCGTCTGCTTACTGCTCTGTGCTTGCGCTGGATCAGTCGGCTGCATCTATAAAACATTGGCAGTGCCAAATTTAGCATTTCAGCGCCCCCCAACCCGTTCCCAATACACCTGAACTCCTCCCCTTCTCCACGGACTACATCCGCAACCCCCATACACATACATAATTATATATATATATATATATATATATATATATATATTTCTCCAACATAAAACATTTATGAAAAAAATTATGTATGTGTATGGGGGTTGCGGATGTAGTCCGTGGACTATATATATCCATATACATATACGTGGATTTGCGTGGCTTCGGTGCTGTTAGTGGAATTATTAGAGTTTCTGCGTCCATATATATATATGTATATGTATATACTCCTATATATATATATATATATATATATATATATATATATATATATATATATATATATATATATATAACAACTTAGTAAAACATACTTATTCTTGTACTCTTGATGATATTGTACTGTCAAAAATTATTAGGATTGTGTGTAGATAACTTGAAAAATGTGAGTTCTTTAGTAACTTTTTCATTTGAAATTATTTCATAACACTGTGAATTTCGGTCGCTACAGTACATTGTTATTGTCGGATATTTGAAGTTTAGTTGGTATATTTTCTTTTGGAGAAAAATCAATATTTGCTGCTGGCTGCAAAAATTTTTCGATCGCTTGTCCGATCATATCTACTCACATGTGTGCGCTTCTTAAAATTTGCATGTCCCAAATTTTTGCGCCCTAGGCTGGGAAATGCGGTACTGTACATTGGTTATTCTGCATAAACTTCTGTCTGAGAAATACTTTCTCCTATAGCTTGTAGGTTTATAATAAATGCTTTCATGTGAGTAATCGATACACAAGCATAACGCATTCACAAAAATCAATTTCAAAGTGCCTGCCAACATCTGTGAACTAAAGATGTACCGCTTTCAATGGGAACATGGTAAATTGTACCTTCGGTAGATTATTCCATGTCACAATCTACCGTAAAGTGGTAACTTATTCCATGTTCCCTGATCTTGCCCAATGATTCTGATTTGATTTTATATGTTATGTACTAGTAGGCTATGTATCTTTTGTATGTTCTGTAGATAAACCATCCACCCTCCATGCTATCAACCCTCCATCCACCGACGGTACGGCCTGAACTATGTACTGGACGGCAAACTGCCGAAGGGCAGAATTATGTCACTATGTAGCCAAAACATCATCATCCACTTATCACCTTTGCTTAAAATACTTGATATAAGTCGCAATTGTAACAACAAATAAATAATAAACAATTAAATGTCCCATAAGAACAATGTATTTTTTATCAAACTCTTGGAGCAGATACAGCCTCTATTTATGGACAGAATTTCACGTTCTTTATGTCATTGGAAATAATTAAACTACTCACGATATGCAATCAATTGATGAGGAGGGTTGTAGTCTGAATAGTATATCGCTTTCACTTTGATTGTTTTTCCATCAAAGATCTTCACTGATCTCAGATCAGTCCAATCTTGAGAATACCTTACTTCTCCAACCTTCTTT